>CM053586.1:295335239-295365040 GCA_028646515.1 Pseudochirops corinnae | reverse complement strand
TTCACTGTACCACTTAGCCACTGTGTTAGTATCCACCTTTGAAGGCATATTTCAATAAGTATTGATGTAACAAGTTTTCCCCATATAAATTAGAAATGGCTAAAATTCTTTCTAATAAATTTCATATAATGTTGCCAATTTTAAGATGTAACTCCTTAAAAGAGTAAGCAAATAAGCATATATAAATGTAGTGGGATTAATTTTCACACACACACACACACACACACAACATTTCTTCTAGTCTTATAAAATACAACAACACATCTTATGGAAATTCCTCGCCCCTACTCGATTCTTAACTTAAACCACTGCCTCTGGACTTAAGCATCCTTGCTAATTAGAAGTATTCAGGCTTCTTAAACTGAAAGATATAAACATACAGGTAAAAATGTGAAGTAATTGAGATTTTTGTTTTTGTTGTTATGATTGTTGTTTTGTTTTGCTTTGTTTTCCCCTGCCTCCTAGGCCCTAAGAGAAAGGATTATTTCTCTCTTATGTTAATAACCAATTAATATTGGGGGTTCCAGGTTGTTTTTTCTTTCTTTCTACTTCCCCATTCTATATTCAGCCTCTGAAGGGCACTTCTGGACTCATCCAAAGAATTCACTGCACCCAGACCATCTTATCTAGGTATAATTCTTACCCCAGCACTGTTTATTGTTCATTGACTGGGTGGAAGATAAATCTTTTTGTATAGTTTGCCCAAGAAGGGAGTGATCTGGCTTGAGATGAGTCTCTCTTTGTCCAAGAGTGACATGATCAGAGTCAAGTACCCAGTCCCTTATTAGAAGAGGCCCACCTCTCATTATAATATTAATTCTCTCATTAATTGTTAACCAATCAGGGTTGATTTCTGCCTGTTGGGAGCACCCATTCTTCCAAGGGCAGAATAAGCACTGAGTTGCCTCCATGATTCATTTGTGGTTTGCAAAAGAAAGCCAAATGACCAGCATTTTATTAATTCATCTGCTAGCCACAGTTAATACAATTGATTATTTATTATGCAGAAATTATATCTCTTTGTGACAGCCCTAAGCAAAATGCCTTCTAGCTGACACCTACCTCCTAATCTAATCTGCCTAGAGCTCTGCTATATAGCGATCCTCCTTAGTCTGTCTTTCCCAGGTAGTTGTAATGCCCCTATTCTCTAGGTACCAGAGTATAGAACATATTTTTTCCTTTTTCCTACATTAAAATGTAGGTACCTATGCCCCCTTATCTCAGGATCTTGTTAAATAATCACTACTGTTTAGTACATACTTTGCTACATAGGAATACTTTTATTTTCTATATGCATTTTTGATGCCAGGCTCAAAAATGCAAAATGACCTTCTCTGTCAAACATTATAATTGAGTGACACGTGAATCTTGATATGAATATAGGGCACTAATATCATGTAATTTTGTTTAGCAATGTTGAACAAGTAGAGTGGGTAGCAAGAATTCAGTAGTTGGATTGTTCTTACATCTTGTATGGCAGAGGAGTCTGGCACATATTCACCCAGGGTTAATAATGCAGTGAAATTCTAAATAGCTGGGCATCATTAGGTAATCACCATCATTGATTCTGAATCTTGTTTTCTGCTTTGTAGATATTAGTACGTTACTTAAATTCTATAACTCAAAAGCGTGTGAATTTTCTGAATAATTGTTAATGTGTATATGGTGAGCTAAATTTTAAATATCAGATTCTAAATGTCCCTCCTCTAGATAAAAAAGTACATGCATTCTCTTGTGCTTGTTGAATGTGTTCAGGTCTTGGGTACTTCATTTACCTTTATATTTTTTAAGGAGGTGGAGAGACCTTTGGATCCTAGCATCATAGACTTAAAGCAGGAAAAGAATTTAGGAGGGATATACTAAAGTCAGCTCAAACTGACTCATGAGAGCTGATTGTTAAATGTTCAGTGTAAGCATTTTACATCTTGGAAATCTGCAAACATTACCTGTTAGGGTGTGATTTATTTTATTTAATGTCCAGACTTAAGAAAGGGATGGAGAAAATGACAATGATGCAAATTAAACTTCCAAACATTTTATGTGTCTTTTTTTCCTTTTCTTCCCAGATAGCTAGTTGTTAAACATTTGCCAGTACACCTTTGCCTTAGAGATCATCCAGTATATTCCTTCATTTTCTGGATGAGGAAACTAAGGCCTACAAGAGTGATTTGCCTATGGTTTCAAGGTTGGTAAGCAGAAGAATCAGGATTCAGTCCCAGGGCATCTGATTCTAGAAGCAGCTTTCTTTCTTCTATATCATACCATCTCTCATTTTATATATGAGAAAACTGACACCTGGAGAAATTACATGTATTCTATTCACTAGAACAGAAGTTCCTGCCTATTTGTACCAAATCACTTATATTACAGTAGTAATTGGCTAGATACATGGTGTCTCTTATATATCCTTGGTAATCCTTTTGCTTTGCAAGGGACAAAAAGAGCACTAAATAGACTGCAGTTTTTGTTTAACAAATATACAGAGATTACCTTGGAAAGATAGCACACAGTGGCCAAATACTACCTGTAAAATATGCAAATATGCCGTCAGCTATACCTCTTTTACACAGTGAAAAAATATCTGTTTTAGCATCATCCAAAACTTGGAACTTAGGAAGAAAATGCTGACTCTCATCATTCAGAATACACTGATAAGTTTCTCAGCATGACAATGACCAGAAAGATTATTGTCTTCCATTTGAAATAATTGTTTCTTCTTCAGAGCCTCATTATATCATAATATATAATATAAATATATATTTTATATATTATTTTTATATATTTTTATATATATTATAAATATTATATAAATATATAATAATATATAATATAAAAAATACCTAAATGATTTTATACTTGCCCTTGGTCTTCTCAAAAATTAAGCTGGACCTTTAACTTGTAGATTTAAGGTTATAATCTCCAAGAAGAGGGCACCAAAAGATGTTCAAAACAAGTTTATATTAAGAAACAAAATATACAAAGTATTCTGGGCATACATGCGGGTTTCTGAAAGTCGTTTTGTTTTCTATAGTTACTGCTCAGGCTACCACTAGTGTAATTGTAATTGTAAATGAAAGAATAGAGATAGGAAACAACAAACAACAACAACAACAACAAACAGTAACAGTAATAACAGCAACACTTCTTTAAAAAAAAGAAAAAACAGTAGCTTCAAGCAGTTATTTCAAGGAAAGAAAAGTGTGAAAATCCAACTATTTATTAA
Source organism: Pseudochirops corinnae (assembly GCA_028646515.1). NCBI lineage: Eukaryota > Metazoa > Chordata > Mammalia > Diprotodontia > Pseudocheiridae > Pseudochirops > Pseudochirops corinnae. Next base: position 295,361,817 of record CM053586.1, on the reverse strand, counting down.
TCCTGAATTATGATTATTTTTAATGACCATTGAACATTATACTTGGTTTAATGAAATTATTACTTATGAATTATATTTGATTTAATCAAAAGTTTGTTGAGGTGATAGATCCAAATGGGAAAGATACTGGAACTGTGAAATATGTGTTATAGCTCAGATACTTTAGGGAATTTTGTTTTTATGACTCATGAACAATAGATAACAAGGTAATAGCATTTAAATATTTAATTGTAATGAAGAAAAATGGTTCCAAATTATCCTGAAATCTCATTTACAAATGAAAAACATGGCAACAAAAAAATGTTAGCAATATCCTGTCCCATTGCATGCCAAGTACTTTCCTAAAAACCCCAAAACAAAACTGCTTGTATAGTTCAAAACATTTCGACTTCTTAGTCTGGAATTCGCCAAATAAACACATACCCAACTGTGATCTCATGGTGATCTCTCTCTCTCTCAATCCCTCCCTCTCTCCCTCGCCTTTTCTCTCTCCTTCTTCCTCTCTCTCTTCTCCTTTCTCTCTCTCTTCCCCTTTCTCTCTGTCTCTTCCCCTTTCTCTCTGTCTTTCTCCCACCCCCACTTCTCCTTTCCAAATAATTAAACTTGGAAGTGGTGGTCTTCCATTTTAAATAAGCTTTTTATCCTTTTATCCTTTATCCTAAAGAGTAACTCAGGAATACTTTAGTCCAATCTGCTCAATAGTGACATGGAGTGATTAGTACCCAAAAGAGATAAGGCACTTGTTCTAAGCCTCAGTTAGTGATTGGATAGTATCTAGATACTTTGATTCTAGAATACAGATTTTCTAACTTCTAGTTCAGTAATATTTCTGCTATGCACCATCTTCCATCATCTTTCTCCTTTACAAGGAAGTGTCCTATGCATTTTTGCCTCTTGTAGCAATAGAATCCCGTGGCTCTCTACCATTTACCAAGGATAAATTAATAAAATAATTGAAACATGGTGCATAGATTAAAAATGAAAAAAAAAAACATCTGTTTTAGATGTGATTGTGCCCTTTTTCCAAAATATAAATATGGCTTTGAGAAATGTATTTTCCTATTTAATCCATAACAAGGAGCATACTTTAGAGCTTGTTAGGAATAGAGTTTAAAATTTATGTGATATGTCCTACAAAGATTGTTTTGTTAGTATTGTGTTTTCTATGTTAATTTTTGTAAGTATTGGAGAATGGGAAAGTTAGGTTCATTTAGACTTCTCTATTTCCATTAGTTAACTTGCACCCAAAGGGATTTTGCTTAAACTGCTCTTTCCTTTGAGTAAGCAAAAGTGTCAGTGTATATTGAAGTTACGATTGTATTTATATCCTTATTTAGAAAAAGTAAAGGATTATTGCACTGTAGGGTTTCTTATTTTGTTAGAGTATATTAGTTTTCCTCTTAGGACTTATAATCCTTAATCATGCTATTTTAGGAAGAGAATTCCTAAGTTTTCATGTTTTGCCTCCATGATACTTATTAGGACAAGGTCTAGGTCTAAGAATCAGTATAAAGATAATCTGTCAGGTTATTGTGAAGCAATGCATTTAAAATTATTTTTTTTCTAAAGGAGATAATTATGTATTAGCCATTTATCATATGTACTTAAGTAAAACTAATTTTCATGATCCATATATATTATCTTCTTTCTATAAAATAATAAAGAAAGACACATGGGGGTGGCTAGATGGCACAGTGAGTAGAGCACTGCCCCTGGAGTCAGGAGGACCCAAGTTCAAATCTGACCTCAGACATCTGACACACTTACTAGCAATGTGACCTTGAGCAAGTCACTTAACCCCAATTGCCCAACCTTCCCCCTCCAAAAAAAAAAAAATAAATCAAAATAAATTTAAAAAAAGAAAGACACATGGGCCAAGTGTAACATTGGCAAGGTCAAACATGACTCAGTGAACCAAAACTGATTAAATATATGAACTTCTCTTTCTGCACATCCTCAAATCAATATAGATTCTTTAGAGAACTTCAATTATTAAACCCCACTTGAAAAACCAAAATGTAAAATAAAGCTCTTTTCAAGAAAGTTAACTTACCTTCAGTGTTATTCTCTAAATATAATGTTCCAAATAATTACATCTAATCATATTTGCTTGAAGCCTTTTATACATGTATTAATTAAGTCATAATTTAATTTCCTAATAGCAAAGTTTTTGATGAAAATGTCATTAACATAGGCTAATGATAAACTCACATATGAAGTGAACCATTGCATAACTCATTAAAAACAAATAGTGTGATGTTAAATAAACTGATGGGGAAAATTAACGAGCATAGAGTATTTCAAATTTTAAGTTTCTATCATTCAAATATGCAGAAATATTAAGTTGTTAAATATTTGATAAAGCAGAAAGATTTCTTATTTTATCTTGGGATATAAACACATATTTAGAGACAATTTGTGTAATGTGAAATACTAATACTTTCTGTTGAGAGTTTTTAATCTTCAGAATGTGGAAATATTTTAATATCTACAATTAAAAATCTCCCTTAAAGAGATAACTAATTCACACACAGGCAGCTAGGTGTTGCAGCAGATAGAGTGCCAGGCCTGGAATCAAAAAGACTTATCTACCTGAGTTCAAATCTGACATTAGATACTTACTAGTTGTTTGACTCTGAGTAAGTCACTTAACCTTGTTTGCCTTAGTTTCTTCATTTGTAAAATGAGCTGTAAAATGGCAAACCACTCCAATATCTGTGCCAAGAAAATCCCAAATGGGATCAAAAGGAGTCAGATACAACTGAAACAAATGAACAACAAAAATCAACATATACTATATTTATTGAACATCTACATATATGTAAATCCTTTCAATATCTCGGAGTCTGTCCATGTATTCTGAATACCACACAGTCTTCAATTCTTATGGTCCCAGCATGCTCCAAGATGCCAAGGACCATACCTTTTCTAAATTTAAAATCTCTCCCATCTCTTAGCAGAGAATGTATTTTGTAGAGAAGAATCACGACCTATAAGTCCCCCTCATTGGAGCTCTAATTATGGAAACTCCCTGGGAATGAGGCAACTCATCTATAATACATCATCATAAGGACACTGAGAGGTTAAATGTTTAAGCTATTAAAGCTTTAAACTGCACTATGACTTTGGGGACACTCTATACAGAAAGTACTTAATAAATATTTATTGGGTTGAATTAAATCACTACTTTTGACCAAAATCAGGCCAGTTGTGATTTTTTTAGGCCTAAATTATTCAAGGATTCCCAGGGAAGCTTAGCGTGCAGATAGTAATGCATTACTCTTTAAGTTCACTCTTGGTCAAATGATCATCATTCATATCTGCCTCTGGATGAGCATGAATCTCTGCCTGAATGAGACCTGCAATCTCCTTTTAAGCTCCCAAAGTACACAAATATATCATATATACTTGTTCACTTCTGATTTGCTATTGAACTCTAACAACTGTTATCGGGTTATCCCATGTATATACTTTAGGCCTAGGGGCTTTCTCCATTAAAATCTGACAATTCTATTGTCATACCATTGTAGGTCATGTTCTTGATGAAAGCTTATTTCCTCTCTTTTGTGCCTGAAATGCTGAATTATTTGATGAGGAAGAAACTATTGATATTAACTGAATCTTAATATTTAACTCTATCTGTACAGGGACCGCTAGATGGCACGGTGGATAGTGTGCCAGGCCTGCAGTCAGAATGGCCTGAATTCAAATGTGGCCTCAGACACTTACTAGCTTTGTGATCCTGGACAAGTTTGTTTCAATTTGCTCATCTGTAAAGGGAGGATAATAATAGCACCTTCTTCCTAGGGTTGTGAGCATCATATGAGATAATAATTATAAATTGCTTAAACATAATGCCTGGACATAATAAATGCTATAGGGATATCATCATCATCATCATCTTCATCATTGTCATTGTCATCACCATCATCATCATCTTCATCATTGTCATTGTCATCATCATCATCATCATCATCATCGTCATCATCATCGTCATTGTCATCATTTCCCAACTTTGCATTTTCTCTGGTGTTCCAGTCCTCTTCTCCTTGTCCTTGCCTCTTAGTTTCCCTACTTTCTTTTAGGCTGCACCTGATATCCCCTTTTCTGCATGATACCTTCCCCAGTTCCCCTTAACATTAGTACTTTCCCTCTGAGACCATCTCTTATTAATTATGTTATCTCCCCAATTCAGTTATGAACTCTACGGCAGAGATTCTTTTTGCTTTTCTTTGTATTTCTAGCAGTTAGCATGATGGCTATTGACTTGACATTAGACAGCATAGATCTGTTAGAAAAATAGCAACATAAAATTTTAACAAACTATCAATTTTTCAATATACAATTTATCAATCAAAATATCAAAACCTAATTATCAAACTAATATTAAATATAAAAGAGTTCAAAATAGTATTTGAACTATCGATTACTAGTCATGAATTACTACAGTCATTAAATTAGTACTGTCACTTTTGGACTTAGCAATAACCTATACATACACAAATGGCCAGGCCAAAGATCATTTGCTTTAATTTCACTTATCATCCAAACTATGCTCTGCTTGACTCCCTTGAAATATAATTTGGACTCCTTTCCTTAGTGGCTTTTTCCTGAAATATCCTTTTCCTGCTTTCTTAACAATTAAATTCCTATGTATTCTCTAAACCCCAATCCATGTGCTGCTTCCTCCATGAAAGTCATTAATGATCCCTTCTTTTACACTCTTGACCTTAACAGTAGGGTTAGTAAAAATTTTTATGTAGGACCTGATAAAGCATTTTGCTTTGCAACCAACTAATGTACTTAGGCTGGAAAAATACTTATTCTAATTATCTGTATTTGTGTCTTATCCCCTGACTGGAGGGAAAGCTCTGAGAGGAAAAAGCCTTATCAATCAATCAATGAAAATAATATATTAAATTTCTACAATCTGCCAGGCACTAGAGCCACAAAGAAAGAATGATGTAATCCATCCCTGTCCTCAAGGAGCATATAATCGAAGATTATATGTGTGTATTACCTTCCTATCTCCCATAGCACCTAATTCCAATTATTGCTTAATAAATGCTTGTTTAATAGATGAAAGCTTATAGACAGCAGTGTTTTTGTGCTTATTATATCTTACACATCGATCTCAATAATATAGGATAAGCATTTTAAATAATATTAAAAATCATAATGACAATTACAAAAAAATAATTTCTATTTCCTGGCCTGAGTTCTCTTTGCTGTATTTCATAGTATTCTAAGGATTATCAGAACTTCTAATTTAAAAAAGTGAGCTATTGTATAGAAATATGTGTGAGAACAGTTTTTTTTCATCAGTGAAACCTCATACACATGATAAAAAACTAGGGGATTTTAACTGATTAGTGGCTCGGAAGATCGTTTCAATTATTTTGCCTTCCTGAAATTGTGCGTTTATCTGGATGAAGGAAGAATATTTATTATCTCAAATGGCAAAATGGCTGCTGAATTCCTCACACTGTGCAGCTTTCCTGGTATGGGAGAGATCTAAGTTGGCACAGGACAGTGCTATTCACATTTTTTAAAATCCTTATTAGAAATGAGAGGCAGTAATTTCAGTTTGAGGAAGGTCCTGATCCTATTAAAAAGGAATTGTTTTATGGAGGAGAATATAGGGTATCATGTTTCTAAACTGCATTGTGTGATTGCATTGGAGTTTGGTTTTAAAGAATAATTAGTAGTCACCACCTCTTGAGTCCCCTTTTCACCTTAATTTACTGGTTGCTGTCAGCCCTTGTCATTTTTCTTTTGGGGGGAACATTAAATTGCCTGTCAGGCAATTGCTTAGAAAGGTACTGGGACTGTGTGATTCACGGCTTGATGTATTTGATGTCTCATATTTTGTTTAACCACAGTTGAACTGCGGAATTTTTCTCTCTTGAGGTACATTATAGTAACATATCTTTTTGCCACTATTATTAGTGTAGGGAGTGAGCCTAACTGTTTCCTAATTGATATTTATATTTTAAAATCATCGATGGTTTTATTCAGGCACATATACTCAGGAAGACAACTTTAAAACCCAACCTTAGTATGTACTACAGAATTAAAAATAATAATGATGATGAGAAAATAAGTATTCAATGCCCTAAAGTACCATAAAGCATAAGGAAGACTTTTTCCTTTTTCAATAATTACATGTAAAATCTTCCAACAAGATATGTGGGGAGTTTTCAGTTCTATTCAATAAGCATTTTTAAAAGTGCTTACTGTATGCAAAATGTTGTGCTAAACATGGGCACTAGAAAAGCAAAAATAAAGCAGCCCCACCCTCAAAGGGCATATATGCTACTGGGGGATATAATGTAAACACATATAAGTGTATATAAACTTATTGCATGGTGTGCCATTACAGAATACTAACAACTTGGAAAGAGGGGATCATGAAAACTCTAATGAAAAAGGCTGTTTCAGGGATTTCAGGAGGTGGAGGTGAGGAAGAAGAGGATTCCAGGTATGGTGGATAGCTTGTGCAAAGATACAGAAGCAGGAGACACAATATTGGGTATGGGGATCTGAATGTTGTTCAGTTTGGCTATAATGTAGGGCATATGAAAGGGGGCAACATGTCATTACAACTTGGAAAGATTATATTCCATCTCTAGACTTCATACCGTGAACCAAGCTATTCTTATATGGGAAACATTTTCTCCTTCTCTCTATCTTTTAAAATTCTTAGCTTCCTTCAATGCTCAGTTCAAAAATCTCTTTCTACACAAAGCCTTTCCTGATCACCTCAGAATCCACTGCTTTTGTATGCCTTATATTTTGTATTCTTCCATTAAGTATGAGTAATGGGAAAGGTTTCAGCCAGGGTTTCATCTCTGCTGAGTTATACCTAAGGAACAGTGAAGAAGAGGGACAAATGAAACAAAAATTCAAGAAACAAAGAGAAACAATGAGTTATTCCAGCAGTTTAAGCCTATACCAGGATTTGGTTCAAAGCTGCAGATGGTTCTTACACCATAGACATATAAGTATATATGTGAGGAGGTAGGAGAAGGAGGGGCTGAAGCTAGCTTGACCTCCCTATCTGGGCTGTGCCTGAAGATAGACCTAGGCCAGTGCTAGACTGCATTCCAGGCTATCAAATTGAGGCAATTAGTGGAACTTTTGGTCCAAGTCCTGGTGCAAGATAAAGGCTTAAAAAATGAGGCAATGTCTTATCCCAGGTGGTTTTCCAGCTAGGTAGTACAATATGGAAGATGGGACAAAGATTCAAACACCTCATCCAAACTATGGCTAGCCAGTGACATCTGGACTGAAATATCAACAAAAAAGAATGATGCTATAGGACTGATGTTGATGAACAAATAGTATCCTGATTTTCAGAAAGAGGAACATGAAAGATTCTTTATATTATAGGGCTGTGAGATTGACTTCAATTTCAGAGAAAATTCCAGAATATATCCTTAAGAGGATGATTTGTGTAAAGCAAGCAGCCATCACTAAGACCCTACATGAGTTCATAATCAATCAATCAATCAGTCATGCACATCTAAGCTCATTTCTTTTCTTCAATGCCACTAAGAAACTAATCATTAGGATGTGATAAAGAGTATGTCTTGATTTTAGCAAGGTTTTTGGCAATCTTTAATAATATCTTTGTGATTGAGGTAGAGAGATATGGACTAGATCACATGACATGTACTTTTGTAGGTCCAAAACTTTTTAACATCAGGTAAAATTAATTGACTTCAGCCTAGAAGGAAGTCTCTAATAGTGTTCTTGGTCCCCTAGAGTGTCCATACCTATATTCTGTCCATCATTTTTCACCATTGATTTAGAAAATGGAAAAGCTATTTTGTTTCTTTTCCCCCTAAATCCTTCTCACTTCCTAACTTTCTTATTTCTATCAAAGGGACCACCATTACCCCCCTATCCATTTTCTTAGTTTCCTAAGCTCAACATTATCCTCAACTCCTCATTCTCTCACCTCACCTATCCAATTAGTTGTAAAAGTTTTCCATTTCTATCTTATAGCATTTTTTATAGCCAGCTCTTTCTCTTTACCCACACAGCTACCACCTTTGCTCAGGCCCTCATTGCCTCTTGCCTACTAATACACTCACTTTATTTGCATTGCTGCCTCAATATTCCCCAGCTCCAGTTCTTCCTACTCACTAATGGCAAAGTAATTTCCCTTTATGTGAGACTGGCTTTAATTTCAGAGAAAATTCCAGAATAGATCCTTAAGAGGATGATTTGTATAAAGCAAGCAGTTATCACTAAGACCCTATATGAGTTCATAATCAGTCAATCAGTCAGAAAATGTCACTATTCAATCAACTCTAGTGGCTCCCTATCTTTGATTGTTTAGTCATTCAATTGTGTCTGATTCTTTGTGAATGCTTGGACCTTCCTATCCTCCACCATCTCTCAAAATCTATCCAAATTCATTTGTGTTATTTCTGTGATAACTGCCTATCCATCTCATCCTCTGCCAGCCCCTTTTCCTTTGGCCTCCAATCTTTCCCAATATTATGGTCCTTTCCAATGAGTCTCATCTTCTCATTATATGGCCAAAGTATTTAAGCTTCAGCTTCAGTATTTTTTTTCTTTTTTTTTTATTTACTCATTTACTTTTAATTTACAAGATTCAGTTCCACAATCACTTGAGTTTCAGATTTTCTCCCCTCCTTCCCCCCTCCCCATGGTGGCGTGCAATCATGTATAGGATCTGCAAATACTTTCACATTGTACAATAGTTTGGTCATATAGAAGGTCAGCTTCAGTATTTGAAATTGCACTGAATAGCCTGAATTAATTTCTTTAAGTATTGACTGATTTGACCTCCTTGCTGTTGAAGGGACTCTTAAAAGTCTTCTCCAGAACCACAATTCAAAAGGGTCAGTTCCTCAGCACTCAGACTTTCTTACAATTCAATTCTCACATCCTTACATTACTACTGGAAAAGCCATAGCTTTCATTATACAAACCTTTGTCAGCAAGATATCTCTACTTTTTATCATGCTGTCCAGATTTGCCATAGCTTTCCTCCCAAAGAGCAAGCATTTTTTAATTTCATGGCTGCAGTCACTCTCTGCAGTGATCTTTAAACCCCAAAACATAACATCTGCCACTGCTCCCTATTACCTCTAAGATAAATTTCTCTATTTAGGATTTAAAGCTGGCCCCAATCAGTCTTTCCGACTTCCTTGAATATTATGCCTCTCACACACTCTGTAATCTATCCAAACTTGCTTTTTTCCTCTTCTTATTCATACAAGGTACCTATTTCATCTCCATACCTTTACACAGGCTTCCCTCATGTGGAATGTATTCCTTCCTCACCTCTTAGAATTCTTCTCCTTAATTTAAGTTGGTGTGTTCAAGTGCCACCCTCTACTTGAAATTTTCCTGATATCCACAATCACTAGCACTCTCCTTCCCAAACTACCTTTTATTTAACTTCTTTATTTTTTTCTATTCACTTTATATTTAGTTCATATTTCTTATTGTGAAATTGCTGTCTTCTTCATTAGAATGAAAGCTCCTGGTGAGTAGGGAGAGTTTCATTCTTTGTACTTTTATTCCCATCGTTTATCACAATGCTTGGCACATGGAAAGTGCTTATTAATGCTTACTGATGATCAAATTTTAGATCACACAAAGCTGGCCAGAGTAGCTTAATCAGAATATGAAAATATCTTGATATGTGAGTAGATTGGCTGAATCTAGTACAATGAAATTCAATAGGGATATCTAGTTAAGGTCACTATTTCCTTTAAAACTCTATGGTCACTCAAAATTTTTAAGTAGAAGAGAGAATGACACTTGTCTCACAAAATACTGCTGAGTGAGCATGCTTTTCTTTTAGGGAAGAGGAATAATACTTGAAAAGCCTTGGCAAATAGGTGGACTTTCAAGAAAGTATATTGCTCAGGAAAAATATTAAATATATTTTAAGATAACTTCATTATATAAATACATGAAAAGATGTTAAGTTCTTACTTTATGAAAAGCATTCTTTGAAGTGTTGGGGATAGAAGTGAGAGGTAAGGCAGATTTTGTTCTCAGTAAGGTTACATATAATAGGGGAAGAGGGACAACTGGCATTTATTAAACACTGGTTATGTTCCAGGCAGCTATTATGGTTCTACAATGGGTAGAGTGTTGGCCTAGAGTTGGGAAGATCTGAGTTCAAATCCAGCCTCAGTCATTTACTATCTGTATGACCCTGGGCAAATCATTTACCCTCTGTTTGCCTCAGTTCTTCTGTAAAATGGGGACACAATGGAGAAAAGACAAAACATTCCCATATCTTTGCCAAGAAAACCCCATGGTCTTAAAGAGTCAGACACGACTGAGTGACTGAACAATAACAATGTACCAGGCACTGTACTTAATGCTTTCCAGATTTTCTCTCACTTGAGTTAACATATCTATGGTCTTCATCTATAAATTGGATAGAAAGACCCAGCATTTCTTTGAGTTCAGTAGTAAAGCACATAGAAATGAATCTTTAGTTTCATTTCTATTAACAAAATCGTATCTGATTTTTGAACCTTTGGATAATACCCAGGACTTTGTTGTTGGGAATTTTTTTTGGCCTGCTTCTTCAGCATTTAGGGATATTGAAGGGGTGAGGGTGTTCAGCTGCAGCAGAGGCATTTGCCAGGTCTCTTACCCACCAAGATAGCTTCCTGCATGCTGACTACCACTTGTGAACTAAAAGCAGGGTGGGTGGTCTATGGAAGTGGGGTTTGAGGGTTGGGGTGATGCTACTATTCCTGGTGCTCTTGAGCTTACCTGCCCGTTATTGACAGTTAGTCTTGGTGGTAGAATGTAAGGCCCCTTTTCCACACAAGTTGCTCTTACAGATTATGGGTATGGTACCTAGGCTGGAAGCAGAATCAACATTTGGGATTGGAGGATGGAGTGGTGTACATCTGTTCTTGTCACTCTTGGACTCATCTTGCCTCAGGCTGCCTTGGGCAGCCTGGTTTAATGAACCAAAAGTTATAATCTTTATTGGAAGTTTTTAAAATAGGCACAAGAGCATCCCTAAGAAGAGACAGAAAATTGAATATTGATCACTGCCTGTTCTAAGCACGGTCAGGTCTCCAATGAAAATGCCAGAGAAGAGTTAAACAAAAAATCAACAAAGAACAACACTGCTTTCAGATGATCCTCTGACCTCTAGGAAGAGAGAAATAAAGTGGATATTACCAGTCATTCTGCTCTCTGGAAAAGAAGTTAAAAGATAGATATAAAGAACATCTTTAAGCATTCCCTAATACTTCCTTCCATTCAAGTAATGTATAATCACCTTCCTCTTTGAGATTTTCTTTTTAGCCTACTACTTAAAATAACCCTGAGTCTCTTTGGCAACATCACACTCTCTGCATGCCAGATTTGAGAACCAGTGAAAGGATCAGTCGTTCCTTTGAATCACGGAAGCAAAAATCTGCTAAAACAATAAACAATGATCCAAATGACTCATTCTTGCTAGTTTTCCAAGTTCTATTCTGACTGAAGTTCAGTGGTGGAGGGGAGTCTTATTATCGACTAATTCCTAATAAAGGGGCAACATAGCATTGTCTACCCTAAAGTCAAGAAAACCTGGATTCAGCTCCTGAGTCTGATACATACTCATTGACTCTGAGCAAGTCTCTTAACCTCACAGTATACTTGACAGCTCAACAAGGGTAGAAGTTAAAGAAAAGTTGCTGATCTGCACTGGAAATTTTCTGTACCAATGAAATCACAAGTCTACACAACACACACACATGCGTACATTCTAAATAGAAGTTAATACACTCATTTGATAATTCCTATATTATTAAGTGTGGATATTCAGGCAAAATAGTACTGAAGAGAAGTCCTAAACACAGGTTAAAAATATAATCATTGTTCTGGGGTACAGGATGAGAGAGACATAATTTATAGAGAACAGCTTATGAGGAAAAATAACTAAGGCATTCAGAGAATTTAGGATAGGAACTGGACCTGTTATTTCACTGATATAGGGAATTCCTGATGAAAAATTTCCCTCTGTTAACACATGGTAATACCTATAGTCATAGAGAATTACCTAGCATACTGGCCTCTCAGAACCTTACTTTGTTCATCTTTAAAAGGAGATAAAGCTACCTTACAGGGCTCTTTGGGGGATCATATTGACAAATTTAAGAAAAAAACAACCTTTAGTAAGCTTTCTTTTCAAACCTTAAAGTCCTTTATAAAAGGCCTCAGGATAAATCATCACTTAGTACAATGAGTGTTCCTTAGAGGATTCTATAATGATTGACTTTGGGGGATCTCTTTAAATAAATATCTAGAATTAAATGTATATTAACATGTACATGTTTATGTATGTGTGTATATATATATGCAGACATATATATATCTGCAATGAGTCCATATTCTCAAAAAATCTATTCTGTTTATGTGGCGCATGTTTTATAACGCAAATTTTTACTTGCTTTTATCTATTTACATTAGTGTTGTGAACACTTCATTATTAAGAGTTGATACATATTACCTTTTATTCATTTTCCTCATTTCATTTAACTTTCCTATGTAGCTAGAACAAGAAAGCTGTTGAACATAACACAAAATAGCCCATTCAATGTGATGGCCCCAGTTCCTCTGACAGACTCCCATATTTCCACTAAGTATTGTTTAATGTTTAGGAAGATGGTAGAACTGTGTCATTGGTCAGCTCACTTTTCCAGAAATAGAAAACATATTTTACAGTTTAGTAAAGCTAAATATTTTCCCCATTTATGATTGGATCTTTCATAAAATGAGTTTAATATATAACATTGTGATTTCCCCTGTCCTGAGGGTAAAAGCATTCTATGTGTGAAATTGTTATATGTGTATGAAACCAAAATGTAATTGAAAAGAAAGTTTGAGCAATATGTTTATCCCATTCCACATACTCCTATTCATTCCCAAAATGAATTATATAGCTATTTAGTAGTTTTCTTTCTAATTTAGGTGATGGATTCTACCATCCTTCTGTTAATTCCATAGAAACCTAGATTACTGGAGACAGTGTTTAAAGTCATAAAAATATTTGTACCAAATGTCAGATGGAGGTTTCTGGAGGTTAATGGACCCATTTTTTTTCCAGAATGGAAGGGAAAAGAAAGCAAGAGGAAAAGAAAAAAAATTCTGAATCTCTTATATATGACCAATGATTTTGAAATTAAAATGGGTATAGCTCTGTGCGTGTGGGGGCGGGGGGGAAAGAAAAGAAGAGAGAAAGAGAGAGATGATTTGATAGTATACCCTAAACCCCTCTCCTTACTGTACTTTGGTTTCTGCAATACCACAACTTTTTCTCATCTAATATCTCCCTGATCCCTGTTTTTTTCTCCTCTTTTGCTGGCTCTTTATAATTTTTCCTTCGCTTAAGTATCTGCCATGTTTCTTTCCATAACATATTTCTTTCGTCTCTCCTCTCTTTCCCTCCATCAGCCTCCACACCTTCTACTCAGAGGCCAACCTTAGCTGGAAGAAGGCTCAAAACTGTGCTGAGTACATTAACATTTCTTATTATTCAACCAAGTTGGTCACCGACAGCAAGGCAGTACTCTTATTTCTTCCTATTAGATTTTATTTTCCAGTTTCTACCAAAAGTTATTCCAAACCTTCTCTTCCTTTTTCAAGCCTCTCACAGTTCTGTATTTCTTCTCTTAAGTGAGAATCTTGCCTGTTATTTTAAAAAGGAAATTTAGGATAGCAAGCATGAGCTCCCTTTTTTCCCATCCTGTTCAACTGAAAACCCCTTGATATCATCTTCTTTTTACCCTTCTCTCTTACTTTCCAACAGTCATCTGCCTCTCTCCTTTACTCCCAAGAGGTGGCCCTTCTCCTTGCTAAGTCAGCCCTACTCATGTACACTTGAATCCATCCCCTCCAATCTCCTCCTGCAGATTTCACTCTCATTTATTCTCTTCTAGAATCTTCTACTACTTCTTATCTACTGTTTCCTTAGTTCCTTCACACATGCCCAAATCTCCCCCTTCCTAAAAATAAATGAATAGATAAATAAGTAAACAAGCAAGTAGATAGACAGACAGACAGACAGATTTCATTCTAACCCCTCAAGCCTATGTTTCTCTAGCTTTTCTCACCAAACTCCTTGAGTCTCTTTCCTAATTAAATTCCTCTCCTCTTGCTTGTTTCTCAACCTTTGCCATCTGACTTCTGAATTAAACTGAAATACCTCTAAAAAGTTACCAGTGCTCTTCTAATTGCCAAATTTGAAGGTCTTTCCTCAAGTTCTCATCCTTGTTGAACTTTCTGCAGTATTTCAGGCAGATAACAAATTTGTAAAACACTTACTATGTGCATCTGCTGGCACTATGATAAATGTTAGGAATACAAAGAAAAAAACCCACTATTTTGTGACACTGCCCCCTTTTTTGGCTCTCTTCTTACCAGAGTGACCTTCACTTTCTCAGTTTGCTTTGCTGACTCACTATCTATAGCACATCCTCTTACTGTGGATGTTCCCTGACTCTGTCCTAGAACTTCTCCTCTATCTGTATTTACTATCATATGTTTACCTACATGTAATAATATTAATAGTAATAACTAGCATTTATATTGCACTTTTAGGTTTGCAGAGTACTTTACAAGCATTATATTATTAGATCCTTACCACAGCCCTGTGATGTGGGTGCTAAAATAGTATACCCATTCTGCAGATAAAGAAATAGTCTGCAAAATTTCAAAGGACTTACTTATGATCAGATGACTAGTAAGTGTCTGATTCTGATTTGAATTCACGTCTTCCTCACTCCAGGTTCAGCACATTATCTGTTGTACTACCTAGCTGATTATCTGTGTCTCTTTTTCATCTATAAGTAAATCAAACCTAACTGCATCCAGATCTCTATATGTATATCTATGTGTGTCTTGACTGTGTCTATATCTATATCTTTGTCTGTATCTAACTATATTCAGTGCTAGCCTCTTCCCTGAACTTTAATTCCTCATCAGCAGTTGCTCATTGGACCTTTCAAAATGGATGTCTTAATAACATCTAAATTCAATATCCCCCAAACTGAACTTCTTTCCCTCAAAATTATCTCTTCTTTCAAACTTCTTTATATCTGTTGAAAGAATTACCAACCTCCCAGTTTCTTAGGATTATTGTCAGCATTACCCTGGACTCCTCATTCTCCTCCATCTCACAAAGCCAATCAGTGTCCAGATGTTTCTGTTTCTACTTTTGTAGAATCGTACTTACGCGACTGCTTTTCTTCACTCATGTACCTACTACCTTAATTCAAAATCTAATAATATCTGTCCTGCACACTGCTATGAAAGTGATTTTCCTTAAGCACAGACCTGATCATGTCAGTCCCGTACTAAATCTATTCAAGGGGTTTCCTTATTGCCTCTAGGAAAAGATATAAACTCTGTTTAGTTTGTAAAGTCCTGTACAATCTGCCCTCAAATTATCTTTTCAATTGCATTGGAAATTAATCTTCTTGTCCATCATACTTCTTTACTCAATTGAGTGCCTTTGCACTGGCCATCTCACATGCCTTAAAGGCACTCCCAAACTATCTCTACCTCACTGAATCCCTCTCTTTAAGATACAGCTCAAGCACCTATTCTGCATCAATATTTCCTTATCTTACCAGCTACTAGTGCCCTCCCTCAAACTGTTTTTTTAGCATTTTTATTTTATTTTTCTTAATTACATGTAAACAAAAATATTTAATATATTTTTAAATTTTGCATTGCAAATTCTCTTCTTTCCTTCCCAACCTTTCTTGAAAAGGCAAACAATTTGATATAGATTATACGTATACATTTCTGTATTAGCCATATTGCAAAAGAAAAAAAAATGACCAAACAAGCAAGAATAATAAAGTTTTAAAAAGCGCACTTCAATTTGCATTTATATGCCATCAGTTCTTTCTATGGAAGTGGATAGCATATTTCATCATAAATACTTCTGAATTGTTTTGGATCATTGTATTACTGAGAAGAGCTAATCCATCCACATTTGATCATTATATGGTATTGCTTTTACTGCATATAATGTTTTCCTAGTTCCACTCATATCACTTTGTATCAGTTCATTTAAGTCTTCCCAAGTTTTTCTGAAAGTATTCTGTTCATCGTGTCTTATAACACAATAATATTCTATCACAATCATATACCATAACATGTTCAGCCATTCCCTAATTGATGGACATTCCCTCAATTTATAATAATTTGCCAACATAAACAGAGTTGCTATAAATATTTTTGTACAGACAGAATATTTTCCTTTATCTTTGATCTCTTTGGAGTAGTGGTATTTCTGGGTCAAAGGGTATGTTCAGTATTATAGCCCTTTGGGCATAGTTTCAAATTGCTCTCCAGAATGGTTGGATCAGTTTATAATTCCACCAGCAGTGCATTAATGTTTCAATCTTCCCACATTCCCTTCAACATTTGTCATTTTCCTTTTCTGTGATATTAACCAATCCGAGAGATGTGGGGTGGAAATTCAGAGTTCTTTTAAATCATGATTCTCTAATCAATAGCAGGTTAGTGCATTCTTTTCCCCATTACTATAGATAACTATGATTTCTTCTTCTGAAAACTGTTCATATCATTTGACTATTTATCAATTGAGAAATCAATCATTAGATAAATTTAACTTCTCTACATATTTGAGAAATGAAGGCTTTATCTAACTAAAAATTGGCATTTGTTTTTATTTGGTGATTTCTTCCCCCTCCCCAGCCCCAACCCCTCCAACCCCAAGATACAGCATGAGAAGAGAGCTAGCCATAAAGTCAGGAAGATCTAGATTAAAGTTTCACCTTAGATACACACTGACTGTGTGACCCTGGTCCAGTCACTTAACATCTCAATGCTTTAGGTCAACACTTCTTAAACTGTGGGTTGGTATCACAACCCACAATTTAAGAAATGCTGAAGGGGTCACAAGTGGAAAAAAGTTTAAGCTGCCAAACTTGGCTAGTCAAAGGTATTTTCTCACTCAGGAATATCCTATAATGAATGGAATTATTGGCCCATTCCATATGCCTATCCCTGTTTTTAACCTCCCTGGTATGAATGAGGAAAACAAGTAAGGATTGATTCTCTTTCTCTGTGTTTTTGTTTTCATGATCCTCAAAATGGGGAAAGGGATAACCAAATATGAGATGAAAATATATCATCTAAGCAAATAATCATTTTCAAACTGAAAAATACACATATGTATTTTTAAGCTCAATCAAAAAATAGTAGTGTTGTTTTTATTTTTTAACTAGAAACATCTAGCTATATTATGTAACATGATTTTTTTGTCATCCCTATGAATAAATATATCCATAATAAACCTACTGGAAACAAATGTACATGACCTTTAATAACAAAGCCTATGGAGCTGCAAGTTAGTCATACTAAACACATGGAATGTTTGCTATAAATGGTCTTGCTTTATAAAAAGCGCAGACTGGAAAACTTTGGCTTATGAACCTAGTCTTTCAGCTAGTATAAAGTCTTGAAATAATGCCCCTTTTACAATAGCCCCATCAATTAATGAAGGGTAGAGGGGAAAGAATTGTCTTTCTGTCAAAATATATTTCCAGATCCTTTAATATTCAGACAGTTAACTCAAGCTGGTAAGAACCTCTATAGATTTAAATTGAGCACTTATTTGGACCAGGGAGGGGGAATTATATTTTATGTTGACTATTTATTAGTCTTCATAATCTTAAAATCTAGAGTTCTTATAATAAGAAACTAGGAAGAGTTTCAAGATCCTTAAAGCCAGTCAGTACTTTTAAGTACTCGTGTCCTGTATAAATAGGGATTTTAGTTCCAGTTATCTTTAAATACTTTTTATATTAAAAAACAGGGGCAGATTCTATTGAGCATTAAGTGGAGATAAGAAAAGCTTAGTTTCAGTAGATGAGAACTTCAGGAACCCAATTCTCTTTTCTATGCCTTGCACAGTGTCAACCACAATCAGGATGAAAGGGACAATCTTTTTTTTTTTTTAACTTCAGCATGATGAGTTTACAGTAATGATTGACATGCCATGAAAGATCTTTCAACTGTTGCTTTTGCTTTTCCTTCAGGTATATATCACTTTACCTTTTCAGGTAAGATTTTAGAAAATGGTATCTTTATAAACATTCCCACATGCTGGGGTTGAATTCTTATCTGACCTTCCATGTGTTATGTGATGTGATACTTTAGTTTCAAATAAGCTTCTTTTTGCTCAGTGGCATATGGAATAAAAAAAATATCCTTTCTGCAAAGATGATAGGAAGTAAAAACTAAGATTTGGGTATTTTCTCACAATGGGAAAATAGATTTCATATGAGCACAAGGAAACATAGACTCGTTGTCATTCTATTTGTTACTTTTTCTGCTTTAAATGCAAAATAGAAGTGATAAAATATATTTGTGATAATTTCAAGTGTTAAATATAATTTTTTTCCTAGATGTGACACTTAGATAATACAGTTATGATGGAGGTATTTGTGTTTCAGGAATTTTAGCTTCTTTAACTATTATGCCAAGTATCATGCACCCTAATACAAGGGATACAGTTTTTATTATACCTTATCACATCAGTCAATACATTTTCATTAGAAAATTACTCATCTTTCAAATGAACAGATAAGCTTATGCCACTCCACTGCTACAAAAGCTTAAGTGGCTCCTCACTGTTTACTAAATAGAATACAAATTCTTATCTAAGCATTCAAGTTTCTCCAAAAACTAGTTCTAACCTGCCTTTCTTTAATGTAAGCCACTTTCCTTCAGCACTCTATATCCCAATCATACTGAAAAACTGGTTGTTCCCATCTCATCTTGTTCTTTCTTATTCCATGCCTTTTCCTATGCCATTGTCCAAGCCTGCAGTGGTTTCCTACTAAAATTCCACCTGCTACATTTTTTCCTCTGCCTTCAAGACCCAGAATATCAGAAAACACAGTTGCAAAGAATTATCTTTACTAATTCTCCAACTAGTGTACATCTCAAACCTTCTTAAATACTCCATTGTTAGTGAATCCATTCATTACTGTTTGAAATAACCCATTCACTCTTTTGACCATGGGATTTTTTTTTTTGGAATTTGTTTTCCCTTATGATAAAGTGAGCTCCACTTACATATAATTTCCCTATGTATCTCTTATCTGAGCATTCAAGTTTCTCCAAAAACTTTTCATTGCAATCCATTGAAACTGCAATAGATACTGCTCCTAAGAGCCTCTGCTCCCTTGGCATCAGAAGTGATACTATTCTTCAGAATCCCTGATACCTTGTGACCAAAAGTGACACTGCTCCTTAGGGCCCTTTCTTGACTGAAAGTTCTGCTTTCCCCACTTGAACTTTGATCCAGAAGTAGAGTTAGGAAATGGAGTTGTCAGACAGCATCTGGTCTAGCACAGTTGTTCCTTATAATCACTTAATGATTAGTTTCTACCTCTCTGGCTTTAAAAAGCTGCTGTTATCACCAGCTATTCCCACCACTGGTGTTTTATCCATGTTTGCTTCTGGAAAGCCTCTACCTTCATGTCACAGATCATTCTTTCTGACCTCTTACGTTATGATGGACTAGAAGAATTTTGGCTCTACCACTCTATTTGTGTATTATATATTTTCTGGTAAGAGGGAGTATTGGGAATAAAATAGAAAGGAACCTGGAATTAATTACCCATACAATGAGACTGTTTCTAAGACTACAAGATGCTCTCAGACTTATAGTGTTAAAGGTTTTTTTTTTTCCTTCCGTGTGTTATCTCCATCAATATCCACATTGTCATTTGTATCTGTATTGTCCCTGTGAAGTATTATCTCACTGTTAACCAGATCCTAGTGCCTTCCTTTCTACTATCTCCTCTTTCCTTTTTCCTTATAAGTAGGAGTATGAACTTTGCGTAGGAGATTCACTAAATAAATATATGTATATAAAGAACAGTGAAACTACAACAAGCTTAAAAAATGCTTCATCCAGTCATTGCTAAATTGTTTTTTAATAGATCATTGCTAAATATAGAGCCTTCATCATTCATATCTAGTGAATACATCATCAAACTTGACATCAGCCATTAACATAATTTGGGTTCTTCCATTTAAGCAGGCAAATTTCCTTACAGAATTTATGCCATGGGATCTTATTATTCTCCTAAACCATTTGAATTCTGCCCTCCCCAAATGTAAGGTGTTTTTCATTCTATACTAAGCTTTTTCTTATCTATCCATCATGAATTTATCATGTTGCATTTCCTCGCAGGGTGTCAGTCCTTTTGACTTTTAAAAAGAAGTTCCTCCTTCCTGGGCAGAATCAGGTCCAGAGTATCATCTCCCCTTTATTGCTTACTCTTCCCCCTGAGGAATGGAATCTTCTCTTATTCCTCCCTCTGACCTCTGTCCCCAAGCTTTAAGTGATCTCTTCCTCTCATGCTACTCAATTTGAATTTCTTCTAAGCATTCACCATATCAAGCATGGTATTAGAATTATTTGTATTTTTGTCTTAGTCCTAATATTAAAGCACAAATTCCTTCACAGCTACAATGCCTTGCTCCATCTTTGTTATTACTGGTGTCTAGCATAATACATTACACAAGACATACTTAATAAATGTTCATTAAATTAAGTAATAATTTAGCATATTCTTAAAGTGGTTTAACTATTTTAAATTTATAAATAATACTATTACCTATGCATTAGTTTGAAGCTACTAATACTGAATTGAAGGGGCCAACTTGGCCCAAGTTCCAGGAAACCACGCCCCCACAAAAGGAACAGGAAGGATCTGGGGCCCCTAGCAAAACACCAGGTGCAGGATGTTTATGCAAGTCTGTGTCCTGATTTTTTTTCTTTCTGATATGTTTGTGGTTTCCTGATATGTGTGTGGTTTTTGCCTTTAAATACCCTGCTTACACCACCGCTCAGGGCAGATCCCGGGGCTAGACTCTGGAGCTGTCTCCGGCCGGCTAATAAATGCTCCTTAATTCATTCAAATTGGCTATCTCCGTTTCTTCTTATTCGGTGTCCATTTCAATAGTATTCATTTCTATGTTGAAATTCTTATTCTACCTTTTAGATTTTGTTGGCTACACAAGCTTTCAGATATCTCTTTAATATTAATGATCTTGTTTGTTTGTAACTTTTTATATCATAAGCTATGAAAAACCCTGTTTCTTCTTTAACAAGACTAACTCACAGGTCTCTCCTTCAGCAGATAATTTGCTATGATGTCAGCAACACCCCCTACCCAACATGGATATCCTGTGAAGCTTCTTCCTGTTATAAAATACAGAATATCACCATTTGTATCAGTGGGGGAATTCCTTTGTTTCAAGTCTAGAGATTGTGTTAAATCCTGTTAGAATAACATATTTTTAAACCAGGACAAGAAAATGAGTAATAAAAATCATTTCAAAAAAACCTCACTTCATCCTTAATTCACATTTCACATGAATTTGTGTTAAAAATGCAATTATAACTACACAGTTTGAAAGCAATAATCTCATTTTTCTTAAAGACAGACAGGGTAAAATAGTACCTGTATTCACATCATAGTTAAACTACCAGATATATAAAATAAATAATTAATCATGTATAAGAAATGACATGAGTGCATTATGAATGATAATATTGACTATTGTGTACTACCATTTTGAGTAGGATAGATTGCTTTTGTGGAATGGAAAAGAGAACAATTATTGAGGAAGATAGTGAATGCAATTGTCAACCTTTTTACTAGAATGAATGCATATGTGCTGTTAATTTTAGAAGTTATTTTTAATCCAACAGAATATTCAAAATAATTTTTCTGCATGTGGCTTAAGCAAAAAAATAAGCCTTTTTTTCAACATAAATTCAGGCCTCTAAATCATTTGTCCAGACCAGTGGTTCTAAACTTTCCTAATGCTACAACCCTTTAATACTCGTACGTGGGCATATCTGCATGTGGGCGGACCCACCTGGAGACGGATAGAGGAGCAGTGTCTTGGTTCCTAAAGCCATCAGAAATATATGTTTTCTGATGGTCTTAGGCAACCCCTGTAACCCCTGTGAAAGGGTCGTTCGACCCCCAAAGGGGTCGCAACCCACAGGTTGAGAACCACTGGTCTAGACTCTCTCTCTGGATACATACACACACACATATATATGTATTTATGCATGCATGTATATGTGTGTATCTGTGTGTTGTGCATATGTATTTATGCATATATACATTCATATAAGTGTGTACTATACATATATGATTCAGCTAAATATGTTTTCATTTGATCATACTTAGGATTGAGGGTTGAAAAATCATGTTTTTGGTTACTAAGTAAAGTGCCCAGATGTTCAAAATTGGGGCATTAGAAAATTCTTTAGATAGATAGTTACAAATATAGATATAAAAATATATAATTTGAATGTAAGCTATATGTTTGTTTATTTGTTTACTTATTTATTACATTTCCCTTCATTCCTCACGTTCATTCTTTCCTTTCTCCACTTTCTTTTCCATTTCCCTTTCCTAGTTATTTCCTCATTGAAATTATATACCATATTGAAAATAACTTTTTCAAATTCCCTTTGAAATCTTCCAAAATAAAAATCATTAGGAACATGCAATGTCCTTCTAATGAGAAAGCTTCATTCTTTTCATCATATGTGCATGAAGCCTTCAAATAGTATTTATCAATTTCAATGAATGACACAAAAAATTGCCATTTAAAAATGATTTCTTGACACATATTTTATTTCAACACTTTGTTAATGACCTTTATTTTTACATTACAGTCATTTCTACTTCCCAAACTGTGACTACCAATGAGCCTAGTAAGACTTTCCATTTGTGACCAAAAAACAAAAAGCCAAACCAGCCAACACAATGGCCACATTGAATGAAGAGTATGTGTAATATTATATGCCTCCAATCTCTTACCTCTCCTGTGCAAGGAGAGAGGTGCATTTCTTCATCTCTTCTCCAGGGCCAATGTTTGTTATAATTACATAGCATTTGGCATCATTTTAATGTCTGCTTCCATTTCACTATATTCAGATAACAATAAAGAACCAGCAACTACAAGAACAGCTCACATTTCTTTGACATTTAAAGTCTTTTCCTTTGTTTTGCTTCTTTTAGAAAGATATCCATTTTCATATGCCATGATAACCATATTAACTATTATGTGGATAGGACTTGACTAGGTAATTTGTGAGAGAAAATATACTAAGAAATAGAATCCCTGCCAAATAGTTTTCTTGAGTCCATTAACCCTGAGGAAATAGTGACTACCTCTATCAATTGCAGCTATCACTTTGAAAGTTAGGGAAACCATCACTGGGGATTTTTATACTCTTACAAATTGAAAGGGAAAAACACAATGTAGCTTAGTTATTCATCTAAAGAATGGTGTGCTGGCACCAGCCTATTGTAAAATTTTTAGTATTAGAATCTGAACCTCAGAAATCATAATTGGTACAAATCAGGGCATGATTTATTGATTTGTTGATTGTCTAGACTAGCTAACACAATGGAGAAAAATGTTATTAATGCAGATTAAACTTAAACATGTATCCTATGTACATTCTCCCCCCCTTCCCGTATCAGCAAGCACCCTAGCATACCCAGGGTGGCTGCTAGCACAGGTTCTTAGATCTGCCTTTCTAAAGGAAAGAAACTCAAAAAGGGTTAACAGTCTTACTTTAATCAATCAAACATGTATCATTTACCTAGTTCAGGGGAAAAAGTCAGCACCCTGTACTTCAGAGTGCAAACAGAATACAAACGCAAGTTAACAAGCAGAAGTTACAAGCAGACAAAGAAACAGATCAGCAGACGGCTTCCTGATGTCTGACCATTACATCCATACCTTATTCAGTACCAGAGAGGGAAGCATCAACATCTGGGTTTTTCAAGGCCAAGGGGCTCATCAGCTTCCCAGAGTCTCGTCTGGCCAAATCACACAACTCTTATCAAAGTGAGCCCCAAAGCAAAACCTCACATCAGGGCATATATATAGCCTTCTCCTGACTCGGAGAATGTCACAGCTCTCTTGACTCACTGCCCAATCACAAAGTAATAAGGCACGGGCATTCCTGAAAAACAAGCCTCCCGCCACAGACTCCATGTGACCACATTCAGCCTATTAGGAGGCAGAGTATATTTTCAAATCTGGGAAGATTCTCAGAGCCACTTAAGCCTATCAAAGGGCCTAGGGGCAGGGAAGATCTTCAGATTCCCATAACACTACCCAAAGAGAGCCATTTGTTAAATATTTATCACCATACTCCTACATGTCTAAAAGCTACGCTAATAAGCAATTTACTCTCTTGGTAAACAGCACTCCTGATTTATCTGTAGTATAATATTTGAAACTGAAATTCTATTTCTCTCTGCTTCCTTAATTAGTTGGAAGGAGAAAAAGGTGGAATGTCAGTGGCACGTCTGATTTGGTAGGGTAAATCACATTCAAAACCTTGTAATTCACTTGAAATTAGTTTGAATGCTTCAAGTAAAGCTTAAAAATTTTGAAGACATTCTAGTGACCCTGTCTGCCTATTATTTTCTGCAAGTAACTGTTAAATAGACTACTCAGAAGAGAACTTATGCTTTAGAATTCCTTTCAGGTAAATAATAATGACCCTCTTCATAAAACTGTGGCACCTTTATAACATGTGTCTAAAGGATGATTCTAAGTATTTTCAATCTACTTATTCCTAGTATAATACGAATAGTAATATTAACTTTCAGGAGGGGTAAGATCTCAGCAGGTGTTATGAGGATACTTATTTATTTTCATTTTCATTATAAATACACTGGCATCATAGTATCAAATGAAAATCAAGAGGAAGCAAACCGGTTTATTTACCTTTTTAAAAAATCAATATGGCATTTAACTTCTCTATTCATGTAAGTTTCACATATGAGAAATTGTAACTCTTCCTTATCAGAGAGCTTTCACTTCTCAACCCGAGTATAACCCATCTGAAACTGGTTAAAAAGAGAAATTTGTGTACATTGTGGGAGGTATTTTATCTTAATCAATCTCAATTGTTTTCAACATGACATTTTAATTCATTCATGAACTATTGCTGGAGACAAATATATGTATGATTGTATACTTGAAATATACACATATGTGTGTATAGTGGGTAAAAGAATATAGCATTTATCTGCACCTGACCATGTCTAATGTATTATTGCAGGGAATATTTGATGACAATGCTATATGAATCCTTAAATTAATTCAAAGTCACTGTTATTCATATTATTCATGCTATTCACATAAAAGAATATAAGCAGATTTGAAATAGCTAGTTGGTCTCCTTGCCTCATGTCTTTCACCATTCCATTCTATCCTCCACTATGCTGTCAAATTTATTTTCCTAGAATGCAAGTCATATTATCTCCCTATCAATTACAGTGTTCCTTATTACCTCCAAGATCAAATATGAAATCCTTTGGCTTTCAAAGCCTTTTATAAGTCACCCTCCTTATGCCTTTCCAGTCTTTTTATGTCTTACTTGTTTCTAAATACTCACCGCCTAGTGATATTGTATTCCTTGCCTTTCTTTCCACATGTCACACTGCCTTCTAAATCAGAGCATTTTCATTGACTATCTCTTGAATGCCTGGAATGCTCACTCTGTTCATCTCTACCTCCTTACTTCCCTGGTTTCCTTCAAGTCTCAGTAAAAGTCCAACTTTTTACAAACAGCCTATTCCAGTTCTCCTTAATCTTAGTTACTGCCTTTTGCACCTACTCTCTATTTATGCTATATGCATCTTGTTTGTACTTAATTATTTACATATTGTCTCACCAGTTAGACCATGAGCTCTTTGAAAGCAAAAACTGTTGTTCTTTTTTTGGCCTTTCTTTATATTTCCAGGACTTAAGACAATGTCTATCACATGTGCATTGGAACATAAGATCATATTCCATAGATTCTCTTAAAGTATACTTGAGATACCTTCACTAATGTCCAGATCAGCAAGGGTGACATATACTGTTTCCTCTCCCTATGTGATTTTAATTTCTTCTTCTAGGACTTTATATGTCAATAGCTTTTCAGTCCATATAATTTGGAGATTACTAGCATTTGGTATCATGAAAATCTGTTAAAATATGACTCCTAATTTTGGTATATCAATATATATTTAGGCAATAACAGGTAACGATTATGTCTGTGATAATGTTACTGTTAAAATACAGTTTAATTTCTGAATTTTCAAAGTTATGTTGGCATTTGTATTTTTAAAATAGGGATTTGGCATGCTGCAGCCTCAAGGCCACATGAAGCCCTCTAGGTCCTTAATGCAGCCCTTTGACTGAATCCAAACTTCATAAACAAATCCTTTTTATTAAGGGAGGATTTGTTCTGTAAAGTTTGGATTCAGTCAAAGGGTCACACTTGAGGACCTGGAGGGTCACATTTGTTCTTGAGGCTGCAGGTTCCCCAACCCTAAATAATGAGCTTCTGGTGTATAATTCTTATAATTGTATATTTTTAATTTTCTGTTAGATGGTAAACCTGAAGTAATACATTGTATAATTTCCACTATCAAGAACTAGGTCAGTGGGGCTTGTGAGGTCGTGGGAGAAAAGTGGTCTG
>CM053586.1:295293006-295334739 GCA_028646515.1 Pseudochirops corinnae | reverse complement strand
ATATGAATACATATCTGAGTATGTGTATATATGTGTACATAGAGGGCTCAGGATCAATTGAATAGGAAGGGATGATACTTTAAAAGGTGAAATTATGAGATGGGAAAGGAATAGAATGAGAGGAGATAGGGAGAAACAGAATGGGATTAATCATCTCATATAGAAGAGGCAAGGGATAACTGTTACAGTGGAGGGGAACAGGAAGGCAAAAGGGACAGGGTCAACCTTACTCTCATTGAATTTGGCTTAGGGAAGGAATGATATAAACTCTAAAGTGGGTATCTTGCCACACAGGAGAGTAGGGGGGATGGGGAAGAGAGGTAGGATGATGGAGGAGAGGGTAGGGTGGGAGAGGACGGTTGTTGGAAGCACACTCTTCTGTAAAGGGACAGGGACAGGGTAGAGAATTGACCAAGGGGCGGGTGGGATAGGAAGGACAGACATATAATCAGACTCTCACAATATGTCCATTGTGGAGATATTCTGCATAACTACACATGTACAGCCCATATTGAATTGTTTGTCTTTCCAGTGAGGGTGTGTGATGAGGAAGGAAGGGAAAGAATCTAGAATTTAAAGTTCTATAATCAAATGTTAAAAATATATATATGTATGTATATATATATATATATATATATGTACACATATATATTATTATTTCTATTATTAACTACATGCAACTGGGAATTAAGATATACAGGCACTGGGGTAGTGAGATCCATCTTGCCCTACCGGAAAGTCAGAGAGCCGATGGGGGAGGACATAGGAGAGAGCAGATTGGGGGAGGGGATATATAATGGGATGCCTGTTTTGGGGTGGTGGGTAGGGGCAAGATTGGGAGAAAATTTGTAACTCAAAATCTTGTGGAAATGAATGATATAAACAATAAAAAAAAAAAGATGCAGTCTATTTCTACTAAACAGCTAATGGAAAAGGCTGTTCCCACTCATGTGGTCAAGGAATACAGAATTCTCAGAAAAGTAGATCCCTGGCATCTCCTACTTTTGTGTTTACATCGCAGTTCATGGTAGACAGAGAGATATGATAGATATAGGTATCATATATGTGACATGTATGCATGTATGTCTGTGTATATATGTATATGTGGCTATATGTATGTATATATTCTATATATGTGTATTGTGTCCACATGTATATGTGTATGTATTATATAAGTATACCCTTACCTGTTCTGCCCAAAGGAATTTTGATTGCTAAAAACCTGCAAGCTATCTTGGGGTTTATAGGCTAGATTTCTTTTTTTTAGAACTAGGCCTTAAACCCAAATCACTTTGGCTTTTACTGATTGGCCAACAATAGGTCCTATCCCAAGCCTCATTGGGTCATTGTTTGGATTTTGGTGGCTCCTAGAAGACTGTAAATAGCAATTGTTACTGTTTTGGCTAGAAACCCTCAGGGTCTTCCCCTCCCAGATTGATTTTTTTTTTTTGACTAGGTAAAAGGGGTCATTTTTGGCCTCATTTCTTAACTATCCTCAATCATTGAAAGGGTGTTGCCTCAGAAAAACTGAGACCTGGGAAAGGCCTTAGCTTAAAAAGGCCAAGGTCTCCCCATCACATTAGGACCACCTCCAGTCATCCTGATGTATATCTTGCCAGTGCATCCAGATGACTTTGGAGGAGGGAGTGAGGCTGGTGATTTTGCACAGCCCCACCTCACTTACTTCTGTGAACATGGACTCTGTAACACTTGTACTAACCAATTAAATATGTTAGAGCTTCCCTTTTTCACAGGGGAATGGGACAGTGGAATAGCACAACAATTAGTCAATCAGGAGGACTTCTAGTGCCCACGGCTGCTTGGCATATCAACAATCCTTTACAATAAAACACAGCTGGAAGCTCATACCAGCTTTGGAGCAGACCCTGAGTCATTTAGTGGTTTATGGAGCTTCAAGAGACATCTCTATCTTCAAAGACTTTCCTGTCTATAGGTTATGAGACTATAGATACAACCTGGTTTATTTTTTCAGAGACAACTTTATCTCCCAAGACTCCTCTAACTTTGATTATGGGGCTCTTACAATATCCTGTTTTTGGAGACATCTTATCAAGCTTTGAGCTATGCACTATTCATCACCAAGAAGGCCTTCTGAGTAGTGTATCAAAGGGCCTCAACTCTAACACCTGAAATTCCTCATTCCCCTTGTTTCCTGGGGCTTTCTTCCTAGCATCTGCCCAAATTTCCACCTTTTCTCCTTTCTTTGTTCAAAAATTGTACAAATATCTCACTCTTTCCAACTGGGCTTTGACCGTGTTGGAATAGACATTGTTCCAGCCTGCAAGCTTTTCCTTTGCAGGCAAAAAAAAATACATTTTTATAATTTATGTAAACTGTGATTGAACTCTGGTTCATTCCAGGTGTCCCTTTTTGGGCCTGTGTTTTCTTCCATCTAACATTTCACGGGGGTTTTCTTTAACACATCTAATTCACTTGCGAGTCATGATGTCACCTTCCAGATGTCACTGGTCCTCTTTGAGAACAAAAGAACAAAACAACAATAACATGTGTGTTTGTATACACATGCATGCGTACATATACACGCATAAACACATCTAGATACAAATATATGTGAAAATACAGAAAATGACATTTAGAACTATTGAGTTTTTCAAAAAAGAACATTCTGTACTATGATTATTTAAATAATTAACTTTAGAATTGAGCACAAGTAGTGGATTAATTATAGGGAAGAACATAAGAGCTAAACATGCTCCCTTATTTCAGTGTAAGAAATATCATGTTAAAAGTTTCTTGAATGTTTTACCAACTCATTTTATAATAATTTATCTTAATCTAGATTTACCAGTGTCTTGGTTTGTCAAACCAATAGTTTTGGTGCTACAAACAATAGTAAAATTCTGGGTTACATTGGGATAAGTTCAGTCTTCATTCAATAAAAGTTAATATTAATATTCTGAAGCCAAGCCATGAACACAGTTCTACAGTTTAATTAACTACTATTGCTGCTTTTGTTCAAAG
The DNA here is from genome assembly GCA_028646515.1 of Pseudochirops corinnae. Lineage (NCBI taxonomy): Eukaryota > Metazoa > Chordata > Mammalia > Diprotodontia > Pseudocheiridae > Pseudochirops > Pseudochirops corinnae. The sequence continues at coordinate 295,331,736 of CM053586.1, read as the reverse complement.
AGATGTGATCAATTAAGTTGATTATGAGGATCATCATCATAGGTCCTGAATCCCAAGGCAGTTGCAATTTGGAGGTTTCTGTTTGTTTGTTTGTTTGTTTGTTGTTTTTTGTCATATGTAACTTTCAATCTCCACCAAATTCAAGGCAAAAGGAAAAAGGCAGGCACTCACAGTCTACTCTCAGTGTTGGCAGGATCTAGTTTTTCCTCTACACCAAAGTAAAAGTAGACTAAATTCTAGCACCCTTAAATAAATAAGAGACATATCCCCTGAACAATTTCAGGAATCAAACTTGAAAAGATCAAAGAAACAAAGAAATGGTATTCTCTACTAGGCAAGAAGAATGTCAGTCCTAATGAGATACCAGCTAGGATGGCTATAGTCCCAGATTCTGATAAGAATGCCAGATACATACTGGTTTGATTTTATACTTGAGATATGTTCAGACAAGTAGAGGATTGTTCTGTCAGTCTTATTGGAAAGGTGCCTGTGTCTCTCTCAAATGGTAGAGGGGGATTATGTCCAACAAAATAAAATAAACATAAACTACTGTCAAAAAATTCACTCAAAATGATTTACTATGTTCTGTAAAAGATCCTGTGTAATTCTCTTATATGCTAAGCAATACATGTGTCATACAAAGACATGCAAGAAAATGTGATGTCTTAACATATCCTGTTTCTTTATCGAGTTCTCTTTTTAGTTCAAGGTAAGAGATATTAAAGGAAAGGGCCATAGACTAGCAGCATGCAAGATAAGCCAATAAAATATAATACCATTTATTTTGGATTATTGAATTTAGAACAAAAATTATCCTTAGACTTGATCTATCCAAGTGCATAATTTCACAGCTGTTTTACATTACACTGTGAGTGCTTCCAGGGCAAGGGCTCTCCTTTGCCTTTCTCTGTATCCCCACGACTGAGCACAGTGCCTGGAATATTGTATGTACTTAATAAATGCTTACTGACTAGCAGAATAAGCAAACACAAAAAGTCTAAATTAAAGATGTAGATCATATAAATACATTCTGAAGGATCTTTATTCTACTTCCTGCTCTCATTGACACAACACATGGCCTATGGCTGGGGAATGACTGAACAAATTAAGTAATATGAAAGTAGCAGAATATTACTGTGAAATAAATAAGGATGTAGGGCAGTTAGGTGGTAGGGTGGATGGAGTGCCAGGCCTGGAGTCAGGAAAACCTGAGTTCAAATTCTGCGTCAGATATTTATTAGCTGTGTGACCCCAGGCAAGTCACTCAACTCTGTTTGCCTCAGTTTCCTCATCTATAAAATGAGTTAGAGAAGGAAGTGGCAAACCATTCCAGTATCTTTGCCACGAAAACTCCCCAAAAGGTGTTACAAAGAGTTGGACCTGACTACAAAAATATAAAACAACAAAATAACAAAAGAGGGATAGCTATGAAAAAAAATATAGGAAGACTTGTAGGAAGTAATTTTAGGTGAAGAAAGCAAGTACAAAAGAACAATAGGTATTTATATATCGATTTAAAGTTTATAAAAATTTCATATATGTTATCTCATTTTATCCTTAAAATAACCTTGTGAGATAGGTATTATTTCTATGATCATTTTACAGATTATAAAACTGTGGGCTATGGGGAATATCTTGACCTTCATCATATATTTTAAGTGATTATGTTACATTGGGCACTCTGTTTACTATCTTTAACCAGATTCCCTTTTAGTATATTTTTATGTGCGCCACATTTTATGTTAAATACTTTAGGATGTGCATGTGCCTTTTTTTTAGTTTCTAAACATTCATTGTTCTGATTCAAAAGATATTACCCATTAAATACTTACACAAATACCTTTAGAAATATACTTTCTGACTTAGTTTATTGGTTGATAAGAGAAAGGAGGAATGTGTCCTTTAATTTTGGCATTATAATATTAACATTTATCACTGTACTTCACCATAGTTTTTTAAAACTTACATACATTGTTACATACAATATATATTATGTATCTTGAGAAGCAGAATTATATAGTAGATTGAGTACTGAGTTCAGATTTAGGAAGGATAAGAAGGGGGAAGGGAATAAACATTTAAAAAACACCTACTATATCCCAGGCACTCTAAGCATTTTACAAACATTTTCTAATTTGATGATCAAAACAATCATGCAAGGTAGGTATTGTATTATCTCCATATTAGAGGTAACGATATTGAGGTAAACAGAGGTTAAGTGACTTGTCCACAGTCATACAACTCTGAGGCCAGAATTGAACTCAAATCTTCTTTACTCACCTTGGTGGCCTAATGCATTTTGGACCTGAAGTCAGGAAGACACATCTTTGTGTGTTCAAATCTGGTTTCATACACCAACTAGCTGTGTGACCCTGGGCAAGTAATTTAACTCTGCTTCAATTTGTTCATCTGGAATATGAACTGGAGAAGAAAATGGCAACTCACTCTAATATATTTGCCAAGAAAACCCCAAATGGGGTCATGAAGAGTTGGATGACTGAACAACAATAAACTTCCTTACTCGAGACCCAGCATTCTATCCACTGTACCACCTAGCTGTCTAAAAAAAATCAGCTTACCAACAATCATATCTAATAGTTTAAGAATCTATTGTAATAACAAATCAGATAATCAATGTAAATATAGCAGCCATCTGGAAAGAAGAGATAGTGCCACTGTTTGCTTATCTAGTGTGAAGGTCAACAAATGCGTTACTTTATCCTTCAGTGAAAACTCAACTATTCATTTCTACTGCATTCTCACATCTCTGGCAACCTTCAGGTACTGAGAACCGTTGGAGATAAAACAACCCACTGTATTTGCCTTAGCCCAGACAAGATTATTGTTTAGTCATGTCTGTCTCTTTGTGACCCTATGAACCACAGTATATCAATGAGTCCATGGGTTTTTCCTTGGCAAAGATACTGAAATGGTTTACCATTTCCTTCTCCAGTAGAATAAGGCAAAGAGAGGTTAAGGGACTTGCCTAGGTGGCACACAGTGAGTATCTGTGGCTGGATCTGAACTCAGATTTTCCTGGCTCTAGACCCAGTGCTCTTATCTACTGAGCCACCACCTGCCTCTAGTTAACTGACCTTAAATAGTAATTTGTAACATCCCAAAGCCTGACCATATGAAAAGGCTGAACAGAACCTCTGCAAACTATACCTTCTAAGAATTAGACATTATTATATAGGAAAACAATGATTAATCAAGGTGAAGTACCAGGAAAAAAACAGCGATGCCCTTCAACAAGTCTAAATTTTCATGATCTAAATTAGCACTAAATGATCTAATCATACTAAAGAGGAAGAAGTCTTTACAAATAATATTACCAAGTCTTCCCTGCCTTACAGAAGGAGTTAATATTAAATTGAATTTATATACAACTTTCAGTTTTACAAAGAATATTTCTCAAACTGTTTGAAGCTGTAACTAAATGGCATAGTAGATGGAAAACTAGACTGCTAGTCAGGAAGGCCTGAGTTCAAATCAATCTATATACATAATTTCTGTCATTCAAACCTTGTGAAATAGGTAATGAGACTATTTTCATTTCCTTTTTGCAGATGAGGGAAGTGATGCTTAAATAATTTGTTCATGTTTGGTAAAAATATCAAATACAAATTTAAAATTCAAACTTAACTTCAGTTCAAACATTTTTCTACTAGGTTTCAATGCTTTGTATAGCCAGCAGCTAAGGTAAGATTAAAGTAGAAATGTTTGTAAGGTATTTTTATTATTATTATTATTATTATTATTATTATTATTATTATTAATGCAAGATGTTAGAGTAACCTAGAAGCAGCTAGGGGGCATAATATATAGAGTGTGGGACTTGTAGTCAAGAAGACTTGAGTTAAATCCTGTCAAAGACACTATCTGTGTGACCCTGAGCAAATCATTAATGCCCTCAGCCTCAGTCTCCTTCTTTGTAAAAAAAAAGGGGGGGGCATACTAAAAGTATCTGTTTCACATGGTTGTTCCAAAACAATGTGAAATAATATATGAAGTACTTGGAAAAATTAAAGCACTATATAAAATGGTAGCTGTTATTATTCTTGTTATTGGTCTGAAGACTATAAAATGATTCAGAAACAAAAGAGAGAAAGTTAGTAGATATCAAACCAGGGGAAGTTAGGTAGATATCCCTAAGGATAACATGAACCTATTGAAATGAAAGATGGTGAGGAATGCAACCCCAAACTACATAGAACAGACATCAAATAATTATGATTGAGGTGAGACAGACAAATGAAAGGCATAAGGTGGGAGCTCAGTGGGTCATGGTAAAAAAATGTTTGTTCTGTGGATGGGGGAACCTACCCTAAGAGGCCCAGCAGGCTCTGCAGGTGGTTTGGAGACAGCCTTTATGGCTCCCTTTCAACTCCCTCCACTCCCATGCCCCCAACCACAGAGTTCAGGGTATATTATGTCTGATCCTGTAATGATTCCACAACTTTTGGTGCTTCTAATCCAGCTACTGAAGAGCAGGATTCTAAGGAGTATACCATGGCTCAAGAATCTCCCCAAAATTCAGCAGCAGAAATTCTAGTGACCAGCAATGGAGAAGAGGTTCACATGAGCATGACTTTAGCAGGTATTGGAAGTATTCATTATTAGCTGAATTCAATCTATCAGAAACTCAAATTACATTTCATGACTTTGACAATGCCAAAGAAGGGGTCATTGAAGCAGGATCATTTCAAGATGGTCAGAGAATACAGCAAAAGAAAAAAAAAAAAAGGTGGACCAGTTATTTTAGCAGATGAAATGAAAAATCCTGCAATGGAGAAATTGAAGTTTGTAAGAAAATGGAGCCTAAATACCTATAAGTGTGCTCTCAAATTATCTCTGAGAAACTGGGTCATGGCTCAAGAACAGTGGACCTTGAACTGAAAGTTCAGATTGCTATATGGAGAGAAAACAAGAGATAATATAAAAACATATTGAAAATGGCTCAGACACCGTCCTTCCAGCTTTTCCAGATGATACACACTCAGAGACAACTCAGAGATGCATTTGCTGACCTGAGTTTGACGTCCCTAGAACTCCATGAAGAATTTGGCTACGATGCAGATACCCAGAAACTGCTGGTTAAAAATGGAGAAACTCTTCTTGGAGCTATTATTTTTTTTTTATTGCAAGTGTGAACACGTTGGTGATCAAAACAATAAAAGATACATTAATGACAGTGAAACAATATGAAAGTGATACATACCTGACTGATTCAGAAGAATTGAATCTCGGACCATGTGATGCGAATACTCTGCCAAACACTGAATGAACAGTTACAGCATCTGTTCCAAAAACATAAGGAAAAATATGATAAAATACACAATGATGTACCTATTAAATTGAAATTTCTAGAAGAAAATAAGGTTAAAGTATTGCACAATCATCTCATTCTTTTCCACAATGCCATCACAGCTTTGCTGGAAATCAGAAGCAGCTTGAACAGACAAACAGTTCCACATCAAATTGAAAACTCCTGGAGTGGATACCCCATTCTGACTGGAAGAACAGTAATAAGACCTGGGAGGGAAAAGACCCATTGTCATCTGAGAACCCAATAAGAATTAAAAGGGGGGAGAAAAAGCGAGAGAGGACCCTTATGTTGATTCTTACACAAACAGCTTTAATTTTTCTCTTTTAATGCTTGAACAATTTGATGAGAAGGTGGGTGACTTTAATATAAACATAATTTCTACAATCTAAATACCGCTTTTCTTTTGAAGAACTTCTTTTATATTGTGAGAGTTGCTGGCTATTTCTGTCATTTGAAAACATCTAAAACAGCCTTGCCCTGACAAAATACAGATTTGTGGTTTCTGATCCTCAAGATGTGGACTAGTCATGACTTTTCCAAAAAGGGAGGTTTACATGATTAGTATCAACATCTAATATTTTATATATGAATATATTAAATATCTTTAAAAGATTCTTTTCCATGTATTATTTTAAAGAAAAGAGTAGTGCTATTTTACAGAGTATATTTATAGGTCATTTCTGCAGCATCCAAACAGAGAAGTCGCTGTAATAGATAGTTGATTAACATAAGAGATTGCAACAGATCCCTTCTTTAAGGATGTGGCTGTAACACTAGAAGTTTATTTTAAAAGTTGTGAATACATAAGAATCATACTGTCTTTTCAATGGAGCTGCCAAGATCCCACTTGTACTATATAAAGACTTTGATTGGCTGCTTCTTATTAGTAATTTCACTTTTTACTAGATAGTGAAACCTGCTTCTTTGAAGAGATTACCCACTTGCCATTTGGTTCATCTTGGGTATTTTGACAGGTAAACTTCAGAATGTAAATTCTTGGTCATTTCTAGTCTAAAAATCTGTGATAGAAAACATTTTAGACAGTATTGGCCTTTCAATATAGTAGATTCTTTAGACAGATTTCACTGCAATAATGCCATACCAGCCTTAAATCACAGAGAAGTGTCTTCTTAGATATAATTCCCTTTGAACCAGTCTACATAATCCACAGGGTAACCCCTTCCAGATGTTTGCTGTCTGTCGCTAGCAAAAGTCCACTGTAGAAATGTTGAATTTCTTTGTATTCATTAAACCAAGTTTAAAGTTTATGTAAAAATCACTTTATAAAATGTGATTCCTTTTAAGGAGTAGAAAGTAGAATGACATTTTTTTTCCCTTTCTGATGGGGGAGAGTGTAGACTGAATAGGAAGAGGAAGAAAGGAGACAGTAAGGAAAGCCAGTAACCTCTTAGTTGCTGATCAGTGTTGACCTCTTGTGAGTGATCTGTCTTGTTTTCTTTCATCAGTCCTGCAATCATTAAATGTAAATGCTCTGTTAATACTTTTAACATAGACATTATAAATTAATAGTGTTTTGAGAGGTGTCTCTCACGGATGCCCATTTATTTTGTGTTGAAATGAAGTACTTATATAGTATAATACAAGTATGCTGACTATATGATTTGTTATGTATGTCCAAATGCCTTTGCAGCTGAAAGGCATTTTGAGTTATTATGCCAGTTTTCAATACCTAACACAATGTAACGTGACTGTAAACTACAACCCTACTTTAAATCATTCCTTACTATATATTTGTATTCTGTCAGAGCCTTAGTTTATTCTTCTGGCACATTTTTTTCTTGTGATAATAGTTCATTTACATTCCCCAGAATGTGCCTCCATTGTGAATTTTTTATTCTTATTGAAGATGCTTACTATAAAAAAAAGAATGTTTATTTCATGGCTTGGATCATGATATACACCATCTTTGATTAGAGATCTGGGTTGTGCCACCTGTGCCTACATTAATTTTGCATCTTATAGTCAATGTTCTACTGGGATATAGGTCCCAACAACTAATACAATCATCATCATCATCATCATCATCACCAACAGCAACAACAACAACCTGCAAAACATTTCTTTCCTTTGATTTAACTAAGGAACTGAGGAAGGAAAATTCTGTTATCCTGACTTTATAAAAAACTAAAACAGAGAGGAAGCAGATTGAGCCTAGCTCCTTTAACTGCATACTTCACATACTTCAGGTTTTCATTGGAAAAAATGGAATGTTCTTCTATCATTTTAAAGTAAATATAGAAAGATATCACTCCATTCTTACTATTTGTCAATTATGCTTATAGAATGAGCTAGCAACTAAGTTTCTATTACATTAATTCAAACTAAAACATACTTTAGATTGGAGAAAACATTCTTTGGGGATGCATGTTTATTAAGTTTAGCACTTATGATCCAGTTTATGAAAAGAAGTTCAGTAATAAGTAAAACACTTGAACAGCATATTTCTTCTTTTTACAAAATTATGCAATGTCAATGTACATCTATCAGTAACTGTATCTGGAAAAGAAATGTCATAAAACCTTTATTTAAAGACTTCAAATGGAGGGGAGAACTAGTGACTGGCCCATAATGAATGTTTAATTAATGCTTTATCTAATGTAATATAATCCACTACCACTGAAGGAAACTCATTCTACTTTTGCATGGTTTTAATTGTTACTATAATTATAATTGTTCTTAGTAGATGTAACTTTGAATCAGAAAAGAAAAAAATAGAAAATACTTTTTCCCATTTACATTTTTTTTTACTTTATTTTATCTCAACTATATGTAAACACAATTTTTACCTTTCTTTTTTAAGTTTTGAGTTCCAAATTTTCTCCCTCCCTTCCTCCTCTCCCCCTTCTCTTGGAAGGCAAGCAATTTGATATAGATTATACATGTGCAGTCATGTGAAACACATTTCTGTATTAGCCATGTCATTTTTTTCTAGATAAACTTGGAATATATTGGTGAAGCAAGTGTCATATCTTATTTACCTTTGCATCTTTCCCAGAAATTAGAAAAGTGTTGTGTATATTTTAAGTGCCTAATTAACTGTTAAATGGGAGTTGTCTGAAGAGGCCAGTGTGTATGTGAAAAGAAATTCTCAGCTAACTTGGATACTAAAATATGTACAGAAGTTGGGAAGAGAAGGATGACTATACAAATATGGCACAATATAGTAAGAATAATATCACAGGGTAAGAAAGAAGTGAGGAAGTAAAGAAAGCAAAGGACAAAAAAAGAATTTCTTAAGCAATGGAGCAAAAAGGAGGATTGAAGAAGAGATAGTTCAACTTCTAAGATGGTAAAATGATTATAACTGATAAGAATGGGAACGGAAAGCTGTTCAATTTCTATTTTAATTCTATCTTCTCTGCTAAGGAGAAACACTTTAAGACTGTAAAGGTCATGGCAAATATAGATAATATGAAAGATGAATAAAATTATAAATACCCGAGATAAATAAGGAGATCAGGCAATTGTCCTTGATGGACTAAAGACACTTGGAGCAGATAAAATACACTCTTAGGTGTGTTTCTGAGAAAAACTGACAGATGGGATTACTGAGCCATTGATAAAAATACTTGAGAGACTGTGGAGAATGGGAGAAGATCAAAGAAGGGAAAATACCCTGATTTTCAGAGATGGTCAAAAAATAGAATTTGCAAAGTATAAACCAGTACATTTTACTTTGATTCCTTGACCCATTCTAGAATGCATTATTAAAAAGATTGCGAACACATGAAAAAGGAGGAAATGATCACAGAAATTTAGTATGTAGTCTAATTAATGTGGTTCACTAACCACATTTCTTTTTGTTTTTTGCAAGTTTATCCATGTGGAGAATGACTGGAATATTGTAGAAATATGTTGTCTCAATTCTAGTCAAGGATTTCATAAGCTTTTTCATTTCATTTTTATGGAAAAGATAGACAGCTGTGGGTTCAGTGATAGAATGATTAGATGGATGTAGGTTGAATGAATGGACTTAAATAGTGGGTGTTAATGTTTAGTGGCTTCATGTCAACTAAGTAGGAGGGATCTAGTACAGTTTACCTAGGGATGTATCCTTGTTCCTATATTGTTAATATTTTATCATTGTCTTGGATAAAGGTAGAAATTAATGAAGGGATGGATGGATAAATGGATGGATGGATGGATGGATGGATGGATGGATGGATGGATGAATTAATGGGAAAAATCATCTATTAAGTACTTACTATGTGCAAAATACTGTGCTAAGTGCTGAGGATAAAAATAGAAAAGAGAGATGGTCCCTGCACCCAAGTAGTTCCTATTCTAATACAAAGTTTCCATTGAATATATAATACAATGTGTTTCCTAAGATATAGTGACAAAGTAGATATTAATGTTTTTCTGTCTCTATTAGGATCTGAGGGGAGATGATGGTCAAAGTTGTGGTTTAACTTATTTGGCACAATCTATCTCCTCTCTCTCAGGGCATTTTGGTACCCTTTAATAAACTAGCTACCCTGACAGGTTGATGTCAGTTGGTTGACAGTTAGTGGGGATAGCTGGCACCTTCTCCAAAGCAATTGTTTCTCTGTATGATGAGTATGAGTGTTGAGTTGGAAACAAGGCCAGATGTCTGTGTTGAGGATGAGGAAGAATATGATATACTTATAAGATTTGAAAATTACATAAATATTATGAGAATGGGATGACTGAGAGACTGGATGATAGATTCAGGATCCAGAGAGATTTGGCAATCTGGAATAAAGGGCTAAATCAGAATGGGAACCTGAAGCCTCGAGGCCGCATGTGACCCTCTAGGTCCTCAATTGCAGCCCTTTTACTGAATTCAAACTTCATGGAATAAATCCTTCTAAAGGGCCTTGAGGCCACAGATTCTTCACCCCAGGCTAAATCAAATAAGATAAAATATAATGAGTATAAATGTAAAAATTTACTCTTGGCTTCAAGAAATTAACTTCTCAAGATATAGTCAAGCCATACAAATAATGAATGTCATGAAGTGGTTGCATTATTCAAATCTACAGTATTTTAAGTTATAATTATTTATAAAATATGAGAATTATTAATTATATATATATAATATATATTATATATAATATATAATATATATATACTAATTATAGCTCAATAAAAGTATATAATTAAGATTTATTAATAGAATATATTTTTGTTAATGTAAAATAACAGTAATATATTTCTTTTTTTAAAATTGATTTGTTTATTTACTTTTAGTTTACAAGATTCAGTTCCACGATCCCTTGAGTTTCAAATTTTCTCCCTTCCTTTCCCCACCCCCCCCACCTATGGTGGCATGCAATTAAGTATAGGATCTGCAAATACTTTCACATTGGACATTAGTCTGGTTGTATAGAAGGGTTGTAACCAATGGAGTGAACAATGGGAAAGAAGCAACAAAACCAAACATGGAAAAGAAAGATAGCATGTAGATTGCTTCAGTCTCCATTTAAACTGTTTTTTCTAGATCTTTCTCTGAATGTAGATATTTCCTTCCATCCTGAGACTTGTAGGGCTGTCTTATAACTGTGTGTTGCTGAGAAGAGTCCAGTTTATCAAAGTTGGTCATCACACATACAATGTGTCTGTGATTGTGTACAAATTTTTCCTGTTTCTGTTCTTCTCACTTAGCATTAGTTTGTATAAGCCTCTCCAGGTAAATATGAAGTCCATCTCCTCCTCATTTCATATAGCACAATAGTATTCCATTACATTCATATACCACAACTTGTTTAGCCATTCCACAAATGATGGGCATCCCCTTAATTTCCAGTTTTTTTCCACCACAAAGAGAGCTGCAATAAATGTTTTTGTACCTATGGATCTTCCTCCCACTTCTATGATCTCTTTGGGATACAACCTCAGAAGAACATGTATTTCTGATACAAGCTTTTTTACAAACTTATAGAATACCCATAGAAAGCAAAATTTAAAATAAATCAAAATTGAAAAATGCTGAAATTTGTATGTAAAAATATGTCTAAACTCATCATGTAATGAAAATAACAAATTTTCATGCAAAACATTTCAGCAGCATAGACTGAATTGTCTTCTCTTTTCTGAAACCTTCATAATGATAGATGTAGAGAGCTTTAGCCACATCTCAGCAAACTGACATACTCACATTCTCACACAATGAACCAAGTATAGCTGAATGACCTGGAGCATTACCTAAATTCAGGGATGCTTTAAATGCAGTATAGTTGTCCCTGTAGTATTTTTCAATAGGTGAAGTAAAATAATTCGAAAAACCAGTCTTTGAACAGTTTAGTGCCCCATGTTTTCTTATTAGACTGCCAAAGGAGTGGAAGTGATCAATGGTTGTAGCCTTTCAGAGCAGGAGTATTTCAAGACTGATAAACAACCATTGGATTTAATTTAACGTTCCATTGATATTACCTTACAAGAATTGGGTAATCCTTAGACACTTTAAATCCAAGTTGAGTTTTTTTTCTCTCTCTTTCTCTTAGAAATTTAAGTTCTAGAAGGCATCCTTTTCCAGAATAAGCCTCTTTCTTCCACATTAAATAATGATTGATCATCACATCCATCTTTTTCAATTATTTTCTTCAGAATATCAAGCTATTTAACTACCAGGTCTGGCTACCTCTAGTAATTTTAACATTATGCAATTGAACTCAATTTTTAAAGTGGTCAAACCAACTAACACTTGTATTAAAAGTTTCTTCATTATCCACCATCCATTTTCTTTTACTGCCTTTCATAAACTTGAAACTTTTATATGAATGGCTGATCTGGTAATAGGAATACATGTTTTTAATGCAATCTTTAATCCGTGCAGCTAAGTGACTCCATTTCTGTCATTGTAGCATTTCTATTCCTTCTTGTTGTTTTTAAACCACAAAAAAAAGAGGATATGATTTTACCTTTTTATTTTATTTTACTTGAGTATTTTATATTCTGTACTAAAAACTATCATTCTGATATCTTGTTCAGTTTTAAAGTTCTTATGATCATATTCATGAAATTCAACAACGTCAAATTTTTGTTTTAATGTGATGACAAGCCTCTTCCTTTTTAGGCTGGTTGTGTTTCCATCTGATGTAGTCTTCCTTTTGGCTGTTATATTAAGGATTCTTACTTTAAAAAAATAACACAAGTGTTGGTAATGTGGTATACAACAGCCTAGCTCATCCATATTCTATGATAGATAATTGCTGATGGACAGCATAGACATAGTAGTAGGTTAAAATTCTTGCCTAGCTCACATGTGTCATATTAATTGAATTTTGGTTCAAATTAAATGTGCCCTGACATCTTTTTATAATTTGCAATAAATTGAATTTTACATCATTCAAGTTTGCATTAAGTATAACCTAATTGTACAAGATAGGGAATCCATGGTTAGACAGCAGTTCATCTGAAAAAAAAAAGGATGACTTTTATTGGTTTAAAAATTCACTGTTATATGACAGTCAAAAAGCTAATGCAAACCTGGACTGCATTTAGAGAGCCAAATCTCTTAGGTGATAAATTTGCTGTACTCTGCCCATGTTACACCATGTCTGGGATACTGTGTTTAATTATAAATACTATATTTTAGGCAGATCATTGAAAAACTAGGCAATTTGTTAAAGGAGAGTACTGAGTTGGTAAAAGGTCGGCCTTACGAGTATCAGTTGAAGGAACTGGGGAAGTTTTGTCAGAAGAGAAGAATTAAGAGGAATATGATAGCTACTTTCAAATATTTGAAAGGTTGTCCTGTGAAAGACAAAAGAGTCATTCTATTTGGATCCAAGTATATTTGGACCTGGTATAACATGTGGAAGTTACAAACAGGCAAATTTAGTTTTGATGTAAAGAAAACTTCTTTTTCAAGAATTTTAATTATCTCAAAGGCCCTATAAGTACTTTCCCATGTTTTCTTTTCTTTTTTTTTTTTCTTTTTGGAGGGGGGAAGGCAGGGCAATTAGTATTAAGTGATTTGCCCAAGGTGTCTGAGGTTGGATTTAAATTCAGGTCCTCCTGACTCCAGGGCCAGTGCTCTACCCACTGCGCCACCTAACAGCCTTTTACCCCAGATTCCTAACAACTGTTATACTTCAGAATCTTTCTTTTATAAAAATCAAAAATCCTTCTTTCTTATGCTTTTACATATTAGTAATGATTTCATCTTAACTGAAATGCTGATCTTAACTTCCATTATATTTGATACAACAAGGAGTTGTGCAAGGGGCAACTCTCCAGATTAGTTCGCTTAGCATTTTTTAGAAGAGCTTTGTTCCTATTTGACTGTGGGGAGAAGATCAGATTAATTTAAGAGATAATTGCATGGAAATTTGACAAAACAGCTCTCCTAGACATGCTTCAAATACTATGAAATATTCCAAGCATTAAAAAGCAAAGAACCTTTTATAAGGCATTTAATAGTTACATTGAGAAGTAACATTTTCTCAAGTTATAATCAGAATACTGATTTTATTTTTTTCTGAGGTGATTTTATTTCAGGTAATTGATCCAGAAGTTTTCCCTCCACCAACACCACCACACACAAAAAAATCATTGAATTTTATGTATTTATGCATGCACATACATGTATATGAACATATGTACATACACACATATAGGTGTGTACATGTATCAGGAAATTAGTTGAAGAAATGCATTACTTTCAGAAAGTGGCAAGCTTATCACAAAAGATTTTAATATATACATATGAATGTAATTAAATCTAAGTAAAGTCCATTTAAATGAAATTTCTTTCTAAACATGAAAAAAATAATTTTATCGTTGGTACTTAATCAAAAACATTTATTAATTTATTTCATTTTTGTAGTAATGATACCTAGATATATTACATAACATTGACACCAGTCTTCTCACTGAATGATTTCTCCTTCAAATGAATATATTCCTTGACTGTGAGAGTGGCAGAATTGGCAACAGTATGGGGGAGGAGAAATGTTCTTCTGACTTACACCTTCAAGAGAAGACACATGTGGTTCCCAGACTTCCTACATTCTTTCTCTGAGAAAGTTAATTGACTTACTCCTTGAACTCTCAGTATACTGGCAGCAGCAACTACCACTTTCTCACTTCTTGTTAGCTGTTGTTATTGCTTGGCCAAGCTCCATGACTTCAATAATCACTGTGCCTGAACTTCTTGGGATTTCCTTGTGAAATTTCTCTTGCATGGGGACTAGTCTTGCTTGCTTTCCTGCAGGGAGAGTAAGATAAAAGTCATTTTAAGGTAAAAAAAAAAAAAGTCATTTTAAGGTAAAAGAAGTCATTTTAAGGTAAAAAGACATCAAGGAGCTAGCTCTTGCATCACACTTGTGTAGAGCCCTGGATAATGGATAAATAGAAAAGTTATGTGTTAAGCACTTAACTATGTGCAAGGAACTGTTCTAACTGCTGGAGATAAAAATAAAAGCAAAAAAGATAAACCTTTTTTTTTTCTTCAAAGATCTAATATTCTAATGGGGGAACATAATTCACAATAAAGAGTTGGAAAGTAGGTGGTGGGTAGAAATGTTCCTGGGTAGGGACAAGTCTGATGAGAGGGTGGGGATGTATAAAACATGAGTGGAAACAACAGAGACAGGAGTATGACTTGAAAACTTCATAAAACTCTGATCTTGACTTGGGGCACCCATAATGGACGCATCCCTAGGATGATAAGGAGGAATTGAAAAGGCCAGGCAGTCTTGAGTAAAACCAGGAGAGGATATATAAGGTTCATGCTGCTGCTGCAAAGGGATGAGGAGGAGGGAAGGGATATAAAGTTGGAGGGCAAGGAATGACTTCCTCCCTGCCTACACACTTACCTGTCTTGGGAGGGGCATGCATCTCTGATCCTCCAGTAAAGCCTCCACTCATCCAATCAGGGATTGGCAAGTAGCAGATGTAGGCAGGTACAAGACAATTCCATAGCTGGGCTATTTAGTTCCAATATCTTCTTCCCAGATTCCAGAGATTGTTTTGTGTAATCCTTGGGCTGCATGCACTGAACTTTAGAAGCTACTGTTCTACAAAGTATTTCAATACTTTCACATGTCAGAATTTGTCTGGCCATCCTCCAATCAATGGGTAACTTTATTTACAATTCTTTTTTTCCTACCAGAATATTCTGTGAACATTTTGGTATATATGGGAACTTTCTTGGATGATTTTAGCTTTATGTTTAGTGGTGGTACTGCTGAGTGTATGAATTTCTCATATAATTCCCCAAATGGCTTATTATTGTGCCTGTTTTCCAAAAGCAAACCCACTCTTTAAACTATGAGAAAAGAGGAATTCTAATCTTTAAAATTATCCAGCAATTTTTCCTGGTGGAATGAAGGTTTTATTTATGTATCTATATATGCATGCGTCAGGCATTTCTAGATGGTGCAGTGGATAGAGAGCCACACTCATCTCCCTAAGTTCAAATATGGCCTCAGACACTTGCTGAATGACCCTAAGCAGGTCCATAACCCTGTTTGCCTTAGTCTCCTCATCTATAACATGAGCTGGAGAAGGAAATGGAAAACTATTGCAGTATTTTGTTGAAAATAAAAAGTCCCAAATGGGAATCACAAAGAGTTGGATGTGACTGAAACCACTGAACAACAACAAATCCAGATACAATTTTATAAAAGTGGGAAACACCTGGGCATGTAAAGTCCCTTTACCAGTACAGATGAGCAAATTGTCTATAATTTAGAGGAATGGGTAAAGAACAACCACTTATGTGGTACATACTATGTGCCCAACACTCTCCTAAGAAGCTCTGTTTAGATGTAGAATCATCATTTGTCATTGTATTTATCTAAGTCCTTATGTTGTGGTTTAAACCTAGGGACTCCAAAAACTGTTGAGGTGGGGTCTCTGCCCACCCAAAAACTGTTGTGGTTTCCTGATGTGTTGTGGTGGAACAACCTCAGAGAATTCAGAGTCAGACCACCTCTAATCCGAGTAGAGGCATTTATTGAGATTGATACCTCTCATGAAGTGGGCTAAGTTCTAAGAAGAAGTAGCAACTTTAAAGAAAGCAAGATCGATTTTTATAGTGTAAAGATACAATTACATAACAGAAATTTACATAGAATAGAGGTATATCATTAATATTAAAAAGGCAGGAGGAGTTTGTTAAGGGATTAGATAATGGAGGAGGTGTCCCATCTATGGTTCAGTGATTAAACATTCTGGTCGTTCTGCCCTCCAACTGGCTAGCTATTATAGTCCTGGCTGGTTAAGAGAGATAGTTAGATATTATGGTCCTGTCTTAGCCTATATGGATGATGTGATTGTGACTGAATACAATAACACACCTGTTTCTGTGGGAATGGGTCTGGGGACCGTGACCAGGTAGAAGCAGTAGCTAGGTTCCCATCACATGGACACACCTACTGTTTCTGTGGGAACTAAGAGTTCAGGGGCACACCTATTGTTCCAGTGAACAGTGAGGCATATCTGGAGAAGTTAGAGCATTGGCAGGGGAGTTACGTAGACACAGTGGGCTGGCTGTTCAGTGGGGCTAGGCCAATAATGAAGTTAGAATACTGGAGCTGGGGGCAGTTTTATTAGGATTCCATCACTTAAGTCTTTCAAAAAAAAATTTTTTTTAATGTTGTTATTATTTTGTAAATTTTTCTACTGTTTCAACTCATTTATTTTGTATCGGTTCATACAAGTTCCAGTCACCAATTTCTCTGAAATCTTATCAGATTTTGTATTAGTCAGTAAATAAACATTTATTTAGTACCTTCTATGTGTCTGTTGGTCACTGTGCTCAGCACTAGGGATAAAAAACCATTTAAAAAAAGAGGCAAAAGACAGTTCCTGTTCTCAAAAGACAGTCTTATGGGGGAGTGAAAATAAAAAGAATATTCTATTAAATATGTCATATGACAAAATTTGTTCATCCATTCCAGAATTGATGGGCAGTTCATTAGCTTCCAGTTCTTTGCCACTACAAAAGACCTTCTATATACACACAAAATCGTTCCTATAAGTGTAAAAACACATATACATACATACACACATACACACACACACATATATGCTTTGATCACTTTAGGGTATAGGCATAATAGTGGTATTGTTGCATCAAAGGTGATTTAATAATTTAATAACTTTGGGGGCATTGTTTGAAATTGCTTTACAGAATGGAAAGACCAATTCATAGTTCTATCAATACTTCATTAATGTTCCTGCCTGTTTTCCTGTAGCCTTTACAACATTTATCATTTTTTTTTTTTGCTATACTGATGGGTTTAAAGTAGTACCTTAGAGTTGTTTTAATTTGCATTTTTCTAATTATTCATGATTTGGAACACTGCTTCAAAAGACTATGGATAATTTGTAGTTCTCTTGAGAACTGCCTTTTTATATTCTTGTACCATTTATCAGTTGTGGAATTGTTCGTAATTTTTTGTACATTTGATTCAATCCCTTAAATATTCTAGAAATTAAACCTTTATCAAAGAAACTAGCTACAAAGATTTTTTTACAATTAAATATTTCCCTCCTAATCTTAGCTGTGTTGGTTTTGGGCAAAAACTCCTTAATTTTATGTAATAAAGGTAACCATTCTTGTGTCCTCAGATCTTTTGTGTTCCTTTTGTTTTCATGATGTCTCCTATTACCCATCAATCTGAAAGGTAGTTTTGTGGGAGAATTTCTTCTTTTTTTTTTGCTTTTTTTTTTTTAGAGGGGGGAAGGTATGGTAATTGGGGTTAAGTGACTTGCCCAAGGTTACACGGCTTGTTTTTGTGTTAAGTGTCTGAGGTCACATTTGAACTCAGGTCCTCCTGACTCCTGGGCCAGTGTTCTAATCACTGTGCCACCTAGCCGCCCTTTGTGGGAGAATTTCTGAGGCAAGAATCATATTAAACAAGTTTCTCAGTGTTCCCAATGTTTTGATTTTAGTATGACTAAATCAATTAAGTAAAATATGTTTATAATTCATATAATTTACTTCTATTGCCACATTTATTACTTTGAAGAAAGTCAAGTTCAACATGAATTGTTCCAGACTTATTTAAGAGAATCATAGAATTTGTGGTCTTTTGTTTGGTACTATATGGCTTCTTGGACTAAGCATTTTGAAGATCCATCTTCCTCTTGTAGTCTGCCACCGCCACCACTCCCAGTTCTTCTACGGGTTTAGCAATTCTGTGGAACAGATTACTGATTCAATAATTAAAGTGTCTATTAAAAAGGATGTCACTTGGGGTCTGATTGTTTCACTGAATTTTTTTTCCTGCAAATCTTGATACAAAATAGTTACATCCTTGACTAAAGAGCAATTAAATAATCCCATTCTCAAACCATAGTTTTTTTTTTTTTTATTGTTTTTTTGTTTTGCTTTTTGGAGGGGGAAAGGCAGGGAAATTGGTGTTAAGTGACTTGCCCAAAGTCACATGGCTATTAAGTGTTAAGTGTCTGAGGCAGCATTTGAACTCAGGTCCTCCGGACTCAAGGGCGGGTACTCTACTCACTGCAACACCTAGCTACCCCAAAACCGAAGGTTTAAAAACTTTTTTCTAGAAATGTTCCTTTCATGAAAAGTCTGAAGAATGCATAGGATCTATGTATACACTAAAAATACTTTGTCCTGATGCCTTTTGACATCATTGATGTCACAGTTTTCTTTTTATTTTAATTTGTCCCTTTCTATGTCACCCTAGGTTGGAAGTACAGCAGCCACTCATGGGTCTAACATCACTAAATGAAAATTTTGACCTGCTCCTTTTCCAGTATCATTCATTTTGTTCCTCTTGAAGCAGTCTCGTGGTTCCCCTATCTCTCAGTGACTTACCATATTGGTGCTAGATTTTGAGAGGGCACTGGGTCATCTTTAGTTCTGCTATAGCAGAGAACTCCCAAACTCAAGCAATCTGCTAGCTTCAGTCTCCCTAGTAGCAAGGGATGCAGGAGGGTGCCACCTGCCTAACACATCATTTCTGAATAAAGCCTCATCTCCTATCTCAATACCCTTTTTTAAAAAGTCTAGGAAAAATAACCAATACAATACATGCACATGGTAGTATGCAATGTATTACCCTTGTTATCTCCTATCTTTAGGCTGAGAGGAGAGGTATGTTTTATTATCTCTTCTCTAGGACAAATATAAGTTGAACATACAACATTAAAAGGTGTCACACTTACTAAGATTTAAAACGAGAAGAGAAAATAAAGGCATATTCTAACTGACTTCTTTAGGTATTTTTAAGGCAATAATAAAGAATCAAATTATTATGTTATGTCAGAGAAATAGAAGAAAATATTACATGCCATTTAAACTGTTTAAGAGATTTTACCACTTGATTTCCTAAAATGAAAGACTAGAAGAACA
Source organism: Pseudochirops corinnae (assembly GCA_028646515.1). NCBI lineage: Eukaryota > Metazoa > Chordata > Mammalia > Diprotodontia > Pseudocheiridae > Pseudochirops > Pseudochirops corinnae. Next base: position 295,312,087 of record CM053586.1, on the reverse strand, counting down.
TAAACAGATCATTCTTTTCCTTATTTATAGAAGTTTCTGACAGCAATGCAGACAAACAGCTTTGCGCATAGGCTTTGTATGCAGCTAAAAATTGAAAAAAAATAGGAGAGTACCATATCATTCCTTCTGGTATTTTAAAGTCAGCATTGCTATCAAAATTATGCACAACAACAATAAAAATCCAAGAAAACACAATTGAAAAAATTGAAAAAAATCAATATTGCCAAGGAAATATAAATTGACAACAAAAATTTGCATAAATAGAATAATGTAAGTACGTTTGTACACTTAAAAAAAGAACAGAATTATACAGTTCCTATTAGCCAATATGTCAACTCTCAAGTTAACTTTGAGAAAAATATTCAATATTCATCACAAAGGCAAAATAAAGCCCCAAAATGAAGGAAAGCACTGAATTCACCTTGTTAAATGTGGATGTGTGTGTGTATAAATACTTTTATGAATAGGTACACAATCATCTTTGCAGATGTTTTCAATGTTTTGTTTGCTAACTGTCTTTCTAGTTTCATTCTCAACCTTTAAGAGAACTTTATTGGGTTTCTCACTAAACATACTTTAAACTGTTTTTTTTCTCCCTTGGCTGCTTCTTTTATTTTTATAAGAACTTTCAACAATCTCCCACCACCATTCTCCATATAATTGTATAAATGGTGTTATGTCCCGAACACGTGTTACCCTTGCCTGTCATATCACTCTGCTTGGCAAGTAAGTCAGATGTTACCTGACTAAAACCATTTTAAAGTTCCTGATATCCTGATTATGGCAACTGCTTTACAGTTGCTAAATTACCTATGAAATATTTATAATTTGGGTCAAAAAACTTTTATTCTACAAATTTCACATTTTTGATGTTAATATTTTGTTTACATTGTTTACTTTGGAGTTTTATAGAAATTATTCTTTTATCCATGCAGCTACTTCACCTGATTTCTAACATCATAATCTCTCAGATAAGCTTCTAGAAGAAGTAAAAAACAAACATGGAAATAGGAGCTGTAGTGTTCTAAGTATGCACAGAAAATGTCTGTGCTAGAGGTAATACAATTCAGAGGGCAGTGAGTGGTCAATTTTCAAGGTACCTGAGGAAGAAGGAAATAAGAGGTATGAGGGCAAAATTCAGAATTTGTTTCTACCAAAAACAGATAAATAAAACCAAGAGAACACCAACAGCTACTGAATTCTATGCCTATCTTCCCCTCTAAACCAAAAAAATAATAACATACACACAAACACTATGGACATTTTTGGCAAGGATTTTAGGAGGAAACAGGTAAATTGTTGAAAGCAATAATGTAGAGTAGATTGTTCATGGCACAACTAGGTGGCACAGTGTGTAGAGTGCTGAGCTTGGAATCAGGAAAACTCATGTTCAGAAATTCAAATCTGGCCTCAGACACTAGCTGTGTGACCCTTGGCCAGTCATTTAACCCTGTTTGCCTCAGTTTCCTCATCTGTAAAATGAGCTGGAGAAGGAAATGGCAAACCACTTCAGTATCTTTGACAAGAAACTCTCAAATGCGGGTCATGAAGAGTCATATATAACTGAAAAACTACTGAATGACAGAAACAACAAAGAGCATTAATCCAATTCCTTGAAAAACTATCCCATTGTGCTTATTTTTGGTTGACTTTATCAAAATTACTTTAAGTGCATTTATATCACTTACACATCACTTAACAATTCCCAATAAATGTTCCTCTCTCCCTCCCCTCCCAGAAAGCCATAATTTATAATGAAGAATAAATATATTTTAGAAAACACTTAAGCAAGACTTGGTTGGTTGCTTGTTGTCCTTTGTGCTCGAAGAGGGCAAAAATGGCATTACTATGTCAGGATCAAGATACAGTTTGCCTGATTGTGGCTGATAAGACCAATATGAGCTCAAAATGCTCTACCACTGGTTCAGCACAAATATTCTCTATGAACATTTAGGGGAGTACAGATGTCTCTAAATTTGCACATCTCACATTTTAGGGTTTCTCCCCAAAGTCTCAGTGCAGTTTTAAGCTTTAATAATTTTCTTATTAAAATTAAACATAATCACACTATTTGCTAGGTATTTCTCCAGTTGATTTTTAGATCAAAAACACTTTTATAAGCTGCTGCTCAGTGACTGAAAGGATTTTATTTGTAAGACTGGACTTAAGGATCCAAAGAATGAGGTTTTCATGTTCCTGTGACAGTTTTGAAATGACATGACAAGAAAGTATAATGATGATAGAAAACAAAACTAAACAAAAAAAGTCCGAGAAAATTACATAAAGAAACTGTAATAGAATGAAAAATAATGACAGGGTTCCCTGAATTATTAAAATTAAAAAGTTAAGGGGTGGCTTGTTGGCACAGTGAATAGAGCACTGGCCCTGGAGTCAGGAGAACCTAAGTTCAAATGTGGCCTCAGACACGTAACACAAAGCTGGCCGTGTCACCTTGGGCAAGTCACTTAACCCCAATTGCCCTGCCTTCCCCCCTCAAAAAAGGAGGAAAAAAAGTTTAAAAAACATTTTATTAAAAATTTACAAAACTAATTAAGTATAAAATATGTAATTGATTTTTTTTTAATTTGTAGACTTATACTTCTAAAATTATTAAACTTTAAAACTTTCATAAAACTTTTGGGATACCCTGTGTGTCTCATTACTTACAACTATGCATATCTATGTCTATGCCTAGGTCTACATAGAATACATCTATAACAATGTGCAAGTATATGCATGTTTACATAGTCATATAGTTGTATTTCCATCCATACATCTATAAGTAGCAATATATGAATATATATTATTTCTACCCATATGTGAATATATGCTTATATATATATCTATCCTTATCTCTCTCTTTCTCTTCAACATTATCTCTGTCTCTAACATTTTGATCTCAGTTTAACATCTATAACGAACTATCCTCTATTCCAAAGTAGCATGGCATAGTTTATGGATTTCTGGGTTTGGAGTCAGGAAGACCCAAGTTCAAGCCCAATGTCGTCACTTATTAATTGTGTGACTCTGGGAAAATCCATAAACATCTCTCAGCTTTGGTTTCTTCATCTTTAAAATGGCAATAATAATAGTATCTATCTTCCATTATTGTGAGTATCAAGTGAAATAGCATATGTAAAACGCTTTTCAAACTTAAAGCTTTAAAGTTTTATAAATGTTAATTATCTTGTGTGTATATGTATAAGTAGGTATATAGATATATGTAGGAATGTATATATGCATATACACATGTATATACTTATATGTACACACAAACATATGTGTGTATCTCTATTTCATACTCCCTTTCTCTCTCTCTCTCTCTCTCTCTCTCTCTCTCCTCTCTCTCTGTCTCTCTCTCTGTCTCTTCTGTGTGTGTCTGTATGTATATAAATACCTTGAAGAGACCCTTGATCTTTAGTCTTAATAGGAATAGTCAAGTAGGCTTAAAAGCCTTTGGAAAATTGTGAAAGAATGGAAGAAAGAAATATGAAGGAGAAAAAGAAAGTCTGTAAGGATATAATCAAAGGAGCTTATGACCCGTCACCCCCCCAAAAAAAATATGGAATGGTATTATGGGCTAAGCCTAAATTAGGCCAGTCCAACCACTCATTTTCAAGGTTTAAAATGTAATAATCATTCATAGACTGAAAAATCCAATTAAATCTGACTTTCATACTTCTTGGGAATTAGAATAATGCACTTAAGTTAAAAGGATATAAAATGTTACTCCCCTCCATAATGATGAAGTCCAGGACTAACCTGCAGGCAACTGGCACTCAAGAATAATCTGACAAAATCTCCTTTAGCTAAACCTCTTCTTCTTCAAATTGCCTGATAAGTAAAGTGCCAGACAAGGCTGAGCAAAAGGGAGGCATGAGAAAGAGAAGAAGAGGTTTGGCCTATAGCCCCAACATATCTGGGCATGTAAGAACTTTTAAGTTCTCAGTTGTTCAACAGGGCTGACAGGTCTCTCCCAGTGAAAGTCAAGTATTCTATTCCTTGGTGGCATAATTTCTAAAATTGTTCTAGAGGACCTGACATTAATTTTTAAAAATAAATTTAAAAATCAGTAATAAAATAAACCACTGAAGGTAGAACTTAATACAAATAACAAAACATAAAACAATAGGAACCATCTTCTTTAAGTAACAGTGCATGTATGAGGTAGAGGGAGGGAGTGATTTGCCAGAGGTAGTTCAAAACAGTCTACAAAAGTGAGAAACAATCATGATATCTAGGAGCAGCACCAGAGGTATGTTCCCATTAAAACTCTGGATCCCCTGAATCACTATCTAAGTAGTCACAGGCTTCTTACATTCAAATTGCATCAGACCTTAGTTTGATACCAAGACTCAGCTCATACCTTCAAACACTCGGTATTCCCCAGCCCTTTTCCTATGAACCCCATCAGGAAGACAACACCAGGTTTTGGCCCTTTGGAGGTCTCTGTAGAAGGGATATTGCACTTCAGCTATTGGGGCTGGATTAAAACTTCCCTTCACTTTCATCTTGGGGTTCAAAATTACAAAAAAAGACAAAGGAGAGGTTCTCTTTTTTTCCAAGTCTATTCCTCTTCATCATGATTTTTTAAAATGTAGTTTTACCACTGTAATGGTAATGAAATTTAAAGATCCTTTTGTATTGAAAAGCTAAGAGGTACTTAGCACCTAGTTCAAATTAAGCCTCTGTTAAAGAAACAGAAGGTATGAACCCCTGTTGCTGTTGTAACAGGAAGTTGCTGATGTAACAGGAGGGGGCAGAATAGGGAGGAGCTAATAGGTACATGAGGAAAAGCCCTAGCTGGAATTTCAGATCTTCTTGGAGCCAGGTTCTGGAGGCTGAGGAAGAGAGGTCTAGGCTGGAGAGAATGATTTTTTATTTGGTTAACCTAGATGAAGTGATTTTGATTCTGGGAACCACTGAAACTTCTGCTGAGTCCAAGGGACAGCCAGAGCTACTGAGAAGCTGCTGAGGAGCAGCTGCTGAGTCCAAGGGCCAGCCAAGCTGCTGAGGATTTCCAAGGACTAGCTGGAGCTGTAGAAGACTGAGAAAGCATGACTGTGGCGCAAATATTTTGTCTATTTGGGCTTTGTTAAGGCTTGACTTCCTGGGAACAGAGACTGTGAAGGATTTAAGGTGGACTGGACATTGTGAGCTTCAGTGTGGGACAGGAACTTCATGGAGAGCTGAACAAGGAGCTGGGAGCTATCTGCCTTTGAACCCAGGTGACAGTTTGGTAAATCCAGGTAGGAGCTGGGACCATGGAAGGGGATCCAGGGAATCTGAGGGACTACCTCAAGTCAAGCTGAACAAATACTTTATATAATGTGTGAACCTAGAACTCACGAACTTCTGTTGTGCAGAAAATAAGAGCGAGCCAAGACCTGGGTTCAAGGTAAATTTAGATGTGGATTTATTGATCAAGCGTGTGACTGCCAGAGTGCTCACTCAAATTGGCAATGATTTTTGAAAATACAGATCTTGGTTATCAAGGCTAAAACCACAAAATTATAATAGGGAGGGGAGCTAGCAAAAGGTATGACATACAGAAGCAGAGACAGCCATTGGTTAAAATTTATGACTCAGAGGAGTATGGCGCATGACTCAGGGGTGCAACCTTCTGTGAAGTGAGGGTCTTTCCCAGAACTGGGTGGAAGGCACAGGGTGGAGGGTCATGGGATGAGGGGGACTAGAATTCCCTAGGCTTTCAGAGCAGGGAGGCTGGAGTTCCCCAGAATAGGCTAGGATCATGTTCTGGGCAAAAGGGGGTGAGGGGCCCTGCTTGGTCAGCAGGGCTGGACAGGATGGTACCTAGATAAGATCCTTGCTCCATAATGAGCCTGGTACAGTATAATGATTCAAGGAGAAAATATGAAATGCTGATTAGGGGAGACAGAGTCAGGGAAGGCCTTGAGCAATATGCCCAGACATGCCTTAAGCAGTTTCAAGCTATAAGAGAGAAAAACAGAAATATAAAAGGGTGCTTAATGGTGGGCCACAATTTAGGTGGTGTGTAGTGACCTGGGATTTGGGTTTGGGTACAACACTCCTGCAACAGGAAGGGGAAGAGCTAATGACCATATAGGGAGAATTTCCAGGTTTGAGATGGCAGAACTGAGAAGGACTCTTGTGGTGGCAGAGTCAAGAAGGAGAAAACTTGTGGTATGCTGGCATTCTGTTTGTTTGCTCTGTCTGTTTTGATGTTTGTTTTTGATACTTTTTACAGAAGTCCTGTGACCTTACTAGAAACCCTAAAAGAGGATTTTCTGATTGTATGTTTATAGAAGTCTTGGAAAAGGGATTTGGAGGTCCTGAGACTTTACTGATGATTTCTGCTGACCTCTTGGACCTTGTTTGTGGGTCTGTTGATTTCTATGTTGATGATTTATGTTGAATTCTCAGACCTTGTTGGTGGGTCTGAGTTGATTTCGCAGGCAGATAGTAACTTGATGATGGTGCCGGCAATGTGTATAGTATTATTGTGTCTCTGTCAAGCTTTGTCTTTCCAGAAACAAAAACTGTGTAGGAATGGAGGTGGACTGGACATTGCAAACTTCAATATGGAATGGGAACTGGATGAAGAACTGGACAAGGAGCTGGACAAAGAACTGGGAGCTACCTGCCTTTGAACCCAGGTGACAGTTGGAGCTGGGACCATGGAAGAGGAGCCAAAGAAGCTGAGAACCAGCCTTGACTCATGCTGAAAGGAGACTTTACTTGGGTACTGTGTACTAACTGAGAAGATTATGATTTACTATGCCCTAGGGGTGGAGAACTTTGACTATTGTACTTTGTGATTGAATTAAGGATTTTGTGATTTACTAAATTAATGTACTTCATTTAAAACTACGTGACCACTTTGGTGAAAACTATGTGGCCATATTAGTGAGAATTTGTTATGAATGCTGTATTTTGATTTTCTTTGATAAGTTGTAACATTCTGAATGCTTTGCCTTGATTTTCTGTGAATGTTTTGCCCTGATTTGTTATTAATTAAAGGGAGTGTTCACTATACTATATAATCAGAACCTTGAAAGCTGTTCACAGTAGCATTCATCTGGAAAGCTGCTCGTGCATGGCTTTACAACCACTCACATATTTAAAAAAAGATCCTCACAAAAAATCCCATCTCACTGTTGCTGACAACCATTCTCTGTAGGAACTGTTTGACACTTCCCAGGTTCATAGGAAAGTTATCCATTAAGGGAAAGCTAAACTATTTCTCTGGATTGTACAGAATCTTTGCAGGAAGAGAAACTTTGAGGCCTCTGCAACCCTGAATAGAGAATAAAAATGTAGGATTGGAAAGGGTCAGCTGTTATTACAACCCAATAGTAATCTGTCCTGATCAGGCATATACTACTGAAGTTTGGATCCAAGCTTCTGGGTTGGAGAGTCCTCCTTCTTTTGGGCATAATAATGATTTCTCAAAGATACAGCCTCTGAGAGTTAGGAAACTCAAATTATAATCAGTAATGTGATGATGAAGTTATTGTTTTAAAAGTCCTTTTTGGCATTCTACTATGCCTAAAGATTATATGGCAAGAGTAAAATACAGAAAATGTGATATGATGGTGATAGACCTAATCTCTGACCTTTATTATAGTAAAATAGATACCCTCGTCAAAGGTGGTATTATATGAGGGACCACAAAGAAGGATATGGTCTAATCTTAATAGTGGCTGCCATAGTATCAGAGTTCATTGGTATTGTGACCCCATATATGGAATAAGTATTAACTTCACAGAGGACAAACATCTTGCCCTGTAATAGAAGAAAAAGGTCAAAGAATAAATTTGCCTCATAGAGGAAGCAGCAGATGTGGGATCATTTTATACTGACCCTTCAAAAGCGGCCTCTCTAATTGGTACAAGAAGCATGACTGAACGGAAGTAACTGAACTGTCCTTGTTTAAAGACTCATATTGTCCAATACCCACTGCAGGATATCATTATGGCCCCTCTTGTCCAGAATGATAACAGATCCAATCTCTCTTCTCTGTTATTCTTTTTAGATCATTGACCACCATATTCAATCCAGTAAAGGGATTGCCTCTGATAATAACTAAAATGACCCATAAACAGATGTTATGTGGAGGGAGACATTAGTAAAATTCCTTCAGTGATCTTGACCACAACAAATGTTTCAAACTTTCTAATTCCTCATCAAACTCCCTTCCCCATGACTATCCTTGTATTTTAGTAACTTGCCTCGTATTTTAGTAAAAAGTGAGGCGATTCAAGAGTTTCCCTCTTCTCATCTATACTAATCTCCTTCACCCAGTCTCATATGAAGAGGTGAACTTTCTCTTTGCTAAGAAAAACCCCCCTACATTCACATGTGAACCTATTCTGTTGTGTCTTCTTTAGCAAATTGTCCTATCAACCCTATTGCCTCTTTAACTTTAATCTCCCGTTGGCTACTGCCAGTTTCCTTCCTTCCTTCCATTACTTCCATGATGATATCCTGCGGTGTGTATTGGACAATATGACTCTTAAACAAGGACAGTTCAGTTACTTCTGTTCAGCTATGCTTCTTGTACCAATTGGAGAGACCACTTTTGAAGGGTCAGTATAAAATGATCCCACAACTTACTACAAACATGCCCTCCTATCCTCAAAAATCCCTCACTTGATCCATCTTTCCTGGCTAATCATTATTCCATATCTCTCCTTTCATTTGTGGTTAATCTCTTTGAAAAAGCTGTCTGCAACAGGTACTTTCACTTACTTTGCTAGTCTGTGTATAGTCCACCGACACCTCCAGGACCTCAGCCCGGCAGTTCATCCGCCGGCCGCTGACTGCTCCCACCAACTTGGCCGGGGTCTGGCAGACTCTTGTCCCAGACTAGGCAGGGCGGTTGGGGAGCGGGTGGCCCGGGGGCTGAAGGCACTTAAGTCCCGCCGGTGCCTCCTCCCGCCCCGGGAGCCCTCCTCGAAGGCGCGTACGGGACCGTCGCGGGGACTGCCCCACAAGAGGACATTGAGCCCAGATTGGCTGATGATCGGTTCGTCCCGCAGACAGAGGGATGCCTGCGGGATGGCTGCGGGGTCGGCCCGCTCCTCTGCCCCCTCACCGAAGCCGAGACGCCCACCCGCGCCCCGAGGCCCCCTCCCAGTCTGGCCCGGCCCGGCCTGGGGGTCCCACCACACGGGGCCATACCTGGGGAGCAGTGCAGGCGCCTGTGTATAGTCTTATCATTCAACCAAGACTGCTGTCTTCAAAGTTATGGATTCTGTTAATTGTCAAATCTAATGCTCTTTTCTATTCCTTATCCTTCCTGACCTCTGTAGTCTTTGATGCTCACTGTCAACCACTCTCTTCTCCTTTATACCCTCTTCTCTCTAGATTTTCATGACAATACTTTCTCCCGGTTCTCTCCTCTTACCTACCTGACCACTACTTCTTAGTCCCCTTTGCTGTATCTTCATCTAGTTCATGCCTCTGTGCTGGACCCTCTTCTCTTCTCTCTCTATGCTGCTTTACCTGTTGATCATATCAGCTCCCGTGAATTCAATTATCATCTCTATGCTGATAATTTTCAAATCTACTTGGCCAGTCCTAACCTCTTTACTGACCTCCAGTCATGCATCTCCAACTGCCTGTTGTATATCTTTAACCAGATTGCTATAGACGTCTTAAACTCGACATGCCCAAAACTGAATTTTTTTCCTCCAAAACATTCCCTCTTCCAAATTTACCTATTACTAGATATTGAGAGCATCACCATCCTCCCCATTCCCCAGGCTTGCAACTTAAGATGGCATCCTCAACTCTTCACTCTCTCTTTCTCAGTTCACCCAGCCCTCATCCAATCTGAGGCCACCGATTGTTCATTTTACCTTCTTTCCTTTGATAATGACACCACTCTAGGTCAGGGTCTTATCATTTCATGCCTAGAATATTACAGGAAGTGTACTGCTTAGTCTCCCTGCCTCAAGCCTTTCCCCTCTTCAGTTCATTTTCCACTTATCTGCCAAGGTGATTTTTCCTATTACATCAGTCTGACCATATTACCTCCTTACTCATGAAACTTTAGTGGCTCCCTATCACCTCCAGGATCAAATATAAAATCCTGTTTTGTATTCAAGGCCTTTCATAACTTCCTGTCAAAAAGTTTCCAGTCCTATTATACTTCCAGTGTAATTCAGTGACAACGGCTTCCTTGCTACTGTTGGCTCAAGATCCTCCATCTCCTAACTCCAGGAATTTTAACTGACTGTCCACCAGGACTAGAATATTCTCTCTTTTCATCTCTATCTCATGGCTTCTCTGGCTTCCATCAAGTCCCAGCTAAAATTTCACCTTCTACAGATTGCCTTTCCCAATCCGCTCTAATATTAGTGTCTTCTCTCTGCTGATTATTTCCTATTTGTCCTATATATAGCTTATTTTTACATAGCTGTTTGCATGTTGTTTCTGCCACTAGACTATGAGCTCCTTGAGAGAAGGCCTGTCTTTTACCATCCTTTGTACGCTCAGCACTTAGCATAATGTTTGAGACATGTGATGCTTGATAAATATTTATTCGCTGTTGATATATATGTGTGTGTGTGTGTATACACACATATATCTGTATCTATATGTATATATGTGTTTATAGATACATATATGTATATACATATATATATACACATATATATAGCTTCTCTCTTTAGAATGTATGCTCCTTGAGGTCAGAAATATCCACTTCTGTCTTTGCATCTCCAGCACTCTGCCTGCCACATTGCAAGCTCTTAATGGATGCTTGCTGATTGATTAGTTGGTTGACACTAATCTTCCAAACAATTTGCCTTTGAAGCAAGTTGACAAGTCATATGAGAAAATTAGCCTTATTTTATAATCATATTCCATATGCACATGTACATCTTTAGAGTTGCTAATCATTATGTAAAGACTCAGCATAAGACACATATCTGAAAATGTTTGCAAACATAAATAATTACCAGACCCATAATAAATGCCATAGAAGCCTATTTCCTCCCAACTTTGAAGTTAGCTACATTTTACAGATAAGGAACAAGGTAAATATTAGCTTGAAATGCATTCTTTGTAAGCTTGAAGGAGGTTATTTTCAGAGAAAGGGTAAGTTCCTGCCAGCAACATGTGTGTTCCATGTTTTACTCTTCAGGGGATAGAACCTCAGGCAATTAGGAACTAAAGAAAAATGTTTTGATGACTGAAAAGTCATTCATTCCTTTAATTATTTAATTGACATATATTTTCATTGGCTTTCCCATCTACCTAGAATACCTTCCCTTCTTATCTCTTTCTTCAAGTCACAGCTCAAATATCACATTTTACAATTCCTGAAGCCTTTCCTGATTTCCCTAGCTACTAGTGCTAACCATACCCAAACCATTTTGATTTTTATTAACTATTATTTATTTTGTATTTATTCTATAAATTATATATACATAAAAGTTTTATCCCCATGGAATGTAAAGTCTTTCAAAGCCAGAATTGCTTCATTCTTTATATTTATATTCCCAACACCTAGCACAGTGCCTGGAACATAGGAAGTGCTTTCAAACTGTTTGTTGCTTGATTGGTTGATCGATATCTAATAAATGTCTAATGTAAATATCATGGAACCAAGGACTATGGTCATCTGTCTCCATAATCTGAATCTCCCTTGCTTAACCAGGCTAATTTCATTGTATTTACCAAAGTAAATCCTTTCTGTCTAGAGGATGCAATGTATTGCTTTATACCAGTGTAGAATACATATGTGCATCTATCTATCTATCTATCTATCTATCTATCTATCTATCTATCTATCTATCTATCTATCTAAACAATACATAGTGTATTTTTCTTTTTTATAACATTATTTTATTTTCAGTTATAAATTCTCTCACCTATCACTCCTCCCCTGCCCACTGAGAAGGCAAAGTACTTCTTGTACATAGGAAATCAAGAAAAATATATGTCTGCATAAGCCATATTCTAAAAAAGAAAAAAAAGAAAGAGAAATAAAGTGGAAAATAGGATGCTTCAATCTGAACTCTGAGTCCATCAGTGCCCTAGAATCTTTTTACATAATTATTTTATTTCTCATTTCCCTCAGACATTTCTAAGCAACTTGTGCAGAGGAGCCTGATCTAGAGTCTCTTCCAACTCTAAAATTCAATCATTCATGCTTTTATTTCTGTTGTAATTCCCAGTTTTTAGTAAAGTGCCAGAATACACACAATGAATGAGGTTTATAGGATTTCAAGCTGGAAGGGACTTAAAAGATCACCTAGCTCAGGAGTAGGGAATCTATGTTTTTAAGGCCGCAGGTTCCCCACCCCTGGATGAGTTCAACCCTTTCCTTTTACAAATGAAGAGCCACAGAGGTTCACTAAAATTGTTCAGTTGACACCCAGATAACATAGCAGTACGGCAAAGATTGAACCTCCTTTTCCTGGTTCCAAATCCAATGTCCTTTCCATTGTACAATCATATCTTACTGGTTAAATTCTCTTGAGTTGTATTACATAAAATCAAACATCTGGATGAAAATTAAACTTAATTGATTAGATGAATCCAAAGATCTGGGAATGGTCTTAGGGAATTTTTTCGGCCTGTATTAAAAAAGTTGTCATGAAATAGGAATTCTGCAATCTTACGGTATTTCTACCCATAATGACCAACATTTAACAGTGTTGTTTAAGTCATCAGGTCTAAGGCACACCATTAGCAATCATGCTTTTTAGCAGGTCGGGGAAAGGAATAAATATTTATTAAGGACCTAGTACATACCTGGCACTATGCTAAGTGCTTTAAATGGTTGACAGTCATGGAGGTTACTGGCTGAGATAATAACTGTTAATTATCTATTCAGGATTCTAATTAGGGTCGATACCAGAAATCAAGAATCTAGAAAGCAGTGAATGTTCCGGGAGTCAAAGGCATAAGAAAGGAACTTAAATATCCTGAATAGAAGTCATGAAAGCAAAGATATTCCAGGAAAGAAATTGGTAGTATGATTGACCCTTATTTCCTTCCCAGGCTGCTACTTTCCAGGACTTTTAAGATTAGTGATAATAATAACAAGAATTTATTATTAAGCATTTTATGCTGAGCACATATGCCATGCCCTGGGTTAAATATTTTACACAAATTTTCTCATTTTATCCTCCCATCAAATTTTGGAAATAGGTGTGCTATTATTATTCCCATTTCCCAGATGAGAAAACTGAAGCAGACACAGTTTAAGTGACTTTCCCAGTGTCACACAATTAGTACCTGTCAGAGGCTGCATTTGACTTCAGGTCTTTCTGACTTGATACAGAAAGACCATTTATAAGGCTATCTCAAGGGACCAGGTGAGAAACGATGACTGTGGTAACTGTTATATGAGCAGAGAAGAGTATATATGAGCTAAATTTTGAAGAGAGAAAACAAAATTTGACAATGGGTTGGAGCTGAAAAGCATGTTAGAGAATATCTTGTCCAATCTTCTCATTTAATAGATGAGGAAACTGAGACCTGAGGAGGTTACATGACTTGCTTAGGTATATTATAGAAGTACCACAAGAACGTACTTTTCAGAGACAGGCTAGAAGCACAGGTCCTATGACTAGTTTGAGATACATGAGCTAATGCAGGCCCTGCCTTTGTGATGATACATGATGTCAGTCCTTATCTGTAATGCGGTCTCCTCACACTCACCTCTTAGCACCACCAGCTCCTTTCAGGCCTAGTTTAGCTGCCAACTCCTAGGAAGAGAGAGACCTTTCTGAAGCATGCTGATAATTGGTGCTCTCTATCCCCTCCCCTATTACTTGTACTTACTTTTTACATACATTGTATTCTCCCCCAACCGCCAGCACTATGTAACCTCCCAAACACAGGAACTTGTTGGTATTTGGCCTTGTATCCCAAGTACCTATTACTTTTCATTGCACACAGTAGGTAGACACTTCAAAAACGCTTGTTCAATTGAGCTCAGATTCCAAAGAAAAGCACAAATATAAAAGGAGTAGAAGACCTGTGTATACTTAGGGACTCATGTTTGATCTCAGTCCAACTAGTCTCTAAAGCAAATTCCTCAGCTCCCTGCTAGAGCTGGGGGTGAAAGGCTAAGCTAAGTGCCAGAGACCAAAGCAAAGGCTAAAACCAAACAGAAATAATAGAATGCTCAGAACCATAGGAAAACATTGAGGTCTGAGATTGGCACCAAAAAAGTGCTTCTTGCAAAATCCACGCATGTCTATCACCAGGACCCTTGCCTGAGATCAGTCGGGGGGATACCTGTGGTTTGGTTCAAGTTTTACATGTGCTTAAGGAAGGTGGAAAGTGACCTTAAGAAAACCACGAAAGAAGGAAGTCAAAAATCATAGGAGCACATGAGGCAAAATAAAGCAAAACACTGCAAAGAGCTTCCCCTTGATAAAACAGGAAGGGGAGAGGGGGAAGAAGGAAGTAATCATTTAATAGTTTATGCATGTATAGATATAGATATAGATATGTGTATAATACATACACATATTTAATATATATACTAGATATGCATGTATATGTATATATGAGAATGATATATAGATATAGAAAGATATATACTGATATCAATATATCAGAGATCTCAAGAGTGATATAGAGATATATAGCATTTATATATATTCCAGACACTGTGTTAAGTGGTTTTCAAATATTATCTCATGTGATCGTCATAACAACCCTTCTAGGAGTTAGATGATGTTACTATATCCACCTTTAACAATTGAAGAAAATGAGGCAGGTTAGAGAATATCAGTGACTTGCTCAGGGTCATAGTAACATCTACCATAATTTTATTTCTTAATATCTATAATACAACTGAGGTCATAATAATATATATTTTCACACTTTTAACATGCCAGTTTTATTTCAAAACCAAATTATAAATTTTCACTGGTGGTTTAAAGTAATTATACATGTAAATTAATATTGATTGTTTAATGAATCTCATTGCACAGAAATGAAATTCACTATAAAAGGAGCTCAGAATTATATATAGCATTTAATCAATAGATGACCATGGGTGTAAACTATTGATTCATCTTCTTTAGGGCAAATCCATGTAATTTTTTTTGTTATTCATCTTGAGAGGGGAGGCAGCAAGGTGAGATGGAACATGGGCCTGATTTAGAGTCAGAGGACTTGGTCTCTACTCCCTGGATTTTACAATTTGTGTAACTTTTTGTCAGTCACTTAAACTCACTTGACCTCAGTTTTCTCATGTTTAAATGAGGGATTTGGATTACAAGACCTTAAGAATTCATTTGCAGCTCTCCATATACATCCCATGATACTATGTGTACAGATATTGGGACATTTTTACTACCTTCATTAATTGCAAATACTATAAAGGTTATTTCAGAAATGTTGGATCTCTGTGGTCATGATGCAAAGAATCTGGTCACAGTGAATGTGACTTCATAAAGTGTGACAAAACAAATAGAGCAAGATCTGAGTTTATGTCTCTCCTCTGACATATACTGAATGTGTGAGTCTAAAAGTCACTTAACCCACCTCAGTGCTATATGTGATTCTCTAAGACTAAGTTTCAGGGGAAGTTTTTACTTGTCTTGGTAGAGAAGATTTCCTCACCTGACACAGGGTATAGAGTGCTGGGTTTAGAGTCAGGAAGACCATGCAAATTTAACCTCTAGCCACCTACTAGCTCTGTGACCCTGGTCAAGTCATTTATCATCTACCTGATTCAGTTTCCTCAACAACTGCAAAGTGGAGATAGCTCTTAACTAGCAACTTCACAGTTGTGAAGATCAAATGAGACCATTTTTGCAAATTGTATAACACAGTGTTTGATGCATAATAGAGACTTAAGAAATGATTATTTCCTTTCCATCAGTATTATTATATTTTACTTAGATCATATCTGCTTATATTTGCATACATACACATCTCTGCCTCTTTGCTCATTTCTGTACAATATCAAGATGGTGGTACAGCTATATCAATATAAGTGCATGTCAATTAGTTTTTTGGATGGATTTCTATGTGGAGTATAGCATTGTCTTTTTCACTATATTTAGGCATGGTGTAGTAGAGAGAAAAACGTTTTGGAAATTAAGAAATCTGTTTTTCTTTTGTTTTGTTTCTAACTTTGACTCCATCACTAACTACATATGAGACTTCATGTAAGTCATTTAATATCTCTGGGCCTATAAGAGTTTTCATGCCTATAAAATGAGTGGATGGAACAAAAAGATCCTTAAACAACCAGTTCCAACAGGATGAGGTTTATTGGGACAGAAGGGTTTTTTGATTAATATCAGCAGAGGGTGTACCCAAAAGGTTGAAATTATCTCTCCCTGAGGTATTAACATATGGTCCAAATAGAGCTTATACAGAGGATAAATGGGTTAGTGAGGCATTCACATCATGTCAGACACTGATGATGTATAATGGCCAACCAATTAAAAAAATGCAAATTGCAAAGCATTTCTGATCAATGAAACTGCTGCCCTCTGTAATTCTTCCTGGAGCTCCATTACTATAAATTTCCTGCACATATACCTGTGCATTAACATAATTCAGTGCTTCCAGTGTCTGTCCTCAGTCCTCCCCTCTTCTTTTCTCCATCTATATTATTTCACTTGGTGACCTTATCAGATCCCATAGATTCAATTATCTATATGCTGATGATTCTCAGATAAATTCTTCAGCTCTATCATTTCTCCTAAACTCCAGACTGGTATTTCCGATTGCCTCTGACATCCTGAACTGGATATCCTCTAAACATCATAGACTCAACATGTCCAAAACTGAGCTTATTCTCTCTAAAGCTCCCACTGTCTCAAATTTCCCTGTTTTTGAGATAGCACAATTCTCCCATTTAACTTGGCTTGAAACCTAAGTATTATCCTCAACTCTTCTTCACTTTCACCCTCCAAATCTAATCTATTGCTGAGTTCTGTTGTTTCTACGTTCAAAATATACCTTTTCTCTCTACTGACACTGCCACCACTCTGTCACAGGTCCTTGTTGCCTCATGCCTGGACAAGCAAAATAATCTTTTGGTTGGTCTTCTTGCCCCAAATCTCTACACTCCAGTCCATCCGCCTTGCACATGCCAAATCAATCCCCCTGAAGTACAGGTCTGACTATATCATCCTCCATTCATGAAATCAAAGTGGTTCCCTTTCACCTAAGGGAACAAACATAAAATGCTTTGTATGGAATTTAAAGTCCTTCATAACCTCCTCCTCCCCCCAGCTTCCCAGTCTTTTTTAAGCTTACCCACTCCCATGTACTCTGCAATACAGTGATATCAGCTTTCTTGATGCACCTCACACAAGATACTCCACCTCGCTACTCTTTATGTATTTTCACTGGCTGTTCCCCATGCTTGGAATTCTCTCCCTCTTCATCCCTTCTACTTCCCTTGCTTCAAGTCATAACAAAAATCCCACTTTCTACAGGAAGTCATTCCAACCTCCCTTAATTCTATTGCCTTTCCTTTCTTGATTATTTCTCATTGATCTTGCATGAAGTTTGTTTTTATCTAGTTGACTATATGTCTTCCCTATTAGACTACGAACTACCTGAAAGCAAAAACAGAAAAAAAGTCTTTTTCCTTTATATTCCCAATGCTTAGCACTGTGCCTGTTTCATAGTAGGCACTTAATAAGTGTTTATTGTCCTATTCATTGACTGATTGGCAGTCAATTGACACAGGACGTTAGCTTCTGGCTGACTGTTCGTTCCCTAGAACCAGTGAAGCCAGGACAACACCCATTTGTTGTTTGTCCATCCTTCTCCCAGAGGATCAATGGTATCATGAGCATGATGTCTTGATGCACTGGAGAAGGATTTAAGTGAGGCAAAGTTTCAGGAAGTCAGTTATCAGCCTCACTCTTTCCTCCAGAGTCATCAGAGTTCAGTGACAAAACAAAGGTCAAGACAACTGAAGATAGCCCCAACTACTATTACTAGGAAAAAAATGGAGAGAAAACCCTAAGAATCACAGCCAACTCACTGAAAATTTGGATCCTAATCTATTGTCCTTTTTCTCGCTCTCAGAACCAAATTAAGTCTTATAATTATTAGGGCAATTGAAGCTAAATATAACAGCACTAAAGGTAGAGATAATAGGGCTAAAATGCTTGTTTCTGGTTTATTGGATATGGCAAACCACTGCTAATTATAAATGACTATGTATAGAAATTTCTGTAGGCACCCACTGCCATGATCGTTGGTAACATAGTTTTTGTCACAGAAATCTTTTTACTACTCTCAGTTTCAGTTTGCTCAGCTGTAAATGGGGATTAGGATAATTGTATTGCTCACCTCACAGGATTTCTGAGAGGAAACCTCGCAAATTGCTATGGAAATCGAGTTGCTATTATTATCCAACTTTGAGTTTTTGTTTTTGTTGTTTGATTTTTAAGGGAAAAAAATGGTTCTCTGCTGCCAGTGATTTTCTCTTTGCCATGGCACGCATGCTCTAAACATAACAGCAAATAAATTATGAGACAAAATGAGTCAGTTTGAAACAATAGGAATTCCTCATGACTACTTTTTTTTTTTCTTAAATAAAGGAAAGGTAATTCTGGAGACCATTTCGATTGTCATTCTCTTTCTTGAAATTACCCAGTGTATAAATATAACCTTTGTACCGACTGGCATCTTGGGATTTGTAGTTCAGAAGGATAAGCATTTCTTTTCTCAGCCTTGACAGTGATTTGGAACTACCTTGATCTCAGAGCTGGAAGACAGAATTGAGTCATGCCTAGGGGCTCTTAAAGAGATACATAGTGTCTTCAAGAGACAGACTGAGGGAAGAAAGAGCTTCAAAAGCTTAATGGGAGAGATTTGGTGGCTAGAGACCAAAAAAAAAAAAAAATAGTACTGAGCTATAGCAGAGAAAGGAGAGATAGAGAAGGGCTATCGTCTTCTATAGGCATCTCATGGTAGAAGATCAAGGTAGGAGATCAAACCTATCAGTTATGTGTGCCTTTTCAGGGGCTGAGGAAAATTACAATAAAGAGTGTGCTCTTAAGTAACCTGAATTTTGTTTCACCCATGAAGTGACCAGTAATTAGCTGGGGATAAATACAAATAATATTATCAAAGAGCTAAATCT
>CM053586.1:295274126-295292506 GCA_028646515.1 Pseudochirops corinnae | reverse complement strand
TGTTAGAAGCACACACTTTGTTAAAGGGACAGGGACAAAGTAGAGAACAAGATGAGGGGGGATAGGAAGAAGGGAAATATAGTCAGTGTTACATAATATGTTCATTGTGGAGATGTTCTGAGTAACTACACATGTATGGTCTGTATTGAATTACCTGACTTTCCAGTGGGAGTAGATGACAAAGGAGGAATGGAAAGAATCCAGAATTTAAAATTCTAAAATTGAATGACAAATAAATATATTTATTATAATTATAATAATAATTATTATTATCTACATACAAGTGGGAAATAATATACAGGCACTGGGATAGGGAGATCCATCTTACCCTACCAGAAAGTCTGAGGGGTGATGGGGGATGATATAGGACAGAGCAGATTGGGGGAGGGAGTATACAGTGGGATTGCTATTTGACATGGTGGGTAGGGCAAAGAAGGGGAGAAAATTTGTAACTCAAAATTGTGGAAATCAATGACGTAAACCAAAAATTAAAAAAATAAACAAAAGTTATAAAAAAAAAGAAACAGCAAAAAAAAAATGGTTAAAATAAAATAAATTCAAGCTAATTTTACCTCTCTCCACTCCTCCCGCCCAGGGCATCACTCCCATATGCCATGTATTTATTTTTCATATATATATAGGATCAGAGATATACAGCAATAAGGTGCTAGAGAAACCATGTAATTCAACTCCTAAATTTACATATGATCCAAATTTTGCATGTATATGTGGCCTTTCCCCATTCCCCAAAACAAGCTTCTAGAGGACAAGGATAGTTTTATTTTTTTGTCTTTGTATCTCTACCATTTAGCATAGTGCCTAACACATGATAAATGCTAAAGAAATGCTTGCTGATTGAGTGAATGTTGTAGGACTACTTGTGAACATCCAAGATTCTGCTTATCATTATTGTAAGAGATGAATTAAACTTTTGTTTCCATAGAAAATATGTAATATCTGTAATACCAGAAAGTCTTTTATTTGCTACCTAATGCAGGAGAACAAACTGATTTGAGGGAAAGTCTTGGGAATGTTGATTAACAATTCACTTAACCAGATGTGGATGCCTGCTTATCAGCATGTCTAAAGGTAAACATCTCCTTCCATTGTGCTTTTAGTAAAATCCAGGAATTGTCTCTTTTGTGTCCACCACCCCAAAGACTGTGAAAGGTGGAGAACTTCATTCCACAATATTATCTTTAATATTGAGACTCTATGTTAACGATGAAGGAAACTCCAGTATCCTGGGTTCTGCCTCTTATCAACTGAAAAAATTCCTTTAAAAGATTTTGACTTGTCATTCTTTTCCTAAATAAAGAATAAATAAAATGAAAGATGTAAACTGGGGTGTAGACCCATGTAGATATTTTCAGAAAAGGTTTGAACCCTGAAATGCCTAACCAATGGAATGCAGGAGGGAAATTCCAATGTGGATGGATCATAAAAAGCTTTGTCATTGTCTGACAGGGCATGTCTCCTTGTGAGTCACCAGGTTCTTGTCATCTCTGCCAGGAGAAAAATTAATAAAATCTTTCCTTAACTCACTGAGGGCCGTGTGAAGTGTATTGGTAAGATGACTCTTTCTCACAGTTGGGGGAGCTCATTTTGAGTCCCATACTCACCACGCAGGACTTATTAATGTTCCAACTGCTTCACTCATTTTGAGTCTGTCTAATTTACCCGTCTATTTGGGCATAAGGGTTTATTTCTCACAATTATCCATGATAACCTAGAAAAGCTTGTAGTTGTTGAGTGTTCACTTTTCTATTATTAACTCTATTAAAATAATAAATTCAAAAAAAGCATTTATTAATTACCTTTCGCGTATAAGGTCCCAGAATTAAGATGTAGTGTTGAAACTTTTTTTTTTTTTTTTGTATTTTAATAGGGTCTAAAACATCAGTAAGAAAGATAAAACGGGGAATAAAGGACAAAGAATGGATTCATGAAGACCAATGTTTAAGTCCAATCTATGGCAACTACCATCTGTGTCGCTATGGGCAAGTCATTGAACTTCTCAGAACTGCAGGCAACAATCTGTTATTATAAATACTATTCATTTTAGATCAAGAGCCAATCTTTATTAGTAGAGGGACTTTCCACTCCTTGAATCCCCTATGTTTAGCATAGAAATAATAAGTCTGGATTAAAAAATAGAAATGAACAAAACACTAAAGGTACTTCTTAAGTTTATGAGAGAAATGCCTTAAAAATGTTCATTGTTTATTATAAAAAATAAATTCAAGCTTGACTATTTATCTTGAGCAAAATCTTTATGCTAAAAATATGGTACACTATAATAATTTAATTTGAACTATTGTGTATATTACTAAATGTTCTATTTGTATCATTTATTTTCTGAGTTATGCGTAATTGCTGTTTAAAGAATTCACATTAAATAGTGATCTATCAAGATAAGAACTGGAGTCAAGAAAATATTTCATGACTTTAATATTCTATAAGAGTTGAGCCTTTTAAAATCATTTTGTAATTTTTAGAAGTGACTGAAGATGCCAGGAATTCTAGAGAAGTATATATTTTCCATTGAATATTGGTACAGGTAAACCACAAAATTAAGCTACCACTATTATTAAAAACTTCTGATCTTATGTGTCTTATGTTGAAGCTTTTATTTATTGCTTGAAAACATTAATATGTATGTATATATGTGTTTTACAAATTACCATAAGTTAGCTAGTCTTTCAAAATATTTACTCCAAGTAGTCTCATTTAGGATTTCTTGAAATATTGCACTGAAAAATCAGGTTTTGATAAAGCCAGTTGAGATTCAAATAAAGCTACATGACCATGTCTTAAACCCAAATCACTCTGGCTCTCACTGATTGACCAACAGTAGGTCCCAGCCCAAGCCTCACCCTTTGGGTTTTGATGGTTCAAAGTGAGTGTAAATAGCAGCTGTTTATGTTCTGACCAGAAACCCTGAGGTTCTTCCCTTCCTAGATTGATTTTTTTTTTTTTGACTAGGTAAAAGAGGCCTTTTTTTTTTTTCCTTTGGCCTCACTTCTTATCTGGCCTTAATCACTGAATGGGTGTTGTCTCAGACAAACTGAGACCTGGAAAAGACTTTTGCTTAAAAAGGTCAAGGTTTCTCACTGCATCAGCACCCATCTTCAGTGGTTCTGATTTTTATCTTGCCAGTGGATCCAGAGGACTTTGGAGGAGAGAGTGAGGCTGGTGACTTTGCACAGCCCTACCTCACTTAAATCCAATTGACTGCAAGTCAAGACATCAACCTTCCTGATGCCATCTTCCCTTTGGAGAACAAATGATAAAAATGGAGAACAACATCTTTCTATCTCTCTGCAGACACAGAAACAGAGTTATAGGCATAGCTATAGAAAGGTATACATTCACATAGGAATATGCATATATACACAGAAGCATATATGCATAAGCACACACTTAGGTTTGCACATGGAGATTTCTAGAGAATATAGACTCCTTGAGGACAGGGACTTGTTTTAGTTTTGACTTTTTATTCCCGGTATTAAGCTGAGTATGAAACATAACAGGCTTTTAATAAATTATCATTGAGTAATTAGTATGTCAGCACCTAATATTTACTTACATATCAACAGTTTTCCTTCAAGAATGGATCATGTTAGGATGAATCAACAAACAAGGAGAATTTAAGCATTCCTTCAATATACTTTATTTCAGAAACACAAAAACTTTTTTTTTCCCCTTTGAGAGCAGTGGGGTTCAGCATCTATGAATGGATTAAGGAAACCCAAATGTAGCAACTCCTACTGCTGTAAAATAGCACTTTTATAATTTATAATAAGCAAATTTCCTGGATCAAGGAGAGGTTAAGTGAAACTTGCTCCTGTCAGACAGGTAGTATGTATATGACACAAAAATTGCATCTGTGAAATCCCAGGCCATCCCTCTGATTCTGATTATTCTATTCCAAGTGCCTTTCTCTATTTAATTCTTCCTCCAATTATACTTGTTACCAAAGACTCTCATCCTCATATCGTATTTTCTCTCTTAATAATCTGAGGACTACAATATTCAGGAAGGCTGTCTTGGATATTAGTCAAGCGGTCTAACGAAGAGTATTCTGTAAGAGTGCTAAAAAATGTGAAGAGTTTATTGAAATGCACTTTAAAACAGAAAATTCTACCTCAAAATAAGAGGATATCAATTTTTAGGATTAATTGTTGAATAGTCAAGGAAGATAAAATGCATGAAAACCAGGATAAGTATATAGGAATTGAGATAAAATTCAAGTAATGACATTTCACAAAGAAGCACACATTTTAAACACACTTCATTAAAAGGGTTTGTTCAGTTGTGATATAATACAGTAATATTTATGATGTGGTTTAGTACAAATGTACCTTTATCTATACATTTTTAATTCTTAGAATATTTATCTTAAGAAATTCACAAAATAAATGTTCTATTATCAGTAAAATATAAGATATCAGGCAGAATAGGATCTACTCCCTACAGTAAATGAGACTCATTTGGTTGCTGTCCGACATTATCTAAGAGAATCAAAGTAAAATTCCTGTGTTAGAAAGGTACAGTATGTCTGACTGATCAGACAAATATGATCTCAGACATCTCTGTCACAGGTTGGATACAAATAGTTTGTGTGAACATTTGGAATGGAGATGTCTCTAAAACTGCATATTGCATTTATTTTGAGCTACTGCAATTCTACTTTGCTCAGAGTGAAGAGGTATAGGGTTAGGTTTAGGGGTGCTCGAGACCCCAAAATACCAGGTCTTCTCTCAGCCAAAGAAAAGCAAAGTTTATTAAAATTTCACTTGTATTTGACACAGAGCAAGTCTGTGCTAGGTCATTCTATGGCACTCTCACACACATGGAAGCAAGATGGGGTCTTATATACAGAGAGGTTGTGGGAGGAATCTAGGGGTGGTCTACAGGAGGAGTTTGGGCAGGGTCTTCAGGAGTCAGATGAAGTCAGACTCCAGTAATGAGTTTGGGGAGGGTCTTTAGGAACAGTTGATTTGGGTATTTTGAGAGTCTCAAGGGTGGGAAGCAGATGGACAATGGAGGGCTAGGCTAGAAAGAGTAAGAGATTTGGGCCTAGCTATGATGGAAGGCTTATGGCTTCAGGCAAATGCCTCATAGGAAGATTCAATCAAAGTTCTAGGGGGTTCCCAGAGCCTGTACCTCACTCATCATTTCACCCCTCAAACAAATGGGACCCAAATTCCTTTAGGGTTAAGGACAAAGGTCTCAGCTTCTGAAAGTGCTTCCTGAGGCGTAGAGCTGTCCCTGCCTCTCTGGGTCCTGTTCAAAGGGGTCAGACTTTGCATTCAAGAGGTCAGACTCCAGAATGTGGATGATGCCAGGTCCAGTGGGCTGGAGAACTTGGATTCGGTCGGAGATTTGCATAGCCTTAGTGGTCATCCAGAGGTTGATGGCTTAAACCCTGGACAAGACGAACCTGGCAAGGAGATTAAGCAAACGAAAACCAAACAGGCACCAAAAAAATAGAGAAAAGACAATTTCTCTGGTTGGAATTAAATATGACTATGGCAAGGCCAAAAGGAAAAGGGCAGATAAAATTTCACCTCTTTTTAACCTTTTCACTGGAGGGGCTGGGGCCTTTCTAAACAGTAGCTTGAGAGGTCCTCCAATGGCTCACAGGTATATTCTGGAGTCTCTGGGTGGGAAGCAAGAGGTGGTACTGGTTTAATCCTAGAATTATGAGTCCAGCTGGGGAGACCTTGGAGTTTTACTGCCATTAGAGTGGTTAGTGTGACTTGGTAGAGTCCCTTCCATTTGACATCTAACTGTTCTCCCTTTCCGGTTTTCTATGACTTTAAGTAGACCCAGTCTCCAGGTTGTACTGCAGCAGGGCACTCCTTTTCATTTCCAAGAGGTTTTGGGAGATACTTATTGGCATATTCAGTCAGAGCATTCTTGACAGCTCCTGAGTTGCAAATTGGGTAAGTAATGCTGTTCTGGGTCCACCAGGATGTTAGAGGTTAGGAAGGGCCTCCCATACAGGAATTCAAAGGGACTAAGCTTGATATTTTCCTGAGGTGTGATTTGGACTCTGAGCAGTCCAATGGGGAGATTCCTAACCCAATCTCATTGGGTTTCTATGCATAGCTTAGTAAGGACCCGCTTAAGGGTATGATTCATTTTCTCTACTTTACCAGAGGATTTTGGATTCCAGGCTGAAAGGAGGTGGTAAGTGATTTTAAGTGTCTTTGCCACTGCCTGGGTTATCTGTGAAATAAAAGCTGGGCCATTGTCACTCTATAAGGAGACAGGCAAGCCAAAACAATGTATAATTTCCTTTAATAGGAACTTTGATACCTCCTGAGCATTTTCTGTTCTGTAAGGGAAGCTTCTACCCAATTAGTAAAGGTGTCAACAAAAACCAAAAGAAATTTGAAACCCCCACATGGGGGCATATGATAGTCTTCACCTGGGTAGGTACCCCTCCTCTGAACAGGTTTTAAAAGGGGAGGAGGTTTGACTAACCCTTTGGGATTCACCTGAGCACAGGTTGGGCAGGCCTAACAGACTTGTCTGATGGTTTCTCCCAGCTTACTGCCAGTAAAAATGGGCTTTATCAGAGATTGGAAGGCATTCTTCCCTAGGTGTGTGGCCTGGTGTAAGCCAAAAAGAAGCTTCCACTGACTTTCCTCTGGGATAAGAAGTAGTCCTGAGGGTGTTTGAAACCACACAGAGGAGGAAAGAGGGTATCCCCTTTTCTTAGCAAGGGCCTGTTCCGGAGAGCTGTATGAGGGTGTGAAGGAATCGGGGAGCTGTGGTAGTAAAAGGGCAAGATAATTCTGGAAACCACTACAGCTGTTGGTGATCCACTCTCCCAAATGCTCCAGCTGCAGCAGGTCCTGGCTGCCCTGGGGCTAAAACCATGGCTGGTCTCAGCTCCCAGTGTGCTACAATGAACCCTCCCTGGCCGTCTGCCAGGCTGCCTTAAGTGGGAGATTTCTTTCTCTATCACTTTGTGGTTTGGGGAGCTCTAAAATTTGTTTAGACTCATATTTTTTGAGGTGGTTATGGGGGGAGGTCACGGAATTTTTCTGCTTCTATGCCACCATCTTGATCTGAAATGCAGTGCTTAGGCCTTCTAACAGGCAAAGTACCATATGGTCTCCTTTCTCC
Organism: Pseudochirops corinnae; assembly: GCA_028646515.1. Lineage (NCBI taxonomy): Eukaryota > Metazoa > Chordata > Mammalia > Diprotodontia > Pseudocheiridae > Pseudochirops > Pseudochirops corinnae. Next base: position 295,285,363 of record CM053586.1, on the reverse strand, counting down.
CTATCCTCCAGGATTTCATAATCCCATCCTGGGTCACTAGTGGGAACTGCAGCTGTTCCTGGGGGATATTTTCTTGGGTCATTGCTAGCCAAATGATCCCCAAATTTTTGGGCTTGTTTCCGGATTTCCCTCTTCTCCTCAGTGGAACAACAGGTAGAGAGAATGATATGCAAATCACCCTAAGAAAGCTCAAATTGTAGGGATATGTCCTGAAAGCCTTCAGTAAGTTTTGTTAGATTTTTGGAAGATTTCCTCCATTTTTCTTTAATTTGATTGAGATCTGCAATAGCAATTGGGACATGCAATCTAGTAGTCCCACCTGATGAGAGAGCAGCTTCCTTTAAGGGAAAAAGCCCTGAAGGCAGTGTGAGGACAGGGGATTGGGAAGGGAGATTAGAAATCTCACTTCCTGTGAGGGAGTGACTGGGGGGTGCTGGCTGTACTGGATCAGTCTGTAAGACTGAGGGACCCAGCTGCTAAGGGGGAAAGTCAGTTAGCACCTGAGAAGGGGAAGGAATCAGAAGAGGAGATACCTCTATGACTGCCCTGGGGGCAGGGCCTGAGGCCTGAATGGGTGTTTCCTCAGGGGTATAGGTCATCAGAGGGAGGCCTGTCAGCAAGAGCAGTGGCTGGGACCTGAGCAATGGTCCTAAGGGAGGAGGAGCCATGCTGAGAGATACAGGGTAGAAGATATGGATGTTGTACGAGGCAGGAAATGAGAAGAGTTGGGCTAGAGGAAAAGAGAAGGGAAACCAAAGGGACGAGGGTTGGGAGGCAGCAGAAGGGGCTGAGGGAGCTGCCTCAGTGAGACCAGTGGCTGGGACCTGAGCAGGAGTCACTGAATGGGGAAGGGCTGGGGCCAAAGCCATAGGAAAGGGTCATTTAATTGGTCCCCGTTGCCCCTTTGTTGAGGGCCTGTAGCTTCAAGCATCTCACAATGTTTCTTGCACCAAGAAAGTTCAACAAAGGCCATTAAGTAGGCAACTTCTATCCATCTTCCTTCTCTGTTACAGTATAATTATAACTGCAAGAGAGGATTATCTTTTAAAGTCCCCCAAACAGGCCACAATTTATGGCCCTCTAGGTGATACCAAGGCCAAGCAGTGTTGCACAAAAAACACCAACTTTTCCTTTTTAAGTTCTAGGGAGAAACCAAATTTTTCCAATGTTGTAAAAAACAACCCAAAGTGAACTTTTGGGAGCTACAGGTATAGGGCCTGGAAGTCCCTTCCTTCATAAAGGAAGGTTTGGGAGTAAGCCTCAAGAAACAAACCCCCCCCCCAAAAAAAAAAAAATCACAAAAAAGTACCTGAAGTTTTCCTAGTTCCCTTGCTCTGAGAGAATTGAAAGAATATGGCTTACACTTCCAGATGGGGTGTCTGTCCTTGTCCTCCACTTTTCAGAAGATGCTTCCAGGTCCATGTTCTCCAACATAACCAAACAGGACCGAGAACCTGAGAGGTCAGGCTGAGTACTAGACAGCCTCCTAGCTGTCTGACCTAATGGGGCCTGAGAGGTCAGGCCCCGCCAAAAACCACAAAAAAACACACCTCCAAGGTACTTGGAGAACAAGAAAGCAATAGGGAAAGAGAGAGGCTTATGTACCTTCCAGTCCAAGCTGGAGAAGAGCTTGAGATTAGCAGTGGTTCCCGGTATCAGGGAAGCATAAAAATGATGAAGTTATCATAAAATGTTGATGTTAGGATTAGGGGTCTAGGGATCATCAAGACCCCAAAATACCAACACTCCAGGTCCTGCTGAATGAATTCAACTCAAGTCTTCTCTCAGCCAAAGAACAGCAAAGTTTATGAAAAGTTCACTTGTATTGGACACAGAGCAAGTCTGTGCTAGGTCTTTCTATGGTGCTCTCTCTCTCTCTCTCACACACACACACATACACACATATATACACACATACATACATATACATACACATACACACACACATACACACATATATACACACATACATACACATACATACACACACGCGCGTGCTGAGGCAAGATGGGGTCTTATACACAGAAAGGTTGTGGGAAGAATCTAGGGGTGGTCTAGAGGAGGAGTTTTGGGAGGGCCTTCAGGAGTCAGATGAGGTCAGACTCCAGTAATTAGTTTGGGGAGGGTCTCAAGGGTGGGAAGTAGATGGACAATGGAGGGCTAGGCTAGTAAGAGTAAGAGATTGAGACTTAGTTATAATGAAAGGCTTATGGCCTCAGGCAAATGCCTCATCAAGTGGGAAGATTCAATCAGAGTTCCATGGCGATCCCAGAGCCTCTGCCTTATCATTTTCACTGTGTCTCTAGACTAACAACTAGCAAAATTCCTGAAACATCATTGGCTAATAATGTTTTTTGAATTGAATTGTTGTATTGCACGTATTACTTATCTTCGCTATTTATCTCTTTAGCTGTTTTTTTCTTTCTTTTTTTCATTTCTAGCTACCAAGCTATATTCATTCCATTCTTCAAAAGGCCAAAGACCATTGTTTTAAGGTCAATGTAAAACTCAACTGTATCTTCCCTGACTGCCAATTTCACATTCGCTATATCTTTCAAACCTCCTCTTTTTTGACACCGCCATCACTCTGGTATAGGCCCTTGTGTTCTTACCTAGGATCTATTGCAGTAGTCAGCTGGTGAGTATATATCTCAAATATCTCACTCCAACCGATCCTCCCATCAGCCACCAAAGTGATTTTATTAAAACACAGATCTGACTGTGTTACTCTCTTATTCAATAAACTCTAATGGCTCCCTATCGACTTCAAGACTAAATGCAAAATTCTTTGGCATTCAAAGCCTTTCGTAACCAACAACTTTGGAATGTGAAAAATTACTTTTCTTAGTAATCAGTACCTTGAGAGACTCAGAGCTTCCTCTCCTCCCACCCCTCTCCCCCTTCTTCCAAAGTTCAGAAGGACATTACTGATAATGAGATTACACTGATTCTCCTTATCCTAGTCAAAGTCCAACCTAATTCTGAATTGATTTAATCAAAAGTATGGAAGCTCCATTTTGTTCTGCTCAGGCTTGGGTAGAGACAGATTCTTTTGCCTAGATAGTCCAAGGCTGGAAGTGGTCAGATATGATGAAGAGGGTGGTCTGACAGAAGAGGTATTTCCTCTGTTGGGGGGTAAAACAATAATGGGGTGATATCAGCATCTGTTGAAAAAGTATGGACACCCCAACCCCCAAATCAAGCCAGTTCTGGACTGACTCCCTTAGTGGGGTCCAGTTCTAGACTGTGACTGCCATGGCATGTTGCTAGCTTGAGAGAAAAACATGGATACAACCTAATTTTGTCTTTTCTTAGAACAAACTCTGCTGAGGTTGACAGGAATCAGTTGTGAAACATGGGGAAACACTGATACAGGAGCATCCAGCATAACTTCCCTACATCAAAGAAGGCACTGTGTTCTCCTGATGAGATACAGGCTCTGGGAACCCCCTTGAACTCTGATTGAATCTTCCCACTTGATGAGGCATTTGCCTGAGGCCATAAGCCTTTCATTATAACTAGGTCTCAATCTCTTACTCTTACTAACCTAGCCCTCCATTATCCATCTGCTTCCCACCCTTGAGCCCATCAAAATATCTATACCCAAATCAACTGTCCCTGAAGACCCTCCTTAAACTCATTACTGGAGTCTGACCTCATCTGACTCCTGAAGACCCTCCCCAGACTCCTCCTCTAGACCACCCCTAGATTCTTCCCACAATCTTTCTGTATATAAGACCCCATCTTGCCTCCATGTGTGTGAGAGCACCATAGAATGACCTAGCACAGACTTGCTCTGGCCCACTTGTCCAATGCAAGCGTCACAGATACTGAGGCTCCCCAAGAATCTGGTGGTGAACTTTTAATAAACTTTACTTTTCTTTGGCTGAGAGAAGACTTGGGGAATATACATTATAATGTATATAATGTATTTTTAAAAAATATTTGATTTTAAACTTTAAATTCTAGATTCTTTCCCTTCCTCCCTCATTCCTCACCCCCACTGGGAAGACAAGCAATTCAATACAGGCCTCATATGTGTAGTTATGCAAAACATCTCCACAATAGATATGTTGTGAAAGACTGACTATATTTCCCTCCATCCTATCCTGCCCCCCCACTTGTTCTATTCTCCACTTTATCTCTGTCCTCTTACAGAAGTATGCGCTTCAAACAACACTCACCCCCACCTTGGCCTCCGCTCCATCATCACCCCTTTCATCTCCTTCCCCCCTCCTCTCCCAAAACTCAGTTCAGGGCCCAGTTCCCATAATAAACCTTTCTTGCTCTTGAAGTTACTTTCCATTCATTTGTATATACTTTGCGCTTAACCTTGTAGGTATTTTCTCATTCTCTCCAATATGAAATGTAAGATCTTAAAGACAAGTGCTATTTTTGAAGAGGTATAGGGGTAAGGTTAGGGGTGCTCTAGACCCCAAAATACCAACATGCCAGTTCCTGTCTAATGAATTCACCTCAAGTCATCTCTACCTCTTGGAACACATGGTGTCTTCTTCAAAGAAGATTCTAGATGTATGTGTATGGTGGTGGTGTTGGGAGTATGGGGATGATAAAGCAATGGCCTTACTTAAGGAATATCTTTTCAGTACCTGCAAGGAACATAAATTATAGAGAAGAGATAATAGAGACAAAGAATTAAGGTTACTGTAACAGTCCAAGTAGCAAAGATGAAGGCCTGAGGCAAGAAGCTTCTTCAGTAGAAAGAAGGCAGGGGAGAGGTGAGATTTGACCACTGATTAGCTCTTGGGGTTGAGAGTGGGGACATAACTTTACATCTCATCAGCTATCCAAACACATCAGGTATGTCTTGATTCTCTTCAACTGCAACACTACCCACTGACCAGTTCTCCTGAAACAATACCAGTAGCCAGGTGAGTTAAGACAGAATTTTTTTTTTAATTTAAAGACCTTTATTAACAGATGCTTGCAGTTTGTTGATTTTTTTTTTTTGCGAAAGCAAGGATACTTTCATGCAAATAAGAAATGAGATTCTTAATCTCAACTTGACCAGATATAAAACAATTAAAAACCTTTAAAGTTGTATTGAGAAAACCAAAACAACAACAAAAAAAGGTGCTTGTCATTCTCTCAAAAAAAACTTTTTAAAGTTAAAAAAAAAACAACCAAAACTCATGCTGCATAATAATGCAAATAGTTTTAGTTATCTGGTCAACAAGCAAAAAGGGAAAAAAAAAAAAGAAAAAAAAACAAAAAAAGTAAAAGGAAAAAAAAAGCAAGCACTTAGGTCTTCAGTTCCAAATCTTTTTTTTTTTCTTTCATTTCTTATTATTGCTGGAATTTCATATTCCTTCTTCTTGCATGATGGTAAGCCAGATGATGATAGAGATGGCATATCAGCATTTATTCAGTCCAGCTCTGCTCCAGCCTTGGGAGCCAATTTATTCTCAGCTGATGATTTGATGGCTTTTAACTGTTTGCCATCTCATGGATTAGGTTTCTGTGGGTATCTTTTGGTAATTGAAATTACAGTGACACCAGCGCTGAAGTGGCTGCTGACTCTGGGTCTCATATTCTTGGTTTTGCTTCTTTTTATCTTCCTCTCCAGGCTGTTTTTGAAAAGGAGGGTCCCTGCAGAATTGTGTATAGCCCTGACATCTGTCTAGACTTGGTTCTCAACGCCCTCTTTCACTATCTGTGCACCTCGAGGTTCAGAATGCTGTGCTGGATGATGGATTTCTGCATGTAAAAAGGTGAGATCTAAGCGTGAGGTAGGGAGGAGAGCAGTGTTGTTAGCGGTGGATTCTGGAGCACTTGTCAATCCTTTGCTCTTTTCCCAAATCTTAATTTTCTGGTAATTCTTCTGTTAAAGTCATGGAGGACAACTGTGATATGCATAGATGTCTATAATGGTGACTGTTGGCTGCATTTTTTCTGCCCTCTCTTCGAATACACCACGTGTTACCGCATTAGCTTCCTCCACAACTCCGTTAGGCTCAACATCCTTAAAACTCCAGTCTTTCTATCTCCCATACTGAGAAGGTACTTCAGGGTTTTTCTTCTTTATGGCAGTCTGTGGTACAAATACATCTTAATTGGTGTCACTGGAGCCATTTTACTGTTGGCAAAACCCTCTTGATTTTCTTCTTGTCCTGGACAGCTGAGGCCATATTGGGCGGGGTGGTGGGAAGTAAGACTCTCCCACTCCCCTCCCCACTGCTGGTGATCTTTGGCTTGGAGTCTAGAATACTAAGGGCTAGGCTGCTGGTGGCTGCTTAGTCTCCCCCTTATGACTCATTGTGATGGTGACGGTGACTATGGTGACCTGGGTCCTGTTATGTAAGGGGTTTTGTGATGGTAACTAGGAAGGAGTAGTGCTATGATTGCTCTCAGGGCTCTCTTGGGTATCATACACTGACTCAAATGATGGGATGAATCTATTCTGATGGGCAACTTCCACCTTGGATCTCTATACTACTTGTTAAATAAGTGAGCACAGACTTATCCCACTGTTCCCCAAGGCCACATGCTTCTTTTCCTTTCTATTATCTCCAAACCAGCCAGCTTGACTTATCATTGTGAGAGATCACAAGAATTTCACCTAAAGGATTGTAGAATATATTTTTAAAAATGTTCAAGAATAAACCATGTTTGTTGCAAGTACAATAACACATGATCTCCCACTCATATCCTGTTGTCTAAGAACAGAAATTACAGAAAAATAAGATATTGGATTGCTATTTTAAAAATAAGAAACAATGTAATGGTTATTTTTTAGAATAAGTATTTTTAGAAGAGTAAATTTAGTCTTTGAAACTATAGAGAGTATCAAGTCTCAAACTCTCCCTAGTTTCAAGTGATTCCTTATATCCATATATAGGTATTTTGGAAATAACCACTTTTTCTCTCTATAATACTATTCTGTTTTATAGTAGACATGTGTCCATATGCGAATTTACCAATGTCACCTACACTACAACTACCCCTTCCCACTTCTTTCCTTTCCAATACTTTCTCTCGGCACAGTAGTCAAATTAACATGACTATTGCTTTGGGAAAGAATGTGAAAAGAGATACTTTTATGAATCAAGTCATCATGGATGTGACTCTATACCAAAAATCCTTCCCCTGCTTATATGTTTTTTTCTTATTAGAATATAAACTCCTTGAAATTGCAGACTTTCTCACCATGTAATTTGCATGTCCAGCTTCTAGTATAGTATTTGACACAAAATAAGTGATTAACAAATGCTTTTGTATTCATTTATTTAGCAGTTAAGGGATCGTTAATAATCTTGGTGAAAGCAATTTAGATCAAGTGGTTAGGTCAGAAACCAGATTAAACAGGATTGAGAAGTGAACTGAATAGCTTGAAAAATTGGCAAAGTCAGATTTTTTTTTTTAATGTATTTTGTAAGGCTGGGGAAGACTTAGGCAGATGGAAAAGTGAATATGTCTCTTTAGTTTGAGCTGAAAATGTTCAGGCCTTTCCTGTCCCCCCAGATTGCTATTGCCTCCGTATCCCCAAATTGCTTTGCATTTATTGTGTTTATGCTTCTTTTTATATATGTTGTCTCCTCTCAAAAGAATGTAAGCTTCTCGAAGCCAGGACTAGTTTAAATTTTCTCTGTCCCTGACATCTAGAATAAACATAATAAATGCATAATTATGTACTGGTTAATTAAACAGTAGAAGTTAAAGAAGACCCATTATTATTGCATGCCTTAAATGAAAGATAAATGAAAAAGTCGGAAGAAATGAAAAACTTAAATACTTCGAGTAAATGGTTATGGATGGGATTTTATCTCTTGAGTTTTGCCCACAAGGTAGGAGTTAAGATGCTCTCCAATGAATTGGAAAACATGAATCAATTTTTAGGACTCAATTGATGGTATATAAATTCTGGCCTGATCTAAATTATTTTTATATATGCCACATCCCCAGACAAAATTTGCTTATCACTTTTCCTTCTCTCAGGCACTGAACCATTCTCAGTTTTTAACTAGTATTCAATTTTTTTTTTTTTACTTTATCCTCTTCTGCCTTTTTTTCACCCTATTCTACTCATTTATTTGACCAAATAGTAATATTGTCTACCTATTTGGTGTTCTCCCTTGATTGTTGCTTTTTCTGCATACACTGATGTTAATATGTTCATAAGTTCTTAAGGACATTCGTTGCCTTTCCATTCTCTTGCCTCTGTATTAACATACTAGTCATGTTCAAATATACGTACATGCTAGAAATTTATTGTTTCCTGTTCTTGCCGCTGATCTTCCTTTTGGGGAGGTGATAGTGTCACAGGAATTCATCACACGTCATAATAGCTTAACATGTAATAAGAGATCATTTGTTTTAGTAGTCATTTTAACAAGGATGGAAGAAAATAAGTTTCCTGGGCAATTTAAGGGAGCTTAGGTTACTGCTGAACCTCTTTATAAGTTTAAGCTATGCTAGGTTTGAGATCCATGAAAAAGATGGCAAAGAACCATAATAATGGTGTCTCGTATATGGCATGATTGATTGGGCTGAAAGATAAAAGAAAATTAGATTATCCAATGTGCATATTTACATGGTTTTCTTTTACTAAAATATTAATGTTCTATTCCTATCAATTTTGGAACCCATTTACAATGTTAGTTCCAGAAAGGCTTTTCAATTATAACTCTCTCTTGTGATACTTGGTATATGTTTTAAATCAGAGGCTGTCCTTATTTCCAATTAACAGTAATAGATCAACTTTTTAATCACAAACTCTTAGATTAGGAAAAAAAAACATTATTTGGTATCTGAATCTTAGCCCTCACACTCAGACTCCACCCTACTACTTTTAATTTCTGGAGTTTAAATAGCATTTTCCATTACTTCAAATCTTATTTGCACCAAGGAATTCTTATCAGTGCACACTTTCTACTTTTCTCATTTTAAGTAAGACCAATCACCAATTTTCTTCTCCCTATTCCCTTGAAGTTCTGCAATTTACTTTCTATTCCAGCAGCTCTAGATTTTGGGTGACCTGACGAATCTGTCAAATATTCACACTGAGTGACACTGACAGGCAATGAACTAGTTTTCTCCTCTGCTTCCTTGTTTCCCATGAAAATTCGTGCCAAGAAAAAAAAAAAAGACTTCACTTTCCATTACTGTACTAACTCCCCCTTTTTCTTCCTGAGGTCCATTTCCCCACTGCTGTCTCTGCAGTTACAACTGCAGCCTAATCAAACATGACTGAAAAATGCAGTAAGACTTATTCACTCTAGGAGTTCAACATGGTTTTCCTGAACAATAGAGACCCAGAAACAACTAAGCCTCCCTTCACATGGATGTCTCAACTATAGTGAATAAGAATGGCAAGACCTTTTGGTCATGTACAATTCTGAAATTGTCATGTACCTTTAGAAGACCACCAAATCCAACTGCCTTTGTCAATATTTTTTTACATTCACCTTGAAATACTGACAACAACAAAAATAATTTCAGGATCACATGAATATTTGTGAGGGGAATACATATTGAGAATGGCGGATTAAGATGCTTGAAACCTATAGCACTAAACAGATTAATGAGGTGCAATTTGGCATTGGCTCAGCCTTGGAGTCAGAAAAAGCAATATTCAAATCATGCCTCTGATTTGTACTAGAGATATGACCATGGGAAAGTTATTTAACCTTTCAGTACTCCTAGAAGCTCTTTAAAAATTACATGTTATAGATTACTTATGGATTTACTGCAATGGTGATAGTTTTACATATGTGGAAATCTGAAGGTCCTATACCTTGAAACTCATTCCCCCTCTTTCATCTTCCTTTCCAAAACAAAAACAAAATACCCACAAAAAAAAAACCCCACAAGTATAGAGACCTGATAAAACAATAGCTTTAATATCAGGGGACCTGTATTCAAATTCTCCCACTGACTGTACTACCTTTGTGATGTTGGGCACTTAATATCTCCCTATCATTGAATTGTCTTCAGTTTTCTTATCTATAGCATGAACAAGTTGGATTAGATAACCTCATAGGTCTCTTCCAACTCTAAAATAATAATCTTATAATCCTTATCAATCTCTATAGTCATCAGTTACCCTTTTAAAGATCTGCCCCAGTATGATATCAAATAATACTTGTTTTGTCACAATTTCTAGTCCATTCCAGTAATAAATCAGTTAAAATGGGATTCAAGGCCAAAAACCCAAAGGATTTAGAAAGACCAACTCAGCTGAGTAGTCATTTAAAAAAAAATTTTTTTTTGAATGAAGTAGAAAAGAAAGGGAGGTTTAGGAAATGACTAAAATGGAATGCTGCATGCAGGTGTCTGAACAAAGTCAAATCATCAAAATGGCAATCAGCATAGTGGATTTCATTCCTTATGCAGATATCATTGGGAAATAAAGAGAAAAATTGAACTATAAATTGAAATGAAGAATGTTATTTTAAAAATGCATTCTTTAGGAAATCACTTAAAAAATAGATTCATTCATGATTGGATGTCATTTCAATGGCTTCTTTTATTACAAAAGCTCCAACACAAAGCCTAAACTGGTCAATTCAGTCAAACCATCTGGTGACAAAAAACCCAGTCTTATCAGTTGTTTGACTGAATTTGTTAGTTGATTCAGTTGAAAGTGCCTGTTTGTTTGGACACAGCTGGATAGACGCAGCCACAGTCACTTGATACTTAAGCCTAATTTGCCCTTATTTTCACTAATGCCTATTGGAGAAAAGAGCAGCATTCAGAAAAATATGAATCTGCAGTTTTACTTTGTTAAAATGTCAAAATTATGTATCTTAGACCTATGAGTTATAAGATGATACTAAAAACAGAAACATTTGCTTCTTTTTAGATTGGTCCTAACAACAACAACAAAAAGGAAATTGTTGTCTAAAGTAGAAGACAGGTCCTACATAGGACCAGAGCTTGAATACAGAAGTAAGCTAAGTATATTCCAATATAATAATAATAGCAACTAAAATTTACATAGCACTTTAAAGTTTGCCAATCATTTCAAATGTTATCTCCTTTTATATTCATAACAATTCTGTGAAATAAATACTATGGTTTTCTCTATTTTACAAATCAGAATCCTGAGGATGAGAGAGAATAAGTTCAAATGGACTGTAGGGATAAAACTTGTACCTCCTTACCACATCGCACCAGCCAGATTGGCTAAGATGACAAAACAGGAAAATGATAAATGATGGAGAGGATGTGGAAAAATTGGAACACTAATGCATTGTTGGTGGAGCTGTGAACTGATA
>CM053586.1:295220652-295273626 GCA_028646515.1 Pseudochirops corinnae | reverse complement strand
AATCACAGACACATCATATATGTGACGATCAACCTTGATAAACTGGACTCTTCTCAGCAATGCACAGTTATAAGACAATTCTACAAGTCTCAGGATGGAAGGAGATACCTACATTCAGAGAAAGATCTAGAAAGAAGAGAGTTTAAATGGAGATTGAAGCAGTCTACATACTATTGTTCTTTTCCATGTTTGGATTTGTTTCTTTTTTCCAATCGTTCACTCCATTGATTACAGCCCTTCTATACAACCAGTCTAATCTCCAATGTGAAAGTATTTGCAGATCCTATACTTGATTTCATGCCACCATGGTGGGGACAGGAGGAGAGGGAGGGGATAATATTTGAAACTCGAGGGATTCTGGAACTGAATCTTGTAAACTAAAAGTAAATAAACAAATCAATTAAAAAAAAAAAAACTTGTACCTCCTAACTCCAAATTCAGGGTCCTGACTCCTATACCACAACATGGTCTCAAATCTACTAGTCCTTTGTAAAGGTTTGCTTTCTTAGTTAATTGAAAAAAAAATAGACTGATGGAAACAAAGGAAGATCATAGTGATTGTGGAATGGCTGAACCAATACTGATTAATGAATGCAATGGGATACTACTATAATATAAGAAAACATCAAATACAAGGAGTTTAGACACATATGGAAAAACTGACAGGAAGAGCAGCAGAATGAAGTGAGCAGAATGAAGAGAACAAGATCCATATTGACTATACTCATGTAAATGATTTCATCTCTAACACCAAACTAAGAAAAATTAAGGAAGAATTTTGGTTTTGGAGAACTGGTAATGAAACATGCTCTCTTCCTCTAAACTGAGAAGCAGGGTCAATGGATCTAGAGGAAAGGGTGTTGCTGTTGGTGCTGGTGCTCAGTCTTTTCCAGATAATATTCAACTCTTTGTGAACCCATTTAGGGTTTTCAGGGCATAGATACTAGGATGCTTTGCCATTTCCTTTTACAGATGAGCAAACAGAGGGAAACATGGTTAAGTGATTTGCCCAGGGTCACAGAGCTAGTGTCTGAAGCTGTGATAGAATTTTAATAAAGCTGCCCCTTGCCCCAATATTCTAATTTCCATATAGGCCCCACTGGACAGCAGGCCCACTGCCCCAACCTAGCCACTCACCCTTTCCCCCACTCAATATCCTAGCTTCTTCACTTATGCCTCATTGCTTACTAGAACAACAGGTGCGTCCATGAATGCATATTTCTCACAGAACAGCAGGCAAGTCCATGAAATTAGATCCCAGTCACTGCCTCTAGCTAGCTGCTGCTCCTAGACCCATTCCTCATATTTCCCACAGAAACAGCAGGTGTGCCCATGTATTCAACCACATCTGTCTAAGTCTCAGACAGGACCACAATACTCAGCCAATAAGAAAGCAGCACCACCAGGATGTCCAAGCAGGATGTGGACCCCAAAACAAAAGAAGGGACTTTTCCTAAGTAGACACCTTGGCAGTAATAGTAAAGTGTGTGTGAATTTATGATGTAGAGAGGCTTATTATAATATCATTATCATACATACGCACGCCTCTAAGTGGGTTTTTCTGTATGCATTGTGGTCATCTCATGTGCAGTTCCATTGTGACTGGGATCCTCCCCCTATTATCTAATCCCTTAACAAACCCCTTTTGTCCTTTAATATTTATTATTTCTGTTTTGCAATTGCATCTTTACCTTATAAAATCCATCTTGCTTTCTCTGAAGTTGCTGGTTCCTCTTGGAATTTAGCCCATTTTATGAGAGGTGTCAATCTCAATAAATGCCTATACTTGGATTAGAGGTGGTCTGACTCTGAATGCTTTGAGAGGGTTCCACCACAACATCATGAAACCGAAACAACTGAATTTGAAGTTACATCTTCCTGATTCTAGACCCAGTGCTCTATATTTTGTATCAAATAGCTGCCCCTGAAAGTGGTGCCCACACTTAGTTGTGAGTACTTATTTGACTGATTTTTGCCTAAATGCAAATCCTTTATAAGGAAGGGTTAGATGGTTGGGGGAGGAGAGCTCTGCAAGGAATGGTGTGGTAGATGTAAAAAAAAGAAAGGCCAGAGAAAAACAAAAAACACAACCAGGTTGAAGTTATTAAAAAATAATATTTTTGAAAATTAATGGAGAACTGGAAAGATTAATGTTATTAAGAAAGTAAAAACATAATCTATGTTTAAGATTAGTTTAGCTAACCAATTACTCATTTGATTGGATTATTTAATACAGAGTTAATAACTGGGAATTTGGACAGAACATTAAAACTGGTACAGAAGCAGGCCTAATTTCCTTCCCTGAAAAAAGGCTACCCCTCTAAACTACATACCTGGCAGACAGAGAAGTACTAGAACAGACTATCCAAAAATCAATTTGCTCATAACTAGACTGTCATTGAATAACAAAGCATGTATTTTTAAATGGAAAACTCTTATTGGCTCATCTGATTTTGCACAGTGAAGGAATAGTAAATTTTGATGAAGGGATAGTAAATGAAATTGATCTTGTCATTAATATACCAGGTTCATGTCTCCTTAAGCATATTCTTCTTTTAAGAGAGGGCAGACTCCAACCTGCATCTAGTATCAGAGAGATATGGTTCAAATCTCATTAGGAAACATACTAGCTGTGTGATATGAGCAAGTCCCTTAACATCACTAAGCTTCAATGTCTTCATCTATAAAATGATGCAGCTGCACTGGTCCCTCCCTGATCTAGATCTATGATACTGCGAATCTCTTAGCACTTCAGTACTTAGTTTCTTCATCTACAGTCTAGCAGGAAGGAAGGAAAGAAGCATTTATTAAGTACCTCCTACTTTGTATCAGGTTCTAGACTAAGGCCTCTGTTGTTGTTATTCAGTCATTTAAGTCATGTCTGACTTTTCATTGACCCCATTTGGAATTTTCTTAGCAAAGATCCTGGAGTGGTTTGCCATTTCCTTTTCCAGATGAGGAACTGAGGCAAACAAGGTTAAGTGACTTGCCCAGGGTTACACAGCTAGTAAGTGTCTGAGGCCAGATCTGAACTCAGGAAGATCAGTCTTGTTGACTACAGGCCTAGCGCTCTATTTACTCTGCCGTGTACCTCCCCTGCTAAGTGCTTTGCAGATCTCATTTGATCCTTATATCAACCTTGTAAGGTATATACTGTTATTATCCTCTTTTCAAAGTTGAGGAAACTGAAGCAGACAGAGATTAAGTGACTTGCCCAAGATCATACAGTTAGTAAGTGCCTGATGCCAGGTTTGAGCTCAGGTCTTCCTGTCTCAAGGGCAGTTCTCTATCTATTCTATCCACTGTATCACCCATCTGCCTAATATGAGGGAATTGGACTAGATGACCTCCAACATGCCTTTTAGCTGTAAATCAATGATCCTGTTTAACCCTTATTTAGTACTAGGGGAACAGTGCCTGACAGAAACAGGTTGTGACTGATATATATCATATAAAATTCGTTTAAAGAAATATCTTCTAAATTTAAGGTGATATATGCTCAGTCTTGCTTCTGACACAACCCAGCTTTGTGACCATGTTAATTTACTAAAGTTCTCTATGTCTCAGAAAAATCTCAGACTATAAGTTATAGATGTCTTGTCAATTGGTAGCAATGGAGAGACTTTCCTTTTGGGAAACATTCCTCTTACAGATGGAATTATAGGTCCTGATTTTAAAAATGAAGGGTTCCTGGGTATGTGTGTATATAGGTGTGTGTGTGTACATGTCATGTACTTGAAATATGTTAAGAGAAAGCATAGTGGACAGATTTCTAGGCTTGAAATCAAGAAGACCTAGGTTCAAATTTTACCTGTAATACTAACAGTGTATATGCCTAGGGAGTTAATTTAACTACAAAATGCCACAGGGAAACCTCTAGATTAGAACTTTTCCATTCAGCAAAGACCGGTTATAATTCTGTGTTTGTGAAGGGGACAAAAGCAGACAAAAATCAGTCGAGAAACTGTAAGGAAGGAAATACATCAAATGTTAAATTAGTGGATAATTTTACTTGACTTAAAGAGAAAAAATAGTGTGTGAATCAAAATTTCCTTTCTACCTGGAAAAGCCATTTGAAAGACAGGTGTATAGGGACTTTGGGTTCACCCTGCATAATTTACATTTAATTTTATGCACATTTAATTTTTATGCAAATGTAAGAATAATCCAGCTGTACAGACCTGTTATTCTACTCCTCCCCGCCCCCCATAATTCATTGAATGAAACCAGATGGTTTCAAAGTTTGATCATGGGGAATGCATCTGTTATAAAATGTATGCAAAAGAAAAATAAGTGTGTGTTGTATCACCTGTAAGACTTTAATTTTTTTTTAAAGGATTACCTATGATTTCCTTTCTTCCTTTAGGTTCACACTTATGAATTCTTTGAGAGGCAATATGGTGCAATGGAATGAAAGTTGGTTCTGAAGTAAGAGGACCTGAATTCAAATCCTGTTTGTCCCATGCCATCTGTACAGTTTAGGTAAATCTCTTAATTTATTCGGGACTTCCCTTTCCTCAACTGTTAAATGGAGTTGGATTACATGATCTCTAAAGTATCTTCAGAGGGTAGCTAAGTGGTGCAGTGGATAGAGTATTGGGCCTGAGGTCAGGAAGATGAGTTCAAATCTAGCCTCAGATACTAATTAGCAATGTGACCCAGGGTAAGTCACTTAACCCTCTTTGTCTTAGTCTCTTTATCTATAAATTGAGTTTGAGAAGTAAAGGATAACACAGTCTATAGTATCTTTGTCAAGAAAACTCCAGATGAAGTCATGAAGATTTGGACATGACTGAAATGACTGAACAACAACAACAAAGGTACCTTCTGGTTCCTAGGTCTGTGATCATGTGATCAGCATAGAGCATTCTGGGAAAATGATAGCTTATTGTTCTAGAGGATTGTCTTGTGGTATAGAGATGTTAAATAATCTTTCATAGTCACACACTTTATATTTATCAGGGGCAAGATATGAACCCACATCTTCTCAATTCCAAGACTATTCCTTGCTTTACTGAGCCAGTCTGTATTTACTATCAGTAGTTCTCTTTTATTCTTCTGTGACTTGGGTATATACTATGCTTGTATTTTGTGGGTTTCCCTTGGGACACCTGTGTTAGAAGTACAAGCAGATCAGACCAACAATGCTTGAATTCCCATTGGAGATGTATCTTCCTCAATCCCTACCCTAATGCCCTATTATGTTCCTAGAGCAAATTTATCCAAAAAACTCATTGAAATGCATTTGTACTGAAATACTTGTACTTTCATAAACTTTTGTGGAGATGAACTATACACTAGAGGAGCAGTTGTATGTAGGTAATCAAACCTTTAGTATAATGCTTGTGTAATCTGTGTTATAGGGATAGGGATTAGGCCTGTAATTTAATTAGTAATGGGAATTACCAGGTAAGGAATCCTCAACTGCTGATGCAGGTCAGCTCCATCTCTTCAATTTATAGTCTTAGAGACTTTGACAAGAGCCTTGGGAGGGTAAGTGACTTTCCCAGACTTGAACAGCCAGTATGTGTCCCAGGCAAAACTTGAACTCAGGTTTTCCTGAGTCTAAGCCAGTTTACTATTTCCAATTAAAAGTCTACCTTCCAGAAAAAGCCTTTCCCATCCCCTTAATTAAAATGCCTTCCTCTGTGAATTATTTCTTCTTTATCCTTGTATCAGCAAGCACCCTAGCATGCCCAGGATGGCTGCTAGCACAGGTTCTTAGATCTACTTTTCTAAAGGAAAGTAACTCAAAATGGGTTAACAATCTTACTTTAATCAATCAAACAAATATCATTTATCTAGTTCAGGGAAAAAAGTCAGCACCCTGAACGTCAGAGAATACAAACAGAAGTTACAAACAGACAAAGAAAGAGATCTGCAGATGGGCTTCCAATCGTCTGACCATTACATCCATACCTATTCAGTTACCAGAGAGGGAAGCACCAAAATCTGGGTTTTCAAAGCTGGGGGGCTCAACGGCCTCCCAGAGTCTCATCTGGTCAAATCACACAACTCTTTCCAAAGTGAGCCCCAAAACAAAACCTCATATCAGCAGTATATAAAGCCTTCTCCTGGATAGGAGACCATCACAGCCCTCTTGATCCACTGCCCAATCACAAAGTAATAAGGTGTGGGCATTCCTGAAAAACAAGTTTCCAGCCACAGGCTCCATGTGACCACATTCAGGTTATTAGGGGACAGAGTATACTTTCACATCTGGGAAGGTTCTCAGAGCCACTTAAACCACTTAAGCAAAGGGCCTAAGAGCAGGGAAGATCTTCAGATTCCCATAACAATCTTTTACATGGTTTCCTTTGTATACATTTGTTTGCTTATTAATTTGCTGGTGGGTTTGACTAAAGTGGTTGCTGTCCTTCATTCTTAAAGAGGACAAAAGTGACATCACTGTTGCTAGAGTCAAGTTTCTGTGTGTCCAACTGTGGCTGATCAGACCAATATGAGCTCAGATTGTTCTACCACAGGAGTGGCACAAATAATTCATGTAAACATTTGAGGTAGATTCTCTAAATTTGTGTATCTTGCATTACTTTTGAGCATGAGGAGAAAACATTTTGCCATTTAAAGGGCCTGTAGGCACAAGTAAATGAATTCTATGTTTTTTTAGAGATGATTTAGCTATAATGAATTTTATACACATATACATTAATATGTATAAAAGTTTGTTTGCAAACATCCTGATTTAGTTTGATTTAAACCAATGTATGCTTTTAATTTGTCTTCAAGAAACATATATAAAACAAAATATACTTACAAGTGCAGAAAGATAGGCCAATCCAAGATGGTAGCAGGCAGGTAAAAAGCATGTATAGCATAAAAAGCATGTATTAAGTCACTGCACTAAGTATTGGCCATACAAATACTAACAAACAAACAGACAAAATCCACGTCCAAATAAAGGGGAGCTGAAAAACCAGGAGGACTGGGAACATGGTGGTGATATCTAGAAAGTCAGAAGCAGAATGAGGAAAGGACAGTAGAATAGATAGCCAAAATTTAGGCTATGTATAGAACTTACCAACAGGATAAGGGAGTCAAAAGAAGGGAAGAATTTCCAGGGTGAGAAAGGCAATGGAGTAATGGTAGCAAAATCCAGAGTCAGAATCAGAGCCAGGAGGGGACAGAAAGATGGCCAGCCTGAGCACTCCCCTAAATGGTGGCTTCTGGAGATCACTTTGCCAATTCAAAAATGGGAGAAAGGGATTGACATGATGGAGGGGTGTTCTGTGTTAAAAAGATGGCTGAGGCGTGGTGGCAAATGGTGGAGAGTCAGAAGCAGAGCAGCAAGGGACAGACAGACAAAATAGGGTTTGAATAGAATGTGTACAAAGTTGCCTTTTTTGTTCCTGGACAACCACATATGTGACTGAATATTTCAGTAAATTGGAGATGAAAATCTTCCTGCCATGTGGTAGCTCAACACCGAAAAACAATGGTCATTTAGTATGATAACAAATCTTAGATGTTCCCTTAGTCCTCCAGCAATCCTGTGACAGTGTGGAGGGATTGCTACATTAGTTGAAGAGAAAAGAGACTGAATCTCTCTTTCTCTTCCATGTGGCAAATCTGTCACTAGAACTTATCATGGTGGGTACAGGGTGGGATAGATTTTACTCTTTCCTCCCACATATGTGATGCATGGGTTCAGTTAAACAAATTTGATCTAGGGTTGTTCTCACGCTTCATCTCTATCTCTTTGCCTTCTCTGACTTACTTCAAGTTCCAGCTACAATTTCTACCTTCTACAGGAAGTCTTACCCAATACCTCTTTTGATTATTTCCTGTTTATCCTCTTTACACCTTATTTGTAAATAGTTGGGATGTGTCTCTTCCATTACATTAGGAGCTCCTCAAGGGCAGGGACTATTTTTGCTTTTCTTTGTAACTCCAGCAATGAGCACAGTGCCTGGCACATAGTAAGGGGTTAATACATGCTTATTTACTGACAGGCTGGATCTCTGACTCACTTTGTATTTGTTTATCTAAGCAGGTGTTTGAGCATATGCCTTGAGAAGTCCATGTCCAGGCTTAAGGTTGGTACTGTGAATTTTGAGAGGTCCTAGTTGGCACAGGGTAGCTAAATGGCAGAGTAGAGAAAGTGTGGGGCCTGGAGGCAAGAAGATCTGAGTTAAAATCTGGCCTCAGATACTGGGCAAATCCCTTAATCCTGTTTGCTTCAGTTTCTTCATCTGTAAGATGACCTGGAGAAGGAAATGACCAACCACTCTAGTATCTCTGCCAAGAAAACCCCCAAAGGGGTCATGAAGAGAAGAACACAATTGAAAATGATTAAACAACAACAGATAGCCAAAGTCTATGGTCCTCTTGGATATAGATGACTGGTGGCAAGAGGAGAAGTCTATGCCAATACTCTTGGAGTTCTTGGAGAAGACAAAGACCAAAAGGGGTTGGCCCTAAACCTCACCCATTTTTCCAGAAGACATGGACTTGGAGCAAAGGTAAAATGTAAAATATTTAATCAGAAGTTCAGAAAAATTCTTCATGTTTACATATAGTTTTAAATTCCCATCAATGAAATCTGAGTACAATATTAGTTATAAGTTGTGTTACTATATTTAATTTTAAATCTTTCTGTTAATTAGAACCCACAAGAGTCTTTTGTGTCAAGCATTGTAGTCTATTTGTGTATGTAGAAAATAAATACCTTTACTATGTATCATTCATATTCTACATTGAATATGTTTGTATTGCAGGACACTCAAACTAGATACTGAGATGGATCGGATGAGCAACCAGGTTAAAACTTTGCTTTGAGAGATGCCTAGTGATCCAACTACAAGTCCATGTAAAACATCAGAGAAAAAAACATGTATCTATAAATGTGTGTGTATATATGTATAGTATGTATGTATACATTTATATGTACATACCTATATCTATCTTCTAGCCATAAGGAATTGAAGGAGTACTTGGAGAAAAACTAAACAAAAGTTATAGAATGAAAAAGCTAGGGTAGAAAGAATGGTAGGAAAAATTAATACTTTACAACAGACAGTGGAAAATTTCATGAAAATCAAATACTATTCAAATTATAATAGGTCAAAGAAAAAACAATATAATACAATAAAAATATTAAAACAAGTTTTAAATAAAAGACCTAGAAGAAAATATAAGTTAAGAAATCTATCTGTCTCTCTGTCTCTCTCTGTCTCTCTGTCTCTGTCTATGTCTCTGTCTCTTTCACACACACACACACACACACACACACACACACACACACACACACACACGGAAAAGCATGAAAAAACCCCAAATACCATATTTCAAGAAACTGTAAATAAAAATTATCCAGAACTCTTGAAAACAGAGCACGAAGTAGGAAAAAAAAAAATCCACCATCACTTCCAGAAAAAATCCAAAATGGAAATTCTCAGGAATTTTATGGACAAAAATTCTGATCTTTCACATTAAAAATTAAATATTCTAAGCAGTCAAGAAGGAGTTAAAAAAAACCAAATAGTCAAAAATAAGGAATGCACAAGATATGGCAGCTTCTACAAATAAAGAAAAGGAGAGCAAAGAATATGAAATTACAGAAAGCAAGAGGTTTACAAATCAGGATACATTGTCAAAATTAAATATAATACTAAAGGAAAGGCGGAAATGGATATTTAATGACAAAGAGGATTTTGCAGTGTTTCAGATGGAAAGGTCAGAACTGTGTAGACATTTCAAAATGGTAGCATATGTACAGAGAGAAACATAGAAAGGTAAACATTTTAAAAAGGATACATAGGGCTGAATGATTTACATATTTATAGAAGATCAGAGAGAAATGTCTTTTTCAAAACCTCAGCATCTTTACATATTATAAAGAAAGGTAAAATGAAAGGGAGTCTGTGAATTGAATAGATTAGGTATACAATATGCAGAAGAAACCAATGCTGTAACAAAATGTTTGATAAATTCTCAGATCTCAGAAAGAACTCACTATTTGATAGAAACTGTTACTTTGGCCTAGCTTTAGATCACATTCTAAATTAGAAGATCAAGGAAGAGATTATATTTCAAATTTATGGATAGAAGAAGAAATCACAGCCAAACAAACAATTGGAAATTACACATGTGATAAAATGGACAATTTGGATTATTTAAAATAAAAAAAATTAAATTCTTAAACCTAATATAATTAAAATGAGAAGAAAAATATGTACATGAGAAAATATCTGAGCAATATTTTTATAGATGAGGAATATCTAAGGTGTCTAAAGAATTAATTCAAATTTATATGACTATGAGTAAATCTGCAATAGATAAAGTTATCAATTGATATGAATAGGTGATTGTCAAAGAAAGAAATCCAAGTTATCAACAATCATGTAAAATTTTTTAAATTGATAATAATTACAAAAATGCAAATTAAAGCTTTTTTTTTTTTTTTTTTTGCTTTTTGGAGGGCAATTGGGGTTAAGTGACTTGCCCAAAGTGACACGGCTAGTTAGTGTGTCAAGTGTCTGAGGCTGGATTTGAACTCAGGTCCTCCTGACCCTAGGGCTAGTGCTCTACTCACTGCACCATCTAGCCACCCCAAATTAAAGCAATTTTCAGGTTCCACTTCAAACTCTTTATATTGTCAAATTTTTAAAAGGAGAGAAAAATTATAAATGTTGGATGACCTGCAGAAAACACACAAAAATAGGTAAACAAGTATACTGTTGTTGGAGCTATGAATTGTTCTAGTTGTTCTCTAAAGCAGTTTGGAATAATGCCCAAAAAAGTTACTAAACTGTGCATTCCTTTTGATTTAACTATACTATTACTAACACTATAGCCTAAAGAAATCAATGAAAGAAAAGAGGAAAAATGCGTAAAGCACTTCTTTAAAAATTGGAAACTAAGGGCGGTATCCCCTAATTAGAGAATGTCTAAAAAAATTGTGATATAGGGATGTAGTGGAATTTTCCCAAAGAGATTATGAAATGGTCGTTTTCAGAGAAAAATCTCTCCATCATCTTCATCATTTGATCACCTATTAGGAGTATAATTTATAGGAGAATAATTATGTGATAATAACAATATTATAAAGTAAAACAAGTTTGAAAGGCAACTCTGTCCATTCAAATAATGATTCCAGGTTCAAGTGAATGAATTAAACATGTCACTTACTACTTCCTGCCAGAGGTGATGAATTTAAAATCTAGAAAGAGGCATCTAATGTAGGCCATGAATATTATGGTAATTTGTTTTTCTAGACTATGCTTGAATACACTGAGAATTTTATTTTCATTCCCCTTTTAAATTTTTTTTACAATTTTTCTTTTCTTTCAAAAGGAAAAAGTATATAAAAAGAGAGATTTCATCCTCCCCCCCAAAAAAAGAAGAAAAGAAAGCAAAGGGGATCATTGAAGCATTTTAATGGCATAGTTAAGAACAGAAGGATATTCAGAAGGAGACACAGGCAGGCAGGACAGCTTTATGGGGTTAAATATTGAATTTATTATGTACCTGAAAGGTAGCAAGTTGTATATGAGGGAATCATGGTTTCACACATAATATTATTTTCTGTACTAATCTGTATGTGGGAGTGGTCTCTTTTTTATAGTTCATTAAATTTAGAGTAAAAAAAAGTACCTATGGCATCCTCCTTATGACTTTCAGTTATTTTATTAGAGACCTGGGGGTATTTTGTTTAATAAAAAAGTTGCCTATAAAGTTGTGTAATTTTCTTTCTGCATTTCAGTTTAAGATTTCTAGACATGATGGAAATTGAAAATTTTAACGTGTTTGCTGCTATGCCTAACACTTTTTTTTTATTAAGTTCAGAAAATATCATTTATTCTCATTCTTTCCAAAGAACTTTGAATATGCCTTCTCTCATTAGGAGGACAGAAAGTAGAATGCAACTGTTCTTTGCTAAGATTGGGTCATTTAGAATGTTACTTTGCATAAAGGGATATTTTTAGAGGCATGAAGATTTCCTGCAGTGTTTGATTGGAGGTGGTACATAGCAGAGAAGAGTTGTCCCCACAAAAACAAAAATCCAATTGTTTGTAAAATGAATTCAATTGAATTGCAATGGAATTTTAATGGGGAACCTACAGGGTGCCTATTAATTGGCATTCCAATAGTGTACAATCTTTTCCACTGACAACTTGCTTATAGCATTAGACCTGCATGATGTAACGTTCCTTTTGAACTACAAAGTAACTTAGGACTTAAGGACGTGCATTGCCAAAGACATTTTCTATAGCTATCATTCTATTACTGTATGCTGGGGTTAAAAGGCACAAACTGACCCTCTAGCACTATTATATATTTAATTGGCATCTTCTTCTACAAAGCAAACTACTACTTCTAATACCAATTAAAGTTGCATATACAGTGTCTTTTTCCTTAAGGTCCAAATAGCATAACCTGGGAAAAGGTATACACAAAAATATCATCAAAGTAACTTATTTTATTTTTATTACAAGGAATATCTTTGAATAGGTATCTAAGAAAAAACAGCACTGGTTATATTGCTCCTAACTCTTTTCTGGAGCCAGCCAATAGTTTCTGCTTTCTAGCAGAGACGTTTTCACTTTTTTTTTTAAATTATAAAAATGGCTTTAGCTAGCCTTTGTCATGTTTAGCACCTTTGGGTCCCAGAGTCATTTCATGAATATAAGTCATTTGCTTTATTAATCTGAGGTGATCCATTCAGCTAAAGATACCTACCTAGAAATTTATTCAAATTACAAATCTGTCCTCAGAATCTCAACTATATCCATTGTCTATACCCCATAATTTTATACTCCTGGATATATTTTTCTATATTCATATTGTTCTTTAGTTGTCTGTATGTAAGTCATATGTGCTCAAAAAGAATGCAAAGTCCTTGGAGACACTGATGGAGTCACACTGACTTGGATTAGAAGGTTTAGATCTAGGCTTTGTGTGATCTTCAACCAGTCACCTCACTTCTCTTTTTTTATTGAATTAATTTTTAGTTTTCAATAATCATTTTGATGGGATTTTTGAGTTCCAAATTTTTTCCCTATCTCCCTTCTAACCCCCACGCCGAGATGGCATCTATTCTGATTATCTCTTTTCCCAGGCTGCACTCTCTTTTATCACTCCCCCCTCCCCCACCCCTTCCCACTCACTTTCTGATAGGGCAAGATAGATTTCTATACCCTATTGCTCATTTATCTTATTTCTCAGTTGCACGTAAAAACAATTTTTAACATGTATTTTTAAAACTTGGAGTTCCAAATTCTCTCCCTTCTTCCCTCCCCACCCATCTTCATTGAGAAGGTAAGCAATTCAATACAGGTTATACATGTATAGTTAATGCAAAACATTTCCATAATACTTACATTGTGAAAGACTAACTGTATTTCCCTCCATCTTATCCCACCCCCTCCATTCTACTTTCTCCTTTGACCCTGTCCCTTTTGAAGTGACAACCCCCACATTCAATCTGCCCTCCCTTCCATCATCGCTGCCCCCCACATTATTTTTTCCCCTGCTTCCCTGTGGGGTAAGATATCCAATTGAGTATGTATGTTATTCCCTCCTTCAGCCAAATCTCATGAGAGTAAGGTTGAATCATTCCCTTTTACCTTCCCCCTGTTCCCCTCCATTGTAATAATTTATTCCTGCCTCTTTTATATGAGATAATTTACCCTACTCTATCTTTCCCTTTCTCCTCCCAGGAAGTTCCTCTCTCAACCCTTAATTTTACTTATTTTTTAGATACCCCTTCCTATTCAACTCTCCCTATGCCCTCTATCTGTGTGTGTGTGTGTATATGTGTGTGTGTGTCTCTGTGTGCGTGTGTGTGTGTGTGTGTGTGTGTGTGTGTGTGTGTACTGAGAAAGGCCTCATGAATTACAAATAGCACCTTTCCATGTAGGAGTGTGAACAGTTCAACTTTAATAAGTTCCTTATGATTTCTTATTCCTGTTTACCTTATTATGCTTCTCTTCATTCTTGTCATATTTTCTATTTAGCTGTGGTCTTTTCATCAAGAATCTTGAAAGTCCTCTTTTTCATTGAATATGCATATTTTCCCCCTGAAGTATTATGATCAGTTTTTCTAGGGAGGTGATTCTTGGTTTTAATCCTAGCCCTTCTGATCTTTGAAATATCATCTTCCAAGTTCTTTGATCCCTTAATGTAGAATCTTCTAGATCTTGTGTTATCCTGATTGTGTCTCTACAATACTCAAATTGTTTCTTTCTGGCTGCTTGCAATATTTTCTCCTTGACCTGTAAACTCTGGAATTTGGCCAGGATATTCCTAAGAGTTTTTCTTTTGGGATCTTTTTTCAAGAGGTGATTGGTGGATTCTTTCCATTTCTGTTTTACCCTCTGCTTCTAGAATTTTGGGGCAATTTTCCTTGATCATTTCTTGAAAGATGATGTTTAGGCTCTTTTTTTTTATTATGACTTTCTGGTAGTCCGATAATTTTAAAATGATCTCTCCTGGATCTATTTTCCAGGTCAGTGGTTTTCCAATAAGATATTTCACATTGTCTTCTTTTTTTTTTCTTTCTTTTGGTTCTATTTTAGAATTTCTTGATTTCTCATAAAGCCATTAGCTTTCATTTGCTCCATTCTAATTTTAAAGGAATTATTTTCTTCAGTTAGCTTTTGGATCTCCTTTTCCATTTGTCCCATTCTGATTTTTAATACATTCTTCTCCTCATTGAATTTTTGGACCTCTTTTTTACCATTTGGGTTAGTCTATTTTTTTTTTTCCCTTTTGGAGGGCAATTGGGGTTGGGATTAAGTGACTTGCCCAAAGTCACAGGGCTAGTAAGTGTGTCATCTGAGGCCAGATTTGAACTCAGGTCCTCCTGACTCCAGGGTCAGTGCTCTATTCACTGAGCCACCTAGCTGTCCCCTAGTCTATTTTTTAAGGTGTTATTTTCTTCAGTATTTTATGGGGTCTCCTTTAGCAAGCTGTTAATATGTTTTTTATGATTTTCTTGGATCCTCTCATTTATCTTCCCAATTTTTCCTCTACTTCTCTTACTTGGTTTTCAAAATCCTTTCTTAGCTTTTCCATGGTCTGTGACCAATTCATATTTTTCTTGGAGGCTTTTGATGTAGAAGCTTTGGCTCTGTTGTCTTCTTCTGCTTGTATGTTTTGATTTTCTTTGTCAGTAAAGTAAGATTCTATAGTCTGTTTTTTTATGCTGTTCACTCATTTTCCCAGCCAATTATTTGACTTTTGAGCTCTTTGTCAAGGTAGGAGTCTGCTTCCAGAGTGGAGAGTATTCTGTCCCAAGTTTCAGGGGTTTTGTGCAACTGTTATCAGAGCTTCTTCTAGGCACCTGTAAATTTTCAGTTCTTTGAAGGTAGTTTGATCCAAGAAAAGGTGTTTACTCCTCTCCTGGACTGTGCTCTGGTCTGTTAGTTGATCACAAGCCCTCTTTTCTGCCTTGTAACTATGAGGATTCCCTCTCCACAGCTGCCATAAGCTCTGCCATGCCTTTGCTCCTCCTCACCCCAGGACTGTCACTGAGGACTGTGACCCAGATCCAAGCAGGGCAAAGCAAGAGAATCCTGCCTCAGTGACAGCAAAGAGATCCTTGCAATCCCCCTTTGATCAATTGCTTTAAGGATTCCCCTCTCAAATGACTGTGGGCCTGGAGCTCCAGAAGTAGCTGCTACTACTGCCACTGCTGCAGCTGTCACCACAACCACAACCACCTCTGCTGCCCTGGGGTTGGGGCCAGACCACATTCTTCTCACTCAGGTCCACCAGAGTTTCCCCACTGACCTTCTACTTTGTCTTTGGCATTTATGAGATGACAAATCTGGAGACTGCCCCAGCTGCCCATTATTCAGTGCCCTGAGGACTGCAATGGCCTTGTCTGTGCCAGTGAAGCACTCATGGGACTATGTTCTGCTCCACTCTAAGCCATTGTGATATATTCTTCCTGTTGTTCTTCCAGGTTGTTTTGGGCTAGAGATTTGAGTTTCACTCTGTCATTCTGTGGGTTCTGTAGCTCTAGAATTTGTTTAGACTCCCTTTTTTGAAAGTATTTGAAAGAGTTTGGGAAAATCTCAAGCAAGTCCCTGCTTTTACTCCTTCATCTTGGCTCTGCCCACCCTTCACCCCCAGGTTACACACAAGTTACTTCACTTCTCAAAATTCATTTACCCCCCCCCCCACCACCCAAATAAATAAATAAACTAACAATAATAAATGAATAAATACACAAATAAATGAATGGATAGAAGGATGAATGATAAATGAGTAGATAAATATAAAAACAAATATGTATAAATGAGTCAATATGTTTAAAAATTAAGTGCCTACTTTATAGACATTACTGTTTACTTTCATCACATAAAACATTTATTCCGCTGTACAGTGAAGGGATAAGACAAGATGATCTCAGATGCCCCTCCTATCACTAAGATGCTTTAATTTTATGATATATGAATGTTATGGCTTTCTATGATATTTTTTTTCTATAAATTTTATTCTCCAGAGAACCTCTCCTAAGTGTTGGGCACATAGTTAAGTAATAAATGTTTAATAGATGCAGTTGGGCTTATAAGAGCACTGCCTAGTTCTAAACATCATTACCACTCTAATTCATGAAAGGGTTTGGTAAATGAGACAAACAGGATAAATTTTAATGTGTGCATGCACGCGCACACACACAAATACACACACATGAATACACCCCTAGATAAAAGAAGACAGCAGAGAGACTTTATGGTATTCAGGTACATGAGGAAATATTAAAAGCTGGTAAGCAGCTGCTCTCCATTTTTCCTGAGAACTAAACAAGAAAAAAAATGGTCTTAATTTGTTACCTGAGGAATTTATTTAAAAATAATTCAGAATTTACTGAACACAGAGATAGTTAGCCATTAAGGTATGTTATTGAAGGAATAATATGTATGTGATGCTTATCTCTGAAAGAATTTTCAAAATGGCATAATTTTAAAGGGACTTCCACATTCTCAGGTCCAAAAGTAGCTCCATGGAATCTACAATTCCACCTGTAGTAGACATATCAGCTTTTTAGATAAAATTATTTTTGACAAATATACCCAGCCATTTATCTTGCATAAATTTATATCTACAAATCATAGTTATTTCAATTGTTATTGTAATTTGACATTATGTTTTGATGGATGTCTATTAAATTCCTTGTCATACATGTCACTGTGGCATAAAGGTGACCCTGGGTTCTTCAAGGCTATGCCAATAAAACATCCTTTCAGGTAAGTTATACCAAGCTAGAAATGATTGAATTATCGAACTAGTGACAGACTGCATGTCATCTCAGGACTTCTCCTCTAAGTTTGGAGAGGGTTATCGTTACACTCTGTTCTAGATAATGGATTTTTTGCATATATGTTGAGTTCCACAAGGAATAGGGACTATCTTTTGTCTTCAATATCTTTTGTCTTTAGCTGCAATCTATGGTAATAGTGGGAATACATACATAGCTGAAATCTTAGATCATTGAAATATTAAGTGGTGATAATTATTTCTAGATCAAAGAACTAGAATGTACACAAATAACTCATTTCTCTTTTTAGTCAGGTATGCATGTGTCTTACAAATGTCTAGAGAAACATATTGCACTTTCCCTGGTATTAACTAAAAGTTTTATTGTTTGTTTTACTGAGATTGTTTAGTACATTTTTGTATTTTTACCACAAGTTACAATTTTTAAATGAAGTTTCTAAGTATTCCATTGTTAACTGAATGTTGATGTGTCCATACAAGCAACCATTTTATCTCTTTATAGTTTACCTTCTTGGGAAAGAACACTTTTTCATGTTTTATAAAAGAGAGAAATGACTCTCAATACTGAAAAAGATTTGTGTACACACACACATACATACACACACACACAAATCTTTATATATACACAGGTTTGTGTGTATTCTCTTTATCTCTCTTTTTCTCTCTATCTAAAGTCCTTCACTACTAGATGTTAAAATAGCAGATGATGTATAGACTGCATCAAGCCCTGGCACAATGCCATGGTCTTGGAAGAGATTTGTAACCAATCAAAAGGGTATGGCCAAACCATCTGCATAGAAAAGAAAATGGGTAAGGCAGATAAAGAAGTCTGTTGCACAGATTTTTCTATGCAGTTAGATGAATCATCTACTAGACTATGTTCTACAGACTATAGACACTTCTGTAATCTATCTGCAGACTCTCTTAGAATTCAAACCTATTACTCTAAATTCTTAATGAAAAAAAAAAAGGGATACTTATGAGTATATCTTAACATATTTAAAATAACTCCTAGACTTTTTCATTAATTCAGGAATTCTTACTGATTTATTTTTAGTGGCATGGTCCCCTTTTGCAAGTTGGGGATGTTATGAACCCTTTCCCAGAATGATTTTTTAAATATATAAAATAAAACATTCAAGATTTCAAAGGAAAATAATGATATTGGGATATAGTCATAATTTTTTTTTAAAGTTCAGGAATCTCAGGTTAAGAATCCTTGTTCTAAAAGTAAATGATGCCTTCTTATATAATCATTACTAATAAAAGCTATATTATTTATCTTATGGTTCTATCCTTTATTTTCTTGAGTCTTATTTGCATTTTCCCCCATCTCTCTTAAGTGGTATTTTCACACAATACTGTCATAAAGGCATTGAAATTATCTTTCTGCAATAGGAAAGACTTAAGGTTTTGTTTTTTGGATGTTGCTCTTTGATCTGGGTCTATGATTTTTAACAATATGGAGAACTTTTAGCTTGAAAATTTACTACATCTAGATTGGCAGAACTAGATAAATAGATAGATCTCTATAGGCAGATGAATAGATGGACAAATTTAGTATTTTGAGAGATTAAATGATTTGCCCATGATTACGCACACACTAGTATGTGTCAAACACAGAATTTAAACCTAGGTCTTCCCGAATTCAAGACTAGCTTTCCATCCACTTTTCCCATGTTGCTTCCTTTAGAGAGCAGTCACGGTGGTAAAGCTCAGGCCTTGGAGACAGGAATACCTGAGTTCAAATCTGATTTCAAATACTAGCCATATGACTTTGGAAAAACCATTTAACCTCTAACTGCCTTAGTAATTTCATCTGAAAAATGAAGATGGTCATAGCATCTACCTCTCAGACTTGTGAGGCTAGAATGAGTTAAACCATAATTAGCTTAGCAACCCCATAAAGTATTATATATACGTTAACTATTACTATCTTACTGTTATTAGGGAAAATACAAAATTTCCTCTTATAAAAAAATTAAGTAGTCAGTCAATTTATTTGTTGTTCATTTATGAAAACACATTTGAACCTATAGAACAAAATAAAGTTTGCCTTCCAACAAGGTATCATTTACCAACCATTCAATATTTCTTAAAAAGTTAAACATAGACAACTTTATCTGATAATCTTCTAATCATACATATCAGGTGAGAAATAAAATAACGAAAATAATAATAAGATCTGTGAAGTGGGAAATAGGTGCTGTTATTATTCCCATTTTACACATGAGGGAAGTGAGTTTCAGCAAGTTTAATTAACTGGTCCAGCATCACACAGCAAGTAAATGTCTGAAATTTGATTTGAACTCATGTGTTCCAGACTCTGGGCCTACCCATTGGTTCACCTAGCTGTTTTAGAGAGAGAAAGATAGAGACAGAGAAACAGAGAGACAGGGGCAGAGAAGTGTACATGCAACAAAATCATTTGCTGACTTGATTTAGAAATTAAATTGAAGAGAGACTCTCTGTGAATAGTGAGGTCTTTACTCTATGCAGATAATGTTGTATTCGTGGCATTGAACTCTGAAACATTAAGAATGTCCTGGAAGAGATTTATTCCCACTCAATTGAGTATGACCAAGCTATCTACCCAGATAAGACTAAGTGGGTAAAGAATATCTTTTACTCAGACTGTGCAATGCAGTTAAATTGACAGGTTATAGATCTTCTCCAACAGGATCAATCTTTTCAATGTTCTCTCACATTCTACCATTAAGCTATCCTCTCCTACCCCTCTTTCCCAGAAAAGAAAACTCTTTCGTGTACTGGATGCTTTTTTATCTATGTGTCTCTCATGTGCAACTCAGTGTCTTTCACAGAGAGGTCATTAATAAATATTCATTTATTTTTTAAAATCAGATTGAATAACAATGTAATTTACAACTGTTCTCAAGGGATTTGGTTTAACTGAGTCAGGGATATTTTGATTTTCTCTGCAGCTCTGGTTCTTTTGGGAGATGAAACTGTTTATTCTTCTCTAATACCATCCTCCATAATGTCTGGAGAATGAATTCGTACCCCAAATCAGTGTTACCTTTGGTTTCCAAGTCTTCTGTTCTGCAAAATTTTCAAATGTTTTTTGGATCTGAATGTTGTTGAGCTCTGTTGGATTTCATGATGCAATGACTCCATTTTGCATCAGTGA
The DNA here is from genome assembly GCA_028646515.1 of Pseudochirops corinnae. NCBI lineage: Eukaryota > Metazoa > Chordata > Mammalia > Diprotodontia > Pseudocheiridae > Pseudochirops > Pseudochirops corinnae. The sequence continues at coordinate 295,253,231 of CM053586.1, read as the reverse complement.
AATATCTCTAATAAATGATATAATTAATACTCATTATCCTTAGTTTTCCCACTTTTTATTCTTCAAAAGGTATAATTTGAGCTGAAGCTTTTCTAAGTGAAATATCATATATATTTATACCATATGTATGTGTCTGTAGCATATGCATATATGTGTATATATATATGCTATATACATATTTGTGTATGCATGTGTATACATACACTCTATCATTCTGCCTTTCTGCCTTCAATTTACAAATGAAAAAACAGAAATGACTTGGTCAAAGGCTAACAATTTGTTAATGTCTGAGCCAGGATTAGAGTACAAATTTTCTGATTCTTTGTCTAGTTCTTGATTCAAGCATGACTGATCAACAACTAAACCATGGGAGCTCTATTTAAAATTATATTGAGGAAAGAAACTACCAGAGGCTCTTAAAGTATCTCAATTCAATGGACAGTCATCTTTTAGGTGAGAAGTTCTTTCTTATGTCAAAACTACAGCCTTTCTTCCTGAAACTGAAACACATTTTCCTTTGTCTTAGATAGTTTTCTTATCCCCTTTTGATAATTGTCATATATCCAAATGATCTTCCTTACCCTTCACTTTTTCAGAAGTAGTTCCAAATTTGAAAGCAGTTTTAAATAGGTGCCATTTTCTAAAAGCCAGATGTAGGTCAAAACAAATCCTGCTCTCTAGAGAATAATTGGAGCTCACAAAAATGTCTGTCTGTCTGTCTATCTATCTATCTATCTACCTTTTGAAGATTTGAACAAAAGATATTTGGGAGACTTCTAAACTTTGATGGAACTCTTCTAACACAATCAGCATGCATTTTCCCAATCATTTCCTTCTTTGGTCTTTGTTCAAAAGCAAAAGATTAACTGAGTTTTGTTTTTTTTTTTTGAAAGAAGTCTGTTGAATTTTAAATCTTTTGTCTCAGGGCTGATAGACAGCGATAAAGAGTCTAAAAGAGTTCTCATCTGTATTTGTAGCAAATAATTTTCCCTATGTTGAAATCTCCCACATATTTCTAGAATTTTCCTTATATAACAACATTATCATAAATTAATTATGGAATATGCAAAAGTATCTTCTCTAGCTTGCAACACAACAAAAACATTTGTAATTTGTGATATTTGTACTTAAGGAGGCATGAAAGATTCCCTATTATCTAAATTGGATTTTAAGCATTTTTAAAATCCCTGAACTTCCCTACCACTGAAAGAAATCACTTAAGAAACACATGTACACAAATATTTATTTGTCATTTAATGCCTGTGTGTCTTTTGACAAGGGACTAAACCTCTCTGGTCTTTATAAATGATAAAATGATGAAATTTATGTGGCACATTATACAAATATCCTTTCAAACATTATTTTATTTTAGGCATACAAGAAACCTATGGGGCAGCCTTATCATCTCCATTTTACAGATTAGGAAACTGAGAGTTAAAGGCCCTAATTCAATTGGCCATTGTCTTAAAGCTAAGACTTGAGCCTAGATCTTTTCTTACACTTAGAACTTGAGCCTAGATCTTTGACTTTGCACCCAGAACTATAATACATGATCTTTCTAGTTAGACAACACTAGATATCCAGACCATGTGAATCAAATGTCAGCAAAAACTTTATGCATCAAAAGACTAGGAAGTGGTGAAAGGCAGTGTGATATATATAGTCAAAAGTGAATTAAACTTGGCTTTAAAAGATTTGGAGATGGTCCAGCCATTTGACAGTTACTGTGTTTATGGCAATTGACTTAACCTATTTGGGTATCGATTTTTTCATTTAAAAATATGATAGTGATTCACTTTATACCTACTTCTTAAGGTATTTGTGAAAGGTATGCTTTATGAATTATAAATTGTCACATCATATCAGCTAGAATTATTTCCTAGTTATAAAATAGTTCACTCACCTCAACTGCAGAATCTTCCCCCACCCATCCTGTGATAACAATAATAACTGACGTTTATACACAATTTCGAGATTTGCATAGAACATTTTCTCATTTTATTCTCAAAAGAATCCAGTGAGTTAAGTACTGTAGAACTTTATATTACAGAAGAAACTGAAGTTCAGAGAGATCATCAGTTGCCTAGGATAACAGAACTAATAAGCATCAGAAGTGGTATTCAAATTCAGATTATCTCCTGACTCTCCAGCTGTCTTTTCACTGTATCACGTGGCTTTTTTCATAATAACTAAATTATGAATTGTCACAGCCTGTCTACTGAAGATGGTCTCTCTGTAGTTAGTTAGGTCAATGGTGACAAAACTATTTCAGGACTGTGAGAGAGATGAATTATTTTGTCTTAAAGAATCTTGCCCCTTTCACAAAATGCAACTATTTGCATGAGGGTAATACTGTAAGGCCTATATGCATAATCCACTGTTTATTTTCATAATAATCTCTCATTTATTTTTATCTATATAATTCACATCTATGTAAATGAGATGATTATGCATCATCATTGTTCCTTTAGAATTAATAAGCCTTATTATCTATAGAGCACAGTACTGGTCTTCAGTCAGGTGATGTGGCTTCTATTTGCCAATAATTAATAAAATTAATAATAAGTACAACAACAACAACAAGAATTTATATAGCACTTTAAGGTTTGCAAAATATTGTACAATTATTATCTCATTTTATCCTCACAGTAGCTCTGGGAGATAAATATTATTATTATTATGCTTATTTTACAGATATTGAAACTGAGGCAAACAGAGGTGACTTGCCCATGATCAGCCATCTAGTGTCTGAGTTCGGATTTGAACTCAGGTCTGCCCAACTTCAGGTCCAGTATTCTACCCACTGTACCACACTGAAATTTCCTTTAAAGAATATCACATATGCATTAAATGCCTAGTTATACAAAGGCTTACATCTGAAACATTGCTGTGAGTGCAGGTTACTCTGGGTTCCTGAAAGCTATACTAGTTGAGCATTAGCAGAAGAGTTTCTCCATGCTAAAAGACTTCAAGAACAGTCCCAATAATAGTTTTTTAACCACTGGCCTAGCTAACTAAAGAGAGACCATCATCAGTAGCTGGCTGTGACAACCTATGAATATATATATGCCTGTAATATGCTAATAAAAAAATCAGGCACTTTTCATTGCTATTTAAAATTGTGTTTTCTAATCTGTATTCATCAAAGTACTGAATATGGGGAATAGTTAAAGTACCAGAAGTGGGATTAGGCAGCAGGTGATTTACCATAATTTCCATTCACAGTATTGGAGAGTGTTAGACTGCAGTTAATGGCTGAATGATGAAAAAGCAGAATTTGAACATTTATTGTTGAAACCAAGAAAAGATTATGATAGAATCTTGCATTTTGGTCTAAAATCAAGTCTTATTTACAATCAATAAACGTCTGAAAGCCTCTTTTACTTGGTACAGTGATACAGTGTTTTTAATTTTCTTTTCTACTCCAATACTATTTCCCAAAGAGCCCCAATTAAAGGTAATGATTGGTTTAATGTTTCATATCCAGCACTTTGGAAAGATATCCTTTGTCCATAATGGTTTCAAAATAAAACTCACAATCTTACTGAAATAACAGGACATTACCTTGCTGTAAAGATCTTAGAGTTTTTCTAAACTGAACTACTAGGTCTGAATTTAAAGTAGTTCTTTAGGACAGCAAAAACCAAGGAAGAACCAAAAAAAAAAATGTTGATCTGGCTTCTAGCAAGAATAGATATTACATAGAATTTAAAAGTGATCTGAAAAATGCGTGATTCTCTCCCCCTTGACAACCTTCTCAACAATTGCCAGTTGCCCAGTCAACTTCATAAAAGACCATACCTTGGGAGAACTTGATCCCCGGAGCTTTGCACTCTTCATTATCTTTTTTCCTAGCACATAATTTTAATGTATTCTCAAAACTTAACCAAAGTATACGTTCTTAAACATGATAACTAAATAGAATAAGTGTATAATGTGTACATACATATACATTCATGCATATATGCACACGCACACACACACACACACACACATATATATGTATACACACACACACACACACACACATAATGTCTTATAAGAACAACTCTGGTCTTCTGTCTCTCCTTAATCCTTTCCAGTATAGCATATTACCTTAGTAGCTGTGTGAATTTATGTAAGTCACTGTAGCAGCAACACAATATTCACAGCAATTGTACAACATTTTGCAAACCTCTAATTCATATTACACTGGTGTAATTCTGAATCTTAAAATATAATAGACTCTCCATATGGAAGACAGAACTGAAAACATTTATTCAAACACCAGAAAGCCAAATCCTACCACTAGAAATCCAAATCTATCATATCAACAAAGAAATCTATTCACAATAACATTGCAGAGGGTACCACCAACCCCAAACCTTCCCCCTTCGAGGGCCTTCCCACAAATGAATACTCACAGATCACTGCCTGCTTCCTCTGTCTTTCTTAGCTCTAGTTGCTCTGACCAACTTCCTCTCAGCTCTCCTCTACCCTTCCTGCTCCATTCTTCCTGCTCTACCCATTCAGTAAGTTCCTCCTACTACAGGTTTTATGTGACTTAAACTCATGTGTCTTAGGCTTCTATCTGACTTAAACAGGTCACATGGGCCTATTAATGTATGGGAAAGATCTTTCCATTTACATTACCATTACAGTCACTTAACTTCTGTATGCCTCAATTACCTTATCTGTAAAATCAGGGTAGTAATAATGATGACTTCTCAGGGATGTTGTAAAGATAAAATGAGGTAATATTTGTAAAATGCTTTACTGTCTTCTGCCTCTTTTTGTAACCCCAGGGCTTAGTGAAATGCCCAACATAGAGTAGATGCTGAATGTATGTTGATTTATTACAAACATTAAAATACAATACAAATGCTAGCTAGCTAGAAGTAGTAGCAATAGCAATAGCAGCAACAATAGCAGTAGTTCATAGAGAACTTTTTTCTGCTGAATTCATTGGTTTTTTTCATTACCTCTTACTATAAAAATATAAAGCATCCTTCCTAAAAGATAATAACAACTCAGGACTGCAGAATTGCAGTAATTTTTAAATAACATAATTTAAAGTCAAATAATTAAGTAAAATTAATATTTGATCATTTTAATTAGTGCAATATATAAATAATTTTTTATTTGAATGACATCTTTTAATAATTTCCAGAGAGTGCTGGTTTGGGAGTCAGACGGTCTAGACTTGACTTATTGCTCTGATCTTTGTGACATTTTTGACCTTATTAGACAAATCACTAATTATCATTATCTGTGGGCCTTCCTTTAGTGATCTGAAAAACAAGAAGGCTGAAATGGATGTCCTCTGAGGTTCCTCCTAGTTCTAAATCTATGACCTTTATCACTATTTGATGTTATGGAGATATACAAGAGTAAACTTCCGAAAAAAATTGATTTTTTTTTTTTGCTTTTTGGAGGGGGGAAGACAGGGCAATTTGGGTTAAGTGACTTGCCCAAGGTCACAAGGCTAGTAAATATAAAGTGTTTGAGGCCAAATTTGAACTCAGGTCCTCCTGACTCCAGGGCCAGTGCTCTATTTACGTTGCCACCTAGCTGCCCCCCAAAATAGAGATTTAACTTATGTTTACACTTCTAATTATTTTTCCTTTTGTGAAACTATTTGATAAAAAAAAAAACATTCAAATTGAAATGAATTCAAGTTGAGCAAAAAGAAACATTTAAATTGAATGAATTTCATTGAATGAAAATATTAAAACTGGTTGGTTACATGATATAATTTTTCATATATGTACAATACTATGGGATAGGGAAAAGGTAAGAATTGGTATTTAAGTGCCTACTATGTGCCAAGCATTGGGTTGAGATATCTACAGATATTTATTTGTAGGGGCAATATAGTCAATCATTAATGTGTAATGCAGTGCATAATCAAATAACACTAACAAAATGTATTTACACAATTGTAAGACTTATAGTTGATGGATATCAGAAAAAGTCTATGAGACTATATTTGGACATAGAGAATTATCAAAATCTATATTTTATCAAATTTATTTTCTATAGCACAGTGATTATTAATTTTAAATTTGTCTTTTCCAAAGTATCTAGGTCCTTGATTAGCTCCATATATTTAGTCTGTATACATTAGGTGGCACATTGGGTAGAGCTCAGGACCTGGAGTTAGGAAGACCAGAGTTCAAAATTTAAGTCAAGACACTTAGTAGAGATAGGAACCTAGAGAAGTTAATTCAACTTTAACTGCCTCAGTTTTTTCACCTATGGAGATTATAATAGCATTCACTTCTTAGGGTTACTATGAGAATTAAATGATAATAGTTCTCGAAGCAATTTGCAAACATTAAAACACTATATACATATTTGTTATTATTATTAAGTTTTCCCTGCAACCTTCATAATTAATGTATGACCATGGTCAAATGACTAATTAGGATAGATTTAGAAAATAAAGTCTTCCACTTATCTTTCATTAAAGGCATGTCAGAAAAAGAGACTTTCTATTTTATGTCTTTTGAAGCTTCTCTAGGCATCTGTAATTTTTATAAACAAAGGGAATATATTGTTTTTCAAGAAATTTACTAAATTTTATAATGTTAGATAATTTGTCTGTAAGAAGGATATAGTTTCTAGTAATGTTTTAAATAAATCATTTAAGCAAAATCCAAATGCTTGGAAAATTATTATGTTTAATGGAATGGATTTTTTCATGATTTATAAATACAGTCAGAAAATATATAACATAACCAAACCAAAAGAAATAGCATCCTGTTTGTCTAATCCTGGGGGACTTATAATATTCTGTTTAGTGATTTTTAAAGTGAATATCCTATAATATTAATATAAAAAAGACTAAAACGTTGGCTGAATTGATAGCACCTGCAAACGGTGAGCCATTTCCTGAGTATTTCCTTGTAAAATGTTAGGGTGAGTGAGTCAGGTGTTCATAACTCTCTCCATTGAAAGAATCTCCTGTTATGGCACTAAAAAGGATTGCTGATTACTAATGTATGTTACTCAACTGATTTTACCTCTTTTTAAAATTCAATTCAGTGTTAAAACAAAGATAAGGAAATTATACTATAAAATTGTTCCTACACTGGTGAACTCTGGCAGCTGCTGTAACTGAAAACATAATTTCCCCCTGGAAGTTAGCACTAGATGTTTCATGTGGAGGAGCATCTCCAAAGATTGACAAGAACAATTAAAGTATGTGGACAATGCTTAAGAACAAAAATTTAGTTGGATCTCCTATCTATGTATCATCATCATAGAATACAAAACTAGATTAACTTAAATAATTTCACTTAAAATATTATACACAATAGTGAAATTAGTTTTTTTATGACACTTTGGCAGAGCTTCATTATTTACCCTTAGTGCAAAAGGGACCACGGAGTGGTGAAAATCTGAGTTTTTTTAGTGGACTGCCAATTCCATATGAGCCAACAACATGATATCTGACAAATAATTAAGGCATTTGCTCATCTTAAGGTATATTGAGAGACATTATGTCCAGGACTAAGGCAGTGATTTTCTTAACTCTACTTTGCTCTTTTTAGAACTCACCTGGAGTACTGTGTTAACTTCTGGGTTCTTCCTTTTAGGAATGACATAAATAAACAAAAGAGAATCCAAAGAAGGATGACTGAGATGGTGAAAATCCTCAAGGTAATGGCATGTTGATTAGCTGAAAAAGCCAGGGATGCCTAACTTGAAGGTACATGATAGTTTTATTCAATTATTTGTATGGCTGATATGTAAAAGAAGGCTTCATTTTGTTTTGCTTTATTCCAAAGGACAGAACTAGGGAAAATAGACGGGAATTTCAGCTCAAAGTAAGAAATAAAATATCCTAACAGCATTTACAGAGAGACACACACTGATTAAAAAACTATATAGTTTGTATATCTTATTGTATATCTGTTTAGAAGGTATGCTTCATCAAACTGATTGTTTTCTATAAGGATAGTTATGCCAATTAAAAATGTATAATTTTGATAGCTTTAGTTTTATGTTACTTAAATTTTCTCCTGTATTCCTCCCCGCAGCATTCCTTATAATAAAGGTTTCTTTAAGAGAGTAAAGAAATTGAGGAAAACAACAAAAAAATCATCAAAACCAACTGAGTACATCACCAAAAATGACATTAAATGAGCATTCCATACCTATAAGAATGTAAATCCCCCAACTCTGCAAGGAAATAGATGGAAGTGTCTTCACATATCTTTGGGGTTCAGATTATTCTTTGCAATTTTACAAAATTCATTTTTAAATTTTTGTTGTGTTTTTTTGTGTGTGTCTTTGATGTGCATCATAGTTATTATATATATTTTATCTCTTCAATTTACTTTGCGTCATTTCATGTTGGTCTTTCTACATTTCTCTATGTTGGTCATATACATTGTTTCTCAGAGTATGGTAATGTTCCAATAAATTAATGAATCATATTTTGTTTAGTCATTGATGGACATCAATTTTCTTTTCAATTCTTTGCTACCACAAAAAGTGTGTTTCTAAATAATTTGGTGTACATAGAGAATTTTTTCTTATCAATGGCTCCCTTTGCATATATGCTTAGCAGTCAAATCTCTAGATCAAAGAGTATGAATATTTCAGTAATTTTATTTGCATAATTCTTATTTGCTTTCTGGAATGGTTTTACTAATCCACAGCTCCACCAATAATGTATTAATGCATCTGTCTTTCTACAATTCCCCTTATAATGACTATTCTTGTTTTTATTATCTGCCAATTTGGTGCTTATGGAGAGAAATATGAGGTCTATTTTGATTTACATTTTTCTTATTATTGGTGATTTGGAGTATTCTCTCCTGTGGCTGATAATAGTTTTAAATTCTTTTTTTTCCTTTGAAAATAGTATTTTATTTTTTTTTCCAATTATAGGTAATGTTAGTGTTCAGCATTCATTTTTATAAGGCTTTGAGTTCAAATTGTTTTCAGGCCCTCCTTTCCCTTCCCACTGCTCAAGATGACAAGTAATCTGATATAGATAATATATCAAACATATTTCACATTAGTCATATTGTGAAAGAAGAAACAGAACAAAAGGGAAAAGCCCAAAAAAGTGAAAGAGTATGTTTTGATCTGCATTCAGGCTTCATAGTTTTTCCTCTGGAAGTGGATAACATTTTCCATCATAAGTCTTTTGTAATTGTCTTGGATCATTGTATTGCTGAGAAGAGCTAAGTCAATCATAGTTATACGTTGCTGTTACTGTGTACAATGTTCTCCTGGTTCTGCTCAATTCACTCAACATCAATTCATGCAAGTCTTTCCAGGTTTTTCTGAAGTCTTCTTGCTCACAATTTCTTATAGCACAATAGTATTCCATTACATTTATATACCACAACTTGTTCAGCCATTTCCCAAATAATAGGCATTCCCTAAATTTCTAATTCTTTGCCCCCACAAAAAGAGTTGCTATAAATATTTTTATACTTGTGGGTCCCTTTCCTTTTTTATGATCTCAGTAGTGGTATTACTGGATCAAAGGTATGCATACTTTGATTGCCCTTTGGGCATAGTTCCAAATTACTCTACAGGATGGTTGGATAAGTTCACAACTCCACCAATAAAGCATTAGGGTTCCATTTTTCCCACATCTACTCCAATTTTTATAATTTTGCTTTTCTGTCATATTAGCCAATCTGATATGTATGAGGTGATAACTCAGAGTCGTTTTGATTTGAATTTCACTGATCAATAGTGATTTAGAGTATTTTTATGTGATTATAAAGTAGCCTTATTTTCTTCATCTGAAAATTGTCAGTTAATATCTTTTGACCAATTATTATTTAGGGAATGACTTGTATTCTTAACATTTAACTCAGTTCTCTATATGTTTTAGAAATGAGGCCTTTATCATAAACACTGGTTGTAAAAATTGTTTCACAGTTTTTTGCTTTCCTACTAATATTAGTTGCAATGGTTTTGTTTGTGCAAAAACTTAATTTAACCAAACATCCATTTTGCATTTCATAATATTCTCTTTTTCTTATTTGGTCATAAGTTCTTTCCTTCTCCATAGCTCTGACAGGTAAACTATTCCTTGCTATCCTAAGTTGCTTATAGTATCACCCTTTATGTATAAATCATTTACCCATTTTGACCAAGTCTTGGTATATATACAGTGTGAGATGCTGGTCCATGCCTAGTTTCTATCATGCTGTTTTTCAGTTTTCCCAGTAGTTTTTGTCAAATAGTGAGTTCTTATGATAGAAGCTGAAGTCTTTGGGTTAATCAAATAGTAAATTACTATAGTCATTTACTACTGTCTTGTATATGCAATCTATCTTACTGACCCACTACTCCATTTTTTTAGCCAGTACTAAATGGTTTTGATGATTGCTGCTTTATAATATAGATTTAGATCTGGTATGGCTAAGTCACCTTCTTTTGCATTTTTTCCCACTAATTCCCTTGATATTCTTGACCTTTTGTTCTTCCAAATGAATTTTGTTATTATATTTTTCTAGCTGTATAAAAAGAGTTTTTGGTAATTTGATTGGTATGGCACTGAATAAGTAAATTAATTTAGGTAGAATTGCCATTTTTATTATATTAGCTTAGCCTGCTCTTAAACAATTTATTTTTTTTTTCAATTATTTAGATTTGACTTCATTTGTGTGAAAAGTGTTTTGTAATTGTGTTCATACAGTTCCTGGGTTTGTCTTAGCAAGTATACTCCCAAATATTTTATATTGTTTACAATTATTTTAAATGGGATTACTCTTTCTATCTCTTTCTGTTGAGCTTTGTTGGTGATATATAGAAATGTGATGGTTTATGTGGGTTTATTTTATAGTCTTCAACTTTGCTAAAGTTATTAATTATTTCATGAAGATTTTTAGTTGATTCTCTAAGTATACCATTATATCTTCTCCAAGAGTGCTAGTTTTGTCTGCTCATTGCCTACTCTTAATTCTTTCATTTTCTTTTTCTTCTCTTATTGCTGAAGCTAAAATTTCTAATACAATATTGAGTAATAGTGGTGATAATGGACATCCTTATTTCACCCTTGATCTTACTGGGAAGACTTCTAACTTATCCTCATTACACATAATACTTGCTGATGATTTGAGACAGATACTACTTATAATTTTAAGGAAAGCTCCATTCATCCCTATGCTTCTAATGTTTTTTTTTTTTTTTTTTTGAGCAGGGAAGGCAGGGCAATTGGGGTTAAGCAACTTGCCCAAGGTAACGCGGCTAGTAAAGTGTTAAGTGTCTGAGGCTGAATTTGAACTCATGTCCTCCTGACTCCAGGACTGGTACTCTATTTACTGTGCCACCTAGCTGCCCCTCTAGTGTTTTTAATAGGAATGGGTACTATATTTTGTCAAAAGCCTTTTCTGCATTGTTTAAGATAATCATATGATTTCTGTTGGTTTTGTTATTGAAATAACCAATTATGTGGATAGTTTTCCTAATGATGAACTAGCCCTGCATTCCTGGTATAAATCCCACTTAGTCATAGTGTATTATCCTGGTCATAAATTGCTATAATCTCCTTCCTAATATTTTATTTAAATTTTTTTGAATCAATATTCATTAGATCTATAATTTTCTTTCTCTGGCTCCTCCTGGTTTAGGTATCAGCACTATATTTGTATAATATAAAGAATTTTATAGTATTAGAATTAATTGTTCTTTAAATGTTTGGTAGGATTTACTTGCAAATCCATCTGTTTTTTTTTTTTCCTTTTGGGAGTTCATTGATGGCTTGTTCAATTTATTCAATTTATTTTTCTAAAATGAGGTTATTTAATTATTTTATTTCATATTCTGTCAGTCTGGGCACTTTGTATGTTTGTAAATATTTATTCATTTTACTTAGATTGTCAGATTTGTTAGCATACAGTTGGACGAAATAGCTTCTAATTATTGTTTTAATTTTCTCTTCATTGGTGGTGAATTCACCCTTTTCATTTTTGATACTGGTAATTTGGTTTTCTTTTTTTAAAATCAAATTAACCAAAGGTTTATCTCTTATATTGTGTGGTTTTTTTTTCACAAAATCACGTTCTAATTTTATTTGTTAGTTCAATTTTTTTTTACTTTCAATTTTATTAATCTCTTCTTTGAATTTTAGAATTTCAATTTGGTGTTTAATTGGGGATTTCTAATTTGTTCTTTTGCTAGCTTTTGTAATTGCATGCCCCAATTAATTGATCTCTTCTTTCTCTATTTTATTCATGTAATGATTTAGAAATATAAAATTTCTCCTAAGTACTGCTTTAACTGCTTCTCATAAATTTTGGTATGTTGTCTCGCTGTTGTCATTCTCTTTGATCAAATTATACATTCTTTCTATGATTTGTTGTTTGACCCACTCATTCCAGGATTAGATTATTTAGTTCCCAGTTAATTTTAATCTATCTTTTAAAGATTCATTATTACATATTATTTTTATTGCATCATGATCTGAAAAGGATGCATTTAATATTTGTGTCTTTCTATATTTGATTGCGAGGTTTTTATTTTCTGATACATGGCCAGTTTTTGTGTAGGTGTCATGTATCATAGAGAAAAAGTTTGATTCCTTGCTATCTCCATTCAAAGAGATAGAACCTATCAGGGAAATACAGCATATATAATATCATTTTATATACTTATATTACTTATAATATTATATTACACATCATATAATATTACATAGTATGAAATGCATTTTGCCTTATATATGTAATTGTAAGATGGTGACTTTTCTCTCATTTTGATATTTTATTTATGGAAAGGGACAAAATCAGTAATAGGTATATAAGGAATAGTGAGAAAAGTAGCACCTTGGAGAAAAATACTTGGGCAGAATCATAAACACTTTTGAGAGTATCTGATTTAACAAAATAACCTCTGGCTGAAAAAAACAAATAACTGAAAGCAAAGGTGGCCCAATTCCCTTGTTTTCCAATATATATATATATATATATATATATATATATATAGATAGATAGATAGATAGATAGATAGATAGATAGATATAGATATAGATATAGATATATATAGATAGATATAGATATAGATATATATAGATATATATATGACTATTAAGAGTTACCTCATATAAGGAGAACCTGTTTTGAGGCAGGAAGACAAAAGAAAGTAAGGAAGGAGAAAAAGAGACTGAAAGAGAACTAAGACTCTCTCCTACTACTTGAAAAGTCAGAGTCAGCCAAGTCCAGCTGAGTGGACATTTCACAGAAATAACAGTCAAACTAAGAACGAAGAATAAGGGAAAAAAAAAACTTAGAGAGTGCATTGCTTTTCTAATGAGATGACTCAAATATGACAAGCTTTTTATCTGCTACTAGAGGCTGATTGGGTTAGAAGAAATGTTTCATATGGGAAGCAGAATGAAGGAAAATCATTGCTAAAGGAACCTCATTGGCAGGAGAATCCATTACTGTTTAACAAAAATGTCTAGAGAAAGGAGAGGTTTGTCTGACTGGCTTCCCTTTTATTGCCACCTAGAGACTGAGACAATTCACAGCTCAGAGAGTAGCATAGATAGTAAACATAAATAGTATTATAAATCCCAGTTGTAGGGACTTGTACTAAAAACAAACAAAACCAAAAACATTATATTGCCTTAGAGCCCATCCAAGGAGAGTTGAGCATACCCAAAAAAGAGATCTAATACAAACAGTGGCTTTTGGGGCAGACTATTCCTATTGAAAATAGGTATATTAAGTCCTATGGTCCATGTATTGTCCTGGAAAATAACTGGTAAATGTTTCACAATTAAGAGTTAACAGTGTCATCTTGGCTGATTTGTTTAAATGGAAGCCAAGCAGCAGGGGCTCAGGAGCTATAATTTTGAATAGTAGATATTATAGTTTCTCCACACTAGTATTATCCTAAGATCCTGAAACTGAGTTGAAGTATTCACCTCTGTCTGGGTAAAATTTCCTGACTTGCCAGAGTCAATGCAAATTTGAATGAGCAAGCCAGCCCACAGGTACAGAGTCTAGAGAAAAGATGTTTTTTGTAACGACTGAACTATATAATTGTATATAAAATATATACCAAATAGATAAACGTAAGTTAATTTTGAGGGATAAGGCCCTCGGAGCTTGAGAATGTTGGAAGGATTAATGCAGAAGTTGGCATTTTAGCTTTCATTTGAAACAAATGAAAGATCCTGAGGGGCTGAGAAAATTTGGAAGCACATTCTAGTCATGGAGGAAAGCCTGTACAAGGCGTAGGGACAGGGGATGGAGTCTCATATGTGAAGAACAGAACAAGGACTAGTGTGACTGAAATGTAGTGTTAGTGAAAGCTAATATTGTCCATAAGGCTGAAAATGTAAGTTGAATCTGTATTCTAAGAGCTTTGGATGCCAAACAGGAATATATATTTGATCTTAGAGGTCACGCAGTCCCTGGAGTTTATTTAGTGAGTAACAATAGCTGAACTTCAAGATGAAAGTATTTAAATTTGTGTCTTTGTCATTTCTGTCAATTTCACATTTGAAACATTGATAAGTCATCTACTTCTATGTAAAGAAATTGTACATATTTCACATAGCATCTTGTAGAAATAAAACATGAGCTCCTTAAAGGCCAGGACTGCTTCATTTTTTTCTTCACATCTCCAGTGCCCAGAATATTCCTGAAGCACAGTTGGGACTTCATGTATGTTTATTGAGTGATTAAAGAGGTTTGGCTATTCTAACTGAATATCATGAATATTTTTTTCCTTAATTGTATTCTATTTTTTTTTATCATTTTACTAATTTTGATCTTTTCTCTAAGATGTCAATAACCTAATTGTACCCAAATAAATGATTTAGTGCTATATCTCACAATTTACTGTTTGTTAAAATGCTTTATCTCTTCTCTCTCTCTCTTACTCCCTCTCTCTCTCTTTCCCTCCCTCTCTCCATTTAGTACATATGTCCAGTGTTTAAAGTATTTTCTCGGAGAATATATTCCTAAAATATTGGTATGAGTTATCCTCAAGTAATTTACTTCTCTACTTCCTTACTCCTGAGTCATATTTCCAAACACATTTTTCACCATCTTTCAACATTACCATCTTTTATTGAAGTTGCCAAGTATTAAAATAAATGCTAATTTAATTTGGAGTGCTTATCAAGTTCTTCATAGAATGTTGCTACTTCACAGTCTGTTTCAATGGATCTTGATCCCTTAGTCACAATTATTTTGATGTTATGGGGTACTTTTTGTGGGGGGGAATTGTATATTTTGTTTTGGGGGTTTTTGTAAATAATTACCATCCACACTGAAGTATGAGATGACTAAATATATCTTAAAATGGTGTTTCTTGTTTCCTTTGAATGCACCACAAAACCAATTCTTTCTGTTCCTTTATGCCTCTCCAAGGATAAGCTATAATTTGTGTATCCTATTAGTTAAAATTGCCTTTTCTTTTCTGGTTTAATTTATAGGAATAATATCAAGATTGATATAATTCAGTTACTCCCATATGAAGACTATTCATTGGTTACCAGACAAGGATATCATATGTAGCAAACTCAATTTGTTGCTAGAACTACACTAAGGATTGTCAAGTATGGTAAAATGTATGAGTATGTACTCTTCTTGTATACTTATTAAGAATCTAGTCAGCTTGATTTCTGATGAAGCATTAGAGTAGATTTTTTTTTTCTTTTGAGGGAGTGTGACTTGCACACAGCAGGGGTTTGATAAATGCTTGTTCAACAGCTCATAGGATCATAGATTAAGTGACATGCCAAGAATCATACAAGGTTAAGTCTCTGGTGTAGCATTTGAACTCAGGCCTTCTTTATTCCAAAGCTAACAACACTCCATACACTTTTAGCACTCTATCTACTTTTCCATCCTGTTGCATTGAATCGACTTGAAATAAAGAAAATAAAAGAGGAAAATGGTGAAATACAGATATTTTCTATTTATTTATTGGTTTTCTCAGAAGGAAAAAATAGCTGTAAGATGTGATCTACTTGAATGTTCTGGCAGAAATGTGAAAAATGTAGTAGTTGGGCTGTTTTGTGTAGTGTTGTATAGGTATTTTGCTTTTCTCTGTATCACTGAATTTGCTGAGCTGACTGATTGCATTAGAATTGTGAAATATTAGTTGCAATATGGAGTAGTCATCATTAGGCTGAGGATGTTATACTTTTCATCTTATTACCATTGATAATGACTCGGGTTTTATGTGTGGATATGTGAATGCATATATATATGTGTACATGTACATGAATGCATGTGTATACACATGCATACTCATAAAATGTGTATAGTTACATGTAGATATAATCTATAGAGCATATATATATATACACATGATACATAAAGTTACATCTACACATAACTTTAAAATATCATGAAAATATTAAAAAATCATTCCCCACCTCTAACAAAAAATACTTGCCTTCAATATTACTCTCTAAGTCTATATCAATTTGTTGAAAGTATTTTTGTTTTGGTGACTATTCTGTCTTTTATTTTTTTACTCTTTCAATAGAATTCCTTGCAGTGTCTATTCCAATAGTAAGCTTTAAAAAACAAGGCCCTACTATGCCCAGTGCTATCAAACATGATTGTATTTCCTTGCTTTTTCTAGCTTAGAAGATAATTTTTTCCTTGTATTTTATGACATAAATGCCTTTATTCTGATTTTTACAAGAAGACAAAGCATTTTTTTCTCCTTCTCACATCGACATAAAGTCTTGCATGATCAATGCAGAATGACAGGGGAGAAATTTGATTTCTACTCTTCATCCTAGTGAGAACCAACAGAAAGTAGCATTGACTTCTCTGATAAGAGAGTGTTTTAGATGATGATTTACCAGCAGTTTGAAGTGGCATATGAGATTTTTTTTCTTTTTTCAGCCTTTTCTTACAAGAAACTCACTAATCCCTACTCTTGCTAAAAAATTATCCCACCAGGTGTTCTCTATTTATACAGTAATCCATAGAAATAAACAACATTTTCTTTTTTACTGTTTCTTTAATCTTAACTTCATCACTAACTATAATGTAATCTTGAACTAGACATACTCCATAAACCTTAGTTTCACAGCAGGAACAAGGACTTTTTGACTCAACCTTGGGTTTTCATTCCAGCTTCAACCACTTAATTAGCAGCATGACCTTAGCTGTATGACTATTCACTTGACTTCTCTTAATTTTGCAGTTTCACTTATCTATAAAATGGCTATCAGAAGCATCCTGGTAAAGGTGATGATGGGGCTGGGGGAAGCAGAACTAGGGTTAAAAAAAGCTAATTTTGAAACCTATAAGATCTTATGTGATTTGGAGCAAATCAAAACCTTGCAGTGACCTAGGTAACTTGCTAAGATTGTTATTTGCATCGGTGGTTTAAAGTTCCTCAAGCTGATAAAATCATAGATCTAGTAAAAAAACCAAAAACATAAAACAACAAAAAAGTGGAATTGTAGAGATCTATCTAGTAGGGTAACTCTGAGAATCAAATGTGATAATGTATATAAGTAACTGGCAAAATATCTTAGCATGAGCAATGGTGTTGAAGGTATACTTAAAATGTCAGAGGTCACACAAATAGGGGCAACATTATCTGTCTTCCCTGTCTTGAATCAAATGAGAGTACAATTTGAAAAGAAAATTTAAAATGAGAAATTACTTCAATTACTATAGAATGCAATATATTTTAGCAGTTCAGGGGATTCCTCATTGGAAAAAATGTTACATACCCTTCTTCTGTATCAGCTTGAACCAGTCCCCTGCTATTCGGTTGCCTATTTACCCATTGTCCTTCCTGACTGAAATGACCTGTTTCTCCCTCAATTTTTTCATCCTGGAATCCTATCTGATCCTAGAAGGCATTTCAAACCCTATTTTACATCGTCACCTTAGGTGTATGTAGATGACACTTTTTTCAAACAATTGTCAGTAGCATTTAGCTATCACTCATAATATATTGCCTTGGGCAGGTAGTTACCTTTTTACATGCATATACTTTATCTCCCCTCATAGATTGCAAGTTCTTTGAGGGTGAAATTATTTGTCTTTTATTTTATTTTACTGTATTCCTAACAAAGCTCATTAGTAGATTAAATTAAATAAATGGTAATTGGATTTTAATTTTGGTTTTGGTTTTTGTATTGTTCTGAAGATGCCAACAGAAGAGTTTAGGATACCTTTTAAGTCCATACTAGCAAGGTGGGCATCCCAAGTCATTGAAGGATTGCTGCCTCTCTCCATGCTCTTTTCAGGTACCCATAATGTTATTTGAGCTAGTACTTACTGGTGCTAGCTGTGAAAATCAATGTTATATCATAATTCACTGACGCATGACAGTAGACAGCTTTGCTTTTTCTGTATGGGGCTCCATATATTCACCACATGGCCAAACTGATGAACTAAGTTGAGAAACTGACCATTTCCCATGTCATTAATGTGGAGGTCACAGAAAATTCCCCTTACCTGATTTGTTTTTTCCTCTAGTTTTACTTCAGGAAAAAAAAATTACCAAACCCTTGTATTGGTTTTAGGTCAAGATTTTTCAATATGTCTCCTTTTCGACAAAAATAGCATTCTCTTATATTGCTTCCTACCAAAGTGCTCCATACAATGATGTAGCAGAGTAAAATTGCCCTAATAGAATGATAGTACATCAACCAGAGCTAAACATATTGAAGTTTGAGTTTTCCTGGAAAAAGTTTGTAAGTTTTATGCCTGATGTATCCATTTAAAAGCTCACAAAGCCTTCACCATTCTGATATCCAGAGCAGCAAGCTTCCTTTGTCTGTAAAAATGGATATAACATTGTTCTAAAGATAGAGTACATAAAGAATGATTAAGATTCCACACTCAAATTTCCCACAGGGGCGTGCTCGGCTACACATATTGTTTTGAGTATGGTTTAAAAGGACTAGCCCCATTAAAATTATTCATCATAAGACTTGGGACATGATAACACAAATATTATTCACTGAGGATCAGCCTTTGAAGATATATTTAAATTCTGTTTTAAACTTTTAACTGAGAAAATGTGAATGGTTCTGATTTTAAGTGATAGTCTTTCTAGGAATAAAATACTGAAATTAGATAAGGCATTTGAGGGTTTTGAGAATCTTATCAGATGAAGGTTGAGATCTCTTTACAAATAAGACTTTTACTCTGGATGTTGGGTAACTAGACTCTTGTCTCCCCCAGCTTTTCTTTTTCCTGTGTATGTTTTCTCTTTTGACCCCGAAGGATGTTGGTGTTTCATTTTTTAAAATTCAGGTCAAGGACTAAATGAGATTAGAGAATTCTGTGAATTGTTAAGAGTTTAATGTTTTTCCCTTTGTTAGTTTGCTCCTTTTCACTGAAACCAAGTGTATCATAGTGAATTTTACATTGGATTCAGTATCAGAAAGTCCTGATTTTAAATCCCATGTGAAACATTCATTTGCTATGACACCCCAGGTAACTCAGCCTCTCTGTGCCTTGGTTTCTTCATCAGTAAATTTGGACTAATAATAGGTATAACACTAGATTTGTGATTTCAGTGGCGTAGGTAAATCTTTGAATGGCAAATTTCTTTTAACGTAAGTGAAGGCAAATTGCCTAGGACAGTATGAGTTTAAATGATTTGCCCAAGGTCATTCTATCAGTATGCATCAGTAATGTGACTTGAACCCAAGCACTATGCTTTCTTTTTTCTTTTAACCAATTTTTTTCTGCTTTTTTGGAGGAGGGGAGGACAGGGCATTTGGGGTTAAGTGATTTGCCCAAGGTCACACAGCTAGTAAGTGTTAAGTGTCTGGGGCTGGATTTGAACTCAGGTCCTCCCGATTCCAGGGCTGGTGCTCTATTCACTGTGCCACCTAGCCACCCCTTCAAGCACTATGCTTTCAATTCATACTCATTCAAAAAGCATTTTTTAAGCACTTCCTGTGTTTCAGGAAGTGTGTTAAGTGGGATATAAAAAGAGGCAAAAGACAGTCCCTGTTCTCATATAGCTTAAAATCTAGTGGGGGAGATAACATGCAAACAAATGTAAACAAAACAAGCTATAGTTAGTATAAAAAAGAATTAAAAGAGAGAAAGCATTGTAAGAGGAGTTAGGGAAGCTTTCTTGTAGCAGGTAGGATTTTGGGATGGCTAGGTGGTGCAGTGAATAAAGCATGGGCCCTGTAGTCAGGAAAAAAAAAATTACCAAACCCTTGTGTTGGTTTTAGGTCAAGACTTTTCAATATGTCTCCTTTTAGACAAAAAATAGCATTCTCTTATATTGCTTCCTACCAAAGTGCTTCATACAATGAGTTCAAATCCAGCCTCAGATACTTAACACACTTACTAGCTGTGTGACTTTGGGCAAGTCACTTAACCCCAGTTGCCCTCCAAAAAAAGCAAAAAAAAAAAAAAAAGGTAGGATTTTAGTTGTGAATTAAAGGGATCTTGAGAGATGAGTAATCAGAGAAAAGAAGGGACAATGTTCCAGGCATGAGGGATAGTCAAAGAAAATGGCTAAATCTGAGTCAGAGGACCTGGTTTTGAAATCCGTGTTTGCTATTTATAATCTCTGCGGTTTCAAGCACATTATTTAACTTCTCTAGGATTCAGTTTCCTCATGTCTAAAATGAAGGAGGTTGATTAGAACACTTTTAAGGTCACTTAACTCTGTGAAGTGAATGTTAAATAAGAATGAACTAAGGACAGAGTCCATTGATCAATTTCTCTGTATCTGTTTGATGAACTATGGGTTCATGTTACATGCTCATTGTCACTTCTTATAAAGAAAGGGTTAAAATTAGAGGATTCTATTTAAGTGAACTCAAAGGTTATTCACTTCTCAAACTATTTAGATTAATTTAGGGGATGTGTCAATATACCAATTGGATAGTAATACTTTTAATGTTAATTGCAATCTAACACTTAACAGTTATTGCATCGATTTCCAATTTTAAATTAAATTCGATTAAAATTTTATGTTTTAAGTTTGTTTTTAGTCCTGCGAAAATTAAGTGAAAGGTTGATACATGAATGAACAAAAAAATGATTTTGATTTTTAAGCAGAAAAAGATGTTTCTTTTTCAAAGCTTCTATTTTGACCTTCAAGAAACTAAAAATGAAAACAACAGATTGCTTATTGGAAAATACTAGATAATGCTAAAAAATTGCTGTGGTAAATTGATGCTGACATTAAGAGGACTAGACTGTATAACCAAAATACCATTACCCCATGGAGTTCATTACTCTGAAAGCTGTTTTTCATTCTATTCTCTGAGCCACACTTGTTGACTTTGCTCTCTGGGGTCACTGGGCTGTCAATTTCTAGCCTCATTTTGATAAAGAGATAGAAAACCTTCCTCTTCAATCTCTCCGTGGCGGATGGTAAAGACAATTCAACTCCATTACTACTCAGGTGCTATCACAGAACATGAATCATTCATAGTTATCAGGTTTATATAAAAACACATTTCCTCATCTTCTAGGCAACATACATCTATTTATATATACCACACCAGTTTCTTTGCATGTAGGAATCCCATTAATGCCTCTAAAATATAACATGTTCTATTTAATAATTGATTTGAAAATAACATTTAAGAACAATTAGGAACCTCTATACCAAGTTGTTACTAAAACATTAAGGTACTTACTTTAATAAATGTATCAGAAATTACCAAATGTACTAAAACACCCCCAAAATGTTTTTCTTTCTAAGTAAACATTGCCTAGGCTTTGACACACAATCCCATGAGGTTGTTGCTATTCAAAAATAATTTCAGAACTTTATATCTTTCCTCAAAGTGAAATAGAGCTATAAAAGATAGCTTATATTTTAGAAAATTGGGAGAGAATGAAGAATTTTGAGCCAGTAAATGGCAAGGGACCTCTTCAGACATCTCTAGATGACAGGATTATGTGTACTTTGCCCTATTTTGACATGGTTTTAATGTCTTGTATTGTCTCTATATTTTGAAAACTTCATTCCAGATAGTTTGGAGATTGTGCAAATTTGGGATGAGGACATTTATTTAAAGTACTCATGATTTTAATGAGTAAATATTATGTCCAGGGAGTTGTGGGAAATGCTTCTGACAATAATGATAACCATTCCAACAGTTATTTGCCAAATTCTCAAGGATATATAGAAGTTTGTATTTTTAGTACATAGATTTTTTTTCTGTTAATCTGTAAAGAACAATGAGCTTCTAGTAGGTATGAGAGTTTGCAACTTGCAATAATATGTTGCAGTTTCCATTTCATTACATATGCTATTTAAAGTTGGTGCTTTTAAATCTGTGCTCTTTAAACATAATCTTTGTGAAATATTTGGTGGCAATAACCTTATCTAGAATCACTACCATAAATATTCCATTTACATAAATAATTTCACATGATTGAGTTATCTGTTTGATGATTATTGAATATTATTGTTTCAGTTTATGTGGATGATGCCCATGAACTGCCTTTTGACTTCCTCTAGCATCTTACCTGCTTTATAGGTTAAAGACATAATAAGCCACTTTTGACAGATCCAGTGATGTATACTTATTGCTTTATGAAGTATAATCTATTTATTATAGATCTATTTCTTAGCAGGTTTATCATTTCGAGAATATCAATTATCCTTTTAAAATTTATTTTTCCTTAATTACATGTAAAAACATTTTAACATTCATTTTTAATTCTGAATTTCAAATTCTCTCTCTCCCTCCCTAACTCTCCTCTCTCTTTGAGAAAGCAAGCAATTTAAATAGATTATACACATACAATCATATAAAACATTTCCATATAACCATACGGCAAAAGAAAACAGAAAAAAAAGAAAAAAAATATGCTTTGATCTCCATCCAGACAGCATTAGTTATTTCTTTAGAGGTGGAAAGCATTTTTCATCATAAGTCTTTTAGAATTGTCTTGGATCATTGTATTGCTTAGAATAGCTAAGTCCTCCACAGTTGATCATCACAAAATATTCATGTAACTGTGTGGAATGTTTTCCTCATTTCACTTTGCATGTATGTTCTGCTTCTGCTCATGACATTTTGCATCTAATTTGCATATAATTCTTCCCAGGTGTTTTGTTGTCATTGTTTTACTGGAAGGATACTTCTAATAATTTCTTATAGCATAGTGGTATTCCACCATAATAATTCTTTATGCCACAATTTATTTAACCATTCCTCAATTGATGGGCACCCCTTCAATCTCCAATTCTATGCTGCTGCAAAAAGAGTAGATAAATATATGTATATATATTTACATATATATACATGTATGTATATATATATGTATATATATATATATATACATATACATACACACAAACATTTGTACATGTAGGTCCTTCCTCTTTTTCTTTGGTCTCTTAGGGACAAAGACCTAGTACTGGTATCATTATCTCAAGGGTATGCACAGTTTTATAGCCTTTTGAGTATAGTTCTAAATTGTGCTCCAGAATGGTTGAATCAGTTGACAACTCTATCAAAAGTGTATCAGTGTCTCAATTTTTCAATCTAACATTACCATCACATCCAACATTTCTTATTTTCCTTTTCCGTCATATTAGCCAAACCTCAGTGTTGTTTCAATTTCTCTAATCAGTTGTGACTTAAAATATTTTTTCATATGAATATACATAGCTTTGATTTCTTCTTCTGAAAATTGCCTATTCATATCTTTTGACCACTTATCAATTGGGGACTGACTCACATTCTTATAAATTTGACTCGGTTATCTATATATTTTAGAAATAAGGTCTTTATCAGAAAAAAATATATATTACAGTTCCAAAATCTCTTCCTCCTTCTACCCCTTTCCACACCCATTGAGAAACAAAGTCATATGATACCCATTATATGCAAAATACATACAAGTTAACATGATAATGGTCATGTTCTTTCCTTGGAGTGTGGGTTTTCTTTAGAATAATAAAAAGCCTGACATGACCTATATTGCAACATTACAGGTATGACTCTTCTACCAGAAACACTGACACCAAGATGCAGCAGGGCCACAGATTGAGCATAGGGCACTGGAAAGACCAGTACCCTTCCAATTTCTAGTATACCTTAGATTCCTTCAAAGAAAATTTAGGCTAAGAGGAGAAGGAAGAAGCAGCACAGCTCTTCAATTCCATGTTGTCCAGGTTGCTAGGACAGTAGAGCAGGCAGCAGAGTAATGGCCAGTGACAAGTGCTCATCAGATGGTTAGGAATAGGATATGAAATGAGAGCAAAGATAGAGGTGACTAAATACAAGCAAATATGGGAAGACTCAGGCAGGCAGGACCAGTCAAGATCATGCTGAAACAGCATACAGGGAGCTGATGAAATTCACAGTATAGTCCATAGTTCTTTTTTTATATTTTTTTATTTTTTATCCTCTTCCCTAGAGCACTCTCTAAGCAGAACTTGGGGCCTGTTTACCTGTCTGATTACTCCACTTACTATTACCCTGTTAGTGCCTGTGCTATTTGAAACTACTATTAAACTATAGGTTCCATATTTTACAATTTTGTCTAAGAAAATCTAGTAGAGGTAGGATAGGAAGGCTTTCAGTTTTGAAGATGAAGGTATGGAATTACATGGAGAGATATCACAAAAGGAAAACAGATTTTCTTTTGTTGGAGAAAATTATGAAACCATGCTGAAGATCCACTACAAATTTATGTTGTATAATCTCAAATGGACCCTCATTGCTACAAGGCTATTATCTTTTTTTATACCTCCCTAATTAATTCACTATGCCACTCACCGCAGCATCTTTCCCAATCCTTTTTATCCTTCCTTATACCTCTCATATTTCTGTCTTTTCCCCACCCTCTCAGTAGAGAAACTTCTCTCATATTTCAAATGAAGTCATTCACCAAGAGTCATTCACCAAAGTTATTCACCACTCTCCTCCCCTCAACTAACATTTCCCACATGCCTTCTCATTCTAGCTTCATCTTTACCTCTGTCTCACACAATGATATGGCCCTTCTTATGGCCAAAGCATAACT
Organism: Pseudochirops corinnae; assembly: GCA_028646515.1. Classification (NCBI taxonomy): domain Eukaryota; kingdom Metazoa; phylum Chordata; class Mammalia; order Diprotodontia; family Pseudocheiridae; genus Pseudochirops; species Pseudochirops corinnae. The sequence goes on along the minus strand of CM053586.1, from coordinate 295,228,305 downwards.
CTATCTAGGTATAAGCGATCCCATTTCATCTTCCTTTCTCTAGCAGTTTCTCTCTTTCGTCATTCCCATTCTCTCACTTTCTTCAATCTCTCCTTGCCTACTGGCTGCAAATTTACTCATGTCTCCCCAATTCTCTTTATTTTGTTTTATTATATATTACAGTTCCAAAATCTCTTCTCCTTCTACCCCCTTACCCACCCATTGAGAAAGAAAAGTAAGGGAAAAAATGTGTTTCAAATCGCACTCTAACTTCATCAACTCAATCTGGAGGGCGAGCATACATTTTTCCTAAGGCTTTTAAAACTCTTATCCTTCCCCAAAATCAGATTAAATCAAATGGAAAGTGATATTAAAGCTATTTATTATAACTAAATAATTTACTACTAATTTTGCTGTTTTGAATTATGAATATATGTGAGGCATGTCTGTATCTTCTTTAGGGTGATTTGTTAACCATCCCAAGCAACATCCTAGCTTTATTGAGTACCCAACCAATGCCAGTTATGTAATCTTTCTCTGTTACTGCCAGGAAGGACGACTCAGTTTGGATTACTGTGAACTGGACTTTTGATCAAAGTAAACACATTCCTTGAATGAACACCTCATTCAAGTGTGTTCTGACCTTTAAACATGAAGTTCTTAATAAAACCTCTAAATCTACTTGAGCGCCAAAGACCAAGTTTATTGTTCTAATGCCAATTATATATAAAAATTTTAACAGACACCTTTGCTATTCTACTATCCTTTGATGAGGCTCCACAAAATCAAAAAGCACATATTTTGACCCTTGATACAAGTAACATTAAGGAGCCAGTCTTGCTATTCTTTATAAAGGAATATTTTCTGGGTGAAAGGATTTATTTCCTTCACTGTTGGATGACTAATCCTTAAGGTACAATATATTGATGTGTTGTCTGATCTTTCATTGATTAAAGTCACTTTTGTGCTGAGAGTGAAAGAGAGGGAAATGTAGCTGAGTCTATGATAAGCAGGAGCACTTAATAGTTTATGTAAAGATAGCACTGAAAACAACCTGGGCTTGCAGCAGATTGACAGCTAGACCAAATGGTATGATGGAGCTTGGCATGGCTACCCATATCTAATTTCTAAGAAAAACAAAACAACAATGACACTGAAATCACATATCATAATAACCAAAAACAATTTCATAGTTTGTAAAACTATATAATACTAATAAGATTATCATAATCTTATACTATGTGAAAATTGTTATTTTGCTTGGAAATTCTTATCCTGCACAAAAGTTAGTCAAGATAAATATATAAACCATTCATCAATACAGAGGACCTTTTGGCAAAATTATCAAAATTTGAAAGAATAAAGGAATATTTATAATAAAACATTTTTAAAACATATTTTGTTTACCATAATGGTAGGGTTTTCTTGGAGGGGGAGGATAAGGTGTTCTAATTTTTTTTCTACCAATATAGAGCTATACCTTTTCAACAATTTGTAGTCTTGGCAAATTCAGGAGGGTGGTGGGGGAGGTGACACTACGAGATCAAATAATTTGTCCACAACCATATAATCTATATGTGTCAGAGTGGGTCTTTAAATCAGGTTTTCTTAACTCCAAGGATGCCTCATGATTCAGTATATACTATAATGTCTTTCATAATTGTATACAGTAAAATAAAAATGCATCTAACTTTTTTGTACAGCATTGCCAAGAATAAATAAAACTAAGGATTGCTTTTTTTTTTTGGTAATGTTTAAATCTGGTATCATTCTGAATTAGTATGGGCTATTTTATTTTTCTCTTTTCACCATTAATTTTTTTAAATTAGAGTTCTAAACACTCTCCCTCTCTTTTGTCCCTCCCTCACCCACTGAGAAAGCAAACAACATGATATCAATAAAACCTGAAGTCACAGAATAGGTTTTTAAAAAATCTTTCATGGACTTTCCCCTGTGAATTAAACAGCAGTAGTTTAAGATTAGAATAAAATCTTAAAGGTATTCAGAAATCTGAGATGCTATCCATTCTAGCCCTTACCAAAAGTATTTATCTCATTGACAATATTCCTTACAATTAGTCATACAACTTCAACTTGAACTCCAAGTGACAGGGAAAATATTGCTTTATGAAGTAGTCCATTTCCATTTATAGCTCCTTTTCTTGAGCTCAAATCTTCCTTCTTGCAAATTCTGCCCATTGAAATAATATTGTTTTCCTTTTTGAACTAAGAAGTATTACCTTTTTAGATATGGCAACTCAAAAACATTTGAAGAATGTTATCAAATATAACCTCTTATCTTCTTGAGGATAAATGGGGAAAACAAGTTATTTTAATCTATCTGCATGTTCCTCATTGATCCTTCAGCTCACCTCCAGGCCTCCAGTTTTCCCCCTTGGCCTTCATACCACCTTTTGCCCATCAGAAACTTAAACTCTATGAACTGAGACTCTTATAGAAGAGCTTTCTCCTTCTCCTTATCGTTATTGTACAAAGCTTTCACTTCACTTTTTGGCCAACAGTTTCAAACTATTTTGCTTCTACTTTTACCCCCTTGTTATCTGTTTATCCCTATATCCTCCTTAGTGTCACATGAGGAACTACTACCAGTGTTCTTAGAGGTGAGAATTTACCTAATCTTGACCACAACCAAGCACCTTCCTTTCTTCCAAGCTAATAGTCATGCTACTTATCCTCTGGTCTTCATCCTCTCCTGTCCTCTAGCTAGAAATTTGGACACTTGTACTCTGCCCAAGAGCTACCTAGATTTTTATTTCCATTTTCTAGCTACAACTTCTAAATCATACCATTGTGGGACAAGTCTACCCCTCTCTTCCAGGTATCCTTTACGTATTGTCATCTCCCACCAAAATATAAGCTCCTGGGGGGGCAAGAATTATCTTGTTTGCTTTTATTTTCATCTCCAGAACTCAGCACAGTGCCTGGCACATAATAAGAGCTCTAGCTATCTGTCTATCTAACTTAACAACTATATATCTATGTGTGTTATCATTTATATATCTATCATCATCTATAAGGTATCATCTATCTTTATTATCTATCACCTGTCCATCTGTCTACCAATCTATTTACATTTAATATGTATGAATGACCTGTTTATCAATCTATTTACATATAATAGGTATGAATGACTGTCAATAGCGTGAGATAACTGCAGAGAGCCAATATCAATCAATAAGCATTGATTAAGTGTTGTTATTTTCCAGGCATTGTTCTAAGCACTCGGGATACAAAGAAAAGGGGAAAACATATTTAAAGTCCCTACTCTCAAGAAGTATGAATTGTATGCATTCTAATGAGGGAGAACACTTGTAATGATTTAGGTACATATGACATATAGGAAGTGTATATGAAATTAATCTGAAAGGGAAAGGTATTAAGAGGTTCTGGGAAGAGGAATGGCTGGCTTCCTTCAGGAGGCAGAATTGAACTGAACCTTGAAGAAAGGCAGGGGAAACTAAACAATGGTGGTGAGGGGACAGAACATTCCAGGCATGGGGATGTCCAGGTCAAAGGCAAGGAGACAGACATACATGCTTTTGGAGTGCTGTGTTTGCGGAATGCAAGTATAGCATTATTATTGGATTTTAGAGTATCTCAAACATCATAAGGTTTAAGAAGAACAGAAAGATAGGGAAGTGCCAGGTTATGAAGAACTTTAAATGCCAGCCAAGAGAATTTATATTTGATTTTGGAAGTAATAAAGAGTCACTGGAGTTCTGTGAGTAGGGAGTATACATGCATTATATGTATTCTTCAGAAAATCAACTTGGCAGCTACGTGGAGAATGGGTTAGAGTAGGGAGAAGCCAGTCAGAAGGCTGTTAATATAGTCCAAAAGGGAGTTGATGAGAGGGGTTGGTATGAACTAGAGTTGTAGAGCTATAAATGGAAGGAGGGAATATATATGAGAGATGTCTTTAAGGTAGAGATCACATGATTTGACAACTGACTAGATATATAGGGTAAGGGCCAGTGAGAATTTGAGGGAGAAACTGAGGTTGCAGATTTTAATAATTGGAGAAATGATATGCCATCTAGAGAAATGGGACCATTCCAAAGAAAGGTGTTGGAGGGAGAGATAATGAGGTATATTTTGATTTTGATGAATTTGATATGCCTACAGTAACCTAGTTTGTGATGTCCAGGAGGCAGTTGGAGATAAGAGACTAGAAGTCTACAGAGAAAGTAATGCTGGATAAATAATTCTGAGAGTCATTTTCATAAGGTGACAATTTAATTCATGGGATGATTAGATCATCAAATGAAATAAAATAGAAAAAGTGAAGGGAGACCAGGAGAAGGTCTTAAGGGAAACTCATGGTTAGTGGGCCTGACATGGATGAAGAAGCAGCAAAGGAAAGATCAGATAGAGAAGAGATCAGACAAGATGAGAATCTGAGGAAAAAAAACATTACCATGAAAGCTTATAGAAACTCTATAAAATAAGATTATGATTGACAGTGCCAAATGCTATAGAGAGGTCAAGGAGAACCAAGATTAAGACAAGGTCATTTGATTCGACAATTAAGAAATACTTGGTAACTTTGGAAAGGGCAATTTCATTGGAATGATATGGTCAAAAGCCAGAATATAGAGAATTTAGAAGAAAATGAAACAAAGGAAGTGTAGATGCTGATTGTAGATAACATTCTCCAGGCCTTTAGCCAAGAAACAGGACATGGAGGCATAGAACTGCTATTTGGGATGATAGGATAATGTGAGGGTTTGATCTATGCCTCTTTATGTTCAGAGAGACATGGTAATATTAGAAAGCTTGAAAGCAGCAGAGAAAGAGCCTTGTAGATAGGGAGAAAAGAGAGAAAGAGAGAGAGAGAGAAAGAGAGAGAGAGAGAGAGAGAGAGAGAGAGAGAGAGAGAGAGAGAGAGAGAGAGAGAGAATAGGCATAATAGTGGAGTGAAAATGCTGGGAGAGATTGAAGAAGATGGATTAAAGAATTAAAAAAGAGGGATTTGCCTTGGAAAGGAGCACGGCTATCACTTCACCTGAGATCAGAGTAAAGGAGGATATAATGAAATCAACAAATCAATAAGGCACTTAATATGTACCAGGTACTGTGCTAAGCACAGAGGATACAAATACAATGTCTCCCCCCACCAAAAAAAAAATAGTTCTTGTCATCAAAAAGTTAAAATGCTAATAAAGATAAAAAGTAGTTTTAAGCTTAAATAAATTAAATAGAAATATTGCATATATGATTAGATTAGATGACAAATTTGTACTGGATCTGCAACACTATATATGTATACATACATACATAATACACACATATATATTCTGTTCATCAGCAAATGATGGTGTTGGGGCTTGGCAAGACATAACCAACTTAGGACAAGGAACTAAATGAATCAAAGTTGGAAGATAGTGTAGTATTGAGTTAGTTTACCAAACGTTAGCTATAAGGAGGAGAGGAGAGTGTTGTTAGTGAAGGGAACAAACTGAGGGGTAGAGGGAACTGAGGTCATGATGTAGACCAAAAGCATAGTTAGGTGTTACAAGGCAAAGGGAAATATGGAATAATAACAGATTATGATCAGATAAAGGAATTTTGGAGTTCATGAATATGGATATTGAACACTTGTGGGTGAAGACAAGGTCAAGGTTATGATCATTTCATTGTATATTTGAGTTGATCAGAAGCGAAATAGGAATTGAGTAAATGAGGAATAGAAACTTAAGGATATTTGCCAAAGCTAGCATTATATAAACTTAAGCCCACTAGTATGAGGTCAGAAAATGGAAAGGAAAGATTATGTATAAAGCAATGAACTCGCTGAAGAAAGGAGAATGTCCTAAGTATCTAAAGATAATAATCACCAGGATTTGGATTGATAAATTTAGATAGCATGAACCTCCAGGAGAAGTGTTTACTTAGTAAAAGTATTGCAAAGAGGAGTGTATTCCAACTCCACATCACAAGCAATGAATCTGGATGTGACAATGACAGAATGAACAGCCTGCAAAAGATAGGAAGGCAAGGGAAAAATATTGTTGGGAGGGAACCATGCCTCAGTAAGGGCTAAAAATGAAAGGAGTGAGAAAAACAATAAAGTTTAAGATGAAAGGAAGATTGTTGATCATTTGTCCATCACTGAAAAGGGAATGGAGAGGACATAGAGCCAAGATAGTGGAATAGAGAAAGCACTGCATCTAGCTCTCTCCCAACATTCCCCTCTAAACAATATTAAAATATTTAGATTCTGGAGCAGCACCACCAATAGGAGGTTGGGATGAGACATTTTTCCAACTCAAGACAACTGAGGAGGTGATGAAGAGTCTAGGGCACTGGGGTAGGGGCTGTCCCAGAATTCACATGGTGATGACAGCAGCAGTAGCAGCTTCAAAAGCTCTGATCTCTGAGACTGCAAGGGAATAGAAAAATTGGTGACAAAGAGATTATAGGGGGCCCTTTTGCTAATACTGGTTTCAAGACTGGTTGCTGTTTGGCATCTCTATTGTCTATTCCAACTTCTGACTTGCAGTTTCAGTTAGAGAGGAGTACTACTTATAGTAGCAAAGTAGAAGATACCCTGAGGAAAAATTGTTGCTAAAGCCATCAAAGGATCAGGGGCCCTTCCTGGGTAAGGACCAGAGGCAGACCAGGTAAGCACGGATCATACCTTTCTCTTGCACATATGACCTTGGAAGCACAGAAAATCTCTGAAACCCCAGAACTAACTCTGAAAACAGCAACATGAAAAATCCTGAAACTTGGGAAATTGTCTCCCTATTACCTTACCACAGGTGAGGAGAGTCCTTCTTTAATATAAAATTCCAAGTCAAGACATAGACTGGAAATATAAGCAAACAACAGTAAAAAGAATATGACCATAAAGCCTACTATGGTTACAGAAAAGATCAAGACATAAACTAAGAATATAAATTATGGAAATAATAAATTATTTCATTAAAGAGAATGATAATCATGAGATAAAATTCCAAAATTTGTGGAATGTAGCCAAAGCAATATTTAGAAAAAAAATATATGTATGTATGTAAACATGTACCTTAATAAAAGAAAGAGCAGATGCAACTAAAAAAAATTGAAAAAGAACAAATTAAGAATCCCCAATTAAACATCAAAATAAAAATCCTGAAAACCAAATAAGAAATTTAAAAAATTGAAAGTAATTGGACTAATAAATAAAGTTAGGAACAGGTTTTATTTTTTAAAAAATCACACCAATAAGAGAGGTAAAGCATTAGTTAATTTGATTTTGTAAATGAAAGAAAATCAAATTACTATTATTAAAAATTAAAAGAGTGAATTTACCACCAGAAAACATGAAATTAAATAAATTATTAAGAACTATTTTGCCCAATTATATACAAAATAAATCTAATAATCTAAGTGAAATGGTCAAATATTTACCAAAAATTACTCAAATTAACAGACAAGCAAACAGATGACTTAAATAACCCTACGTTAGAAAAATAAATGAACAATAAGCTCCATAAGAAAAAATCCCCAGAACCAGATGGCTTTACAAGTACATTTTTCCAAACATTTAAGGAACAATTAATCCTAATACAATATAAACTATTTTTTTAAATTTATTTTTTATTTACTCATTTACTTTTAATTTACAAGATTCAGTTCCACAATCACTTGGGTTTCAGATTTTCTCCCCTCC
>CM053586.1:295190669-295220152 GCA_028646515.1 Pseudochirops corinnae | reverse complement strand
AACTGAGAATATTTTAGCTAAAATATGTCAAAATGCCATCAATTTTCCTAAATCCCTGAAACCAGTAAATTTTGAATGGGTGCAGAGATTAGTCAAATTCAATTGTTTCACTTAACTGAGTGGCAAACATTGGAGGTATTGAAATGCTTTCATATTTTTTATTATGTAATTACCCACACAGTGAGCATATGTCATATCTAGCAAGTTATATGTATAGCAAGGATCTTTATTATTAGCAATTGTACTTATACAATAAAGATAACACCCCCAAATATTTTAGATCATCTCAGAATGAGATCTAGGCAAGGAAAAAACAAGGAACCAGTTCAGCACAGTGCGTACAGGCTAGGTGAGGAAACAGTAAGGATAGCTTAGTAAATAAAAAAGAAACAAACTATGTAGATATAGCTATCTCAAATGCTCATTTCTTCCCTAGATCAGTGGTTCTCAACCTTCCTAATGCTGCGACCCTTTAATACTCTTATGTGGGCGTATCTGCATGTGGGCGGACGCACCTGGAGACAGATAGAGGAATGGTGTCTCAGTTCCTAAGACCATTGGAAATATGTGTTTTCCGATGGTCTTAGGCCACCCCTGTGACCCCTGTGAAAGTGTCATTCGACCCCCACAGGGATCATGACCCACAGGTTGAGAACTGCTGTCCTAGATGATACTACAGGGTATAAAAAGATTGCATAAAAGATATAAGAAGTATCTTTACAGGATCATGGAGGTGATGTGTAGAGAGTGTAGAGAGCAGAGTGTAGAGACAAAAACTTTCCCAATCTTCAAAAGAGAGATGGCAGATTCCAGAAATTATACACTAATAAGCTTGAATGCAATTCCTAATACAATTCTAGAAGCAACCATTAAATTGATGACTGAAGACAACTTAGAAAGGGAAACTGTTTCTGGAATCATTCAATGCTAAAGGTAGAAGGAGCATGGAAGAATGTCTAGCCCAATGCCTCATTTCCTAGCAAATGAGGTACTTGAGAGGTGGAATAATTTACCAAAGCAACCTCAATGCCAAAACCAGATCAAAAACCCAATTATCCTAAGGCCATGATACTCTTCTGAACAGGAGAGAGAAATCTGGGTTGAATAGGAGCAAACTTTAGTGCATGTGGAGTTGATTTAATGAAAAGCAAAATCAAGTTCATAAATTAATAGCTGCCAACCTAAAGAAGAATGTCCTCCAGTGACTAACAGGGCCATCGGTCCTTGGATCTATTCTATCCAAAATGTTTTATCAAGTTTTTAATTTAATAAATAGATAATAAAACTAAATTTACAGATACAATTAAATTATCTAATAATTAGATAGCTAAATCCTTGGATGATCTGATCTTGGAGGAAAAAAAGGATCTTGACAAGCTAAAATGATGGCCTAAATCTAAATCTGAAAGTTGATAGAAATGCATTTTAAGACCCAACATATTATTACATGACCCCAACCAAATACAGACTGGGAGAGATGTGACTAGGCAGACGCCCATGTTAAAAAAAACAATTCGTGATTTTATTTAATTGCAAACTCATCACAATTCATTTGTATGATATAACACCTGTAGTGGTACAAAAGGAAAGAACTTTAAACTTGAACTCAGAAGACAGACTTAAGGGCTCATTCTACGACCTAAAATATGTGTCACTCTGGGTAAGTTACATAAACTATGGCCTTCAATTTGCTCAGATACAAAATGGAAATAACAGTATGTACAATTTCTGCTTTACCGAGTTGTTGGGAGAGCTTGATGATAATAAATTACTAGTTTGATTGGGCCACTGAAAATTTTAATTTGAAAAGTCGGATTGAATTTAAACAGAAATCTCTGTTTCTCTTCTAAGCAGGGCAAGGTTACTGATTTCCCAGGACCCGATTCTGTAGAACCTAGAAAACAACAGCATAACCAGATCACATAGAGGGGGCAACCCTAGGAGAGAAGTCTGCCATTCCCACCATCACCATTACCAACTAGTGACAGTCAACAGAGTATACAAGTTGACCTGGCTGAAGCAGCAAGGCAAACTGAGGTAGAAACCATAGCCACATATACCAGACAGATTAAACCACTATCACCTCATCTCAAACCCAGGAGGACACAGTCCAGGACATAGCACCAAATAGCTCTAAGAATAGCAGCACCCCCAGACTACTATTACTACTACTACTACTACTACTACTACTACTACTACTACTACTACTAATCCTACTCCTACTACCACTATTACTACCACTACTACTACTACTACTACTACTACTACTACTACTACTATTACTACTACTGCTGCTGCTGCTGCTGCTACTGCTGCTAGCCAGCATTTTTATAATATTTTAAGTTTTACAAAGCACTTTAGAAATATTATCTCATTGTATACTCACATTAGTCAACATCCTTGGTAGATGGGTAGTATAAATCCATTTCCAGCTGAGTAAACCGGGAAGAAAGTCTTCAAGGTTACACTACTAATTAAGTGACTGAAGTTGAATTTGAGCTCAGGTTTTCCTAGTCTACTGGTCCAGCTTCCAGTTCCCTCCAAACAATACTTGTTGGGAACAATCCTAATAAAGGCAGGCATGACCCGGCAACTGTCTCTTTGATTGCCGAAATCCCTGCCTCATCAGCAACCATCCTTGGGTCTGAAGATACAAGAAAGTTCTGGCCACGCAAGTCTACTGCACTGTCAATTCCTCATTATTAGAAAACACATGAATTTACCCATGGAAATGATCACTAAAGAAGATGTATTACCTACTTTGCTATTTGATCCTAAGTATGACTGGGCCTTTCCATCTGACATAGCTGAAATCTATGTGAATTGTCTTCCCATATTTGAATAGGAGTCCTTTGAGAACAGGGATTTTCTTGCTTTCCTATTTATATCTCTAGTACTAAGCTTAATAAGACTTTAATAAATGCTTTATAAAATTCATACATTCCTTCATTCATCCATATATACCTTAATATTACAGGACTTGACATTTTAAGTAAATCATTCTTATTTTCATTACTATTGTAAAAGAATTAATATATAATCACATAATTAATAGTAAAACTTTTGGTCTTTTCAGGGGGCAATTCAAATTAGAAAAGGGGGCTTAGACAAGGTAGATAACATCCTCTCAGAGAACACCAAGTTGATTCACAAAAAGTAATAAGAAGTGAGAATTGAGATGTCATCCTCCTCTATCTCACACACACACACACACACACACACACACACATACACATTAATTGACAAAATATACTCTATCCCATGTGAAGCAGTATGTCAATATGAGCTGATGTTAGGCTGCGTGGTAAAGGAGAGGAAAGGGGAAGACCTCCAAAATCAAAGTTTTATCTTAACCTCTATTATCACAAGTATTATGTCCAAAACAAGGGAAATAATAGTTGTGCTAGATTCTGTGTTTTGTCTGACAGGAACCACACACTATGTTTCTCAGAGTAGTAGCAGGATCTGTCTCTGGAGGCTGAGAACTCCAAATGCTTTGGGGTACAGATGCTCAGCTTCTAAATCCATTTCTCCATTATGTAGCTTGATTATTTCACAGCAACACATGTCCAGAGGTATCACGAGAAATCATATCTATTGAGCACAGTAAAAAGCAAAACACTTATCTTACTCTTTTGATGACAGCCTAAGCATTCCTTCAACGCATAACTGTGAGCCTGAGTGGTACCCTCTGGCCCTGCAGAGACTGTCTTCCTAGAGAATGTAGTCAGATATGGGGAACCTGCAGCCTCAAGGCAATGTGTGGCCATCTAGGCCCTCAAGTGTAGCCCTTTGACTGAATCCAAACTTCACAGAACAAATCTGCTTAATAAAAGGATTTGGGCTGAGGGGGAAGAGCCAAGATAGTGGAATAGAAATAGGACTTCCATGCACCTCTGACTTCCACCTCCTCCAATACATGTAAAAAATTACTCTAAAAAAAAAATTTTTAGAGCTACAGAACCCACAAAGTGACAGAGAGAAACAAATCTCCCACTGAAGGAAGGCTGGCAGGCCAGCAGGAAGGGTCCATCACAGCACACTGAGAGCCAAGAGCAGCCCTACCTGAGCCACAGTTTTAGCCCCAGGATGGCCCTGACCAGCAGCAGCCAGAGCAGACTTCACAAGAGTAAATCACCAGCAGCTATAACAGTTTCCAGACTTTTCAACCCATAAATACCAAAGAACTTTGGAACTTTGTGGGAACAGGGGGGATGCAAAAGTGGGGTCTGGCTTCTGCCCCCAGAGTAAGAAACAGTGAAGGTGCGGTGGCTATGCCACATGGCTGCCTCAGAAGCTCCTGGCCTACAGATTGAAGTGGGACCAAACGACCATTCAGAGATTAAGCACTCTTGCTTTGACCTGATTGGATCCAAATCATGGTCTTGGGTGGTCCTAGGGTGTGTGACCAGTGAGCCAGAGCTTGTGGGGGCTGTAGAGAGGGAGCCCATCTAATAGCTCCAGCAGCTGCAAAGACCCCAGTGATTGGGTTATAGCACTATCCACTCTGGAAGCAGAGTTCAACCATGGCAAAGAGCTCAAAATCATATAATTGGCTGCCAATATGAGCAAGCACAGGAAGCACAAAAAGACCATTGAATCTTTTTTTGGGGACAAAAGAGATCAAGACATGGAGCAAGAGGGAGACAATGAAGTCAGAACTCCTGCATCAAAAGCCTCTAAGAAAAATATGAATTGGTTACAGGCCATGGAGGAGCACCAGAAGGATTTTAAAAATCAAGTAAGAGAAATGGAGGAAAAATTGGGAAGAAAAATGAGAATGATGCAAGAAAATCATGAAAGGTGAGTCAACAGCCTGCTAAAGGAGACCCAAAAATACACTGAAGAAAATAACACCTTAAAAAATAGACTAACTCTAATGGCAAAAGAGGCCCAAAAAGCCAATGTGGAAAAGAATGCTTTAAAAAGTCAGATTTGCCAGATGGAAAAGGAATTTCATAAATTCATTAAAGAGAAAAACTCCTTCAAAATTAGATTGGAAAATAGATCTGGTAGAGATAATTTTAAAATTATTGGACTACCTGAAAGCCATGATCAAAAAAAGAAACTAGAAATCATCCTTCAAGAAATTCTCCAGGAATACTGCCCTGATATTCTAGAACCAGAGGGCAAAATAGAAATTGAAAGAATTCATCAATCACCTTTTGAAAAAGATCCCCAAAAGAAAACTCCTAGGAATATCATAACAAAATTCCAGAGTTCCCAGGTCAGTGACAAAATATTTCAAGCAGACAGGAAGAAACAGTTTGAGTATTATGTAAACACAATCAGGATAACACAAGATCTAACAGCTCCTACATTAAGGGATTGAAGGGCTTGGATTATGATATTCTTGAGGTCAAAGGAACTAGGACTAAAACTAAGAATCACCTACCCAGGAAAACTGAGTATAATGCTTCAGGGGAAAACATGGTCATTCAACGAAATAGAGGACTTTCAAGCATTCTTGATGAAAAAACCTGAGCTGAACATAAAATCTGACTTTCAAATACAAGAAGCAAGAGAAGTATGAGAAGCTAAACAGGAAAAAGAAATCATAAGGAACTTATTAAAGGTGAACTATTTACATCCCTACATGGGAAAATGATGATTGTAACTCATAAGACTTTTCTCAGTATAAGGATAGCTGAAGGGAATACACACACACACACACACACACATATACATACATACATGCATATACATATATATGCATACATATATAAACACACGGTATATATATGTATATATAGGGGCATGTATGTGTATATAAATGTATATGTGAGTGTAGACATTTATATGTTCATCTAAACATAGACAGAAGGCACAGGATGAGTTGAATATGAAGGAATGATATCTAAAAAATAAAATTAAGAGGTGAGAGAGGACTTTATTGGGAGAAGAAGAAAGGGAGTGATAGATTAGGATAAATTATCTCATATAAAAGAGGCAAGAAAAAACCATTACCATGGAGGAGAACAGCAGGAAGGTGAAAGGGAATGGGACAAGCTGATTCTCATTGAATTTGGCCTAAGGATGGAATAACATGCACACTCAATTGGGTATCTCATCCTACAGGAAAATAGGGGGGTAGGTGATAAGAGGGAGGATGATAGAAGGGAGGGCAGATTGGGGGAGAGGGTAGTTAGAAGCAAGCATTTTTAAAAAGGGATAGGGTCAAAGGAGAAAATAGAATAAGTAGGGGGATAGGATGGAGGGAAATATAGTTAGTCTTTCATGATTTAACTACTATGTAAATGATCTGGGTAACTACACATATACAATCTATACAATCTATATTGAATTGCTTATCTTCCCAGTGGGGGTGGGTGAGGAGGAAAGAAGAGGAAAAAATCTGGAACTCAGAAATTTTAAAAACAAGTGTTTAAAAATAGTTTTGTTTTTTTGTTTGTTTGTTTTTACATAAAACTGGGAAATAAGATATACAGGTACTGGGGTATAGAAACCCATCTTGCCCTACTAGAAAGTTAGAGGGGTGAAGGGGGAGGATATAAGAGAGAACAGATTGGCGGAGGGGTATTCAGTTGGCTTGCTATTTTAGGGTGGTAGCAGGGGAAAGACGGGGAGAGAGGAAAAAATTATAACTCAAAATCTTGTGGAAATGAATGTTGAAAACTAAAAATAAATTAAAAAAAAATAAAAAATAAAAGGTTTTGTTCTGTAAAACTTGGATTCAGTCAAAAGGTCACACACAAGGTTCTAGAAGGCCCCATGTGGTCTCAAGGCTACAGGTTCCCCACACCTAAAGCCCTTTTCCTCTCCCCTAAAAGAGTGTCTGCTACTTGCTTTCTCATTTATTTCCAAGTGGTTACTGTGGCCAAGGTTCAAGGCATTGAGAGAAAAATATTTCCCAAAGTATCTCACAGATAACTAAATGTCTTTGTGATACCAGAAGGCATCTCTTATGTCAAGTTGTGAATTAGGTCCCAATTCTTTCTTTCATAACTTTTTTCTTTTCCATTTTTCCCTTAAGCATTTTCATTTCATCTATTTAAAAAAAAAATTAACTTATTTTTTAACCCTTCCTTCATCTTTTCCAGGAATTCTAGTTGAGTTTGTGTCCAAACCATGTTTTTCTCTGAAGCATTGTTCGTAGATGTTTTGAACTCATTCTCTTCTTCTGTTTTTGTCTTGAGCTTCCTACCACTGTAATATCTTATTACGGTGTGGTTCTTTTTTGGTTTTCCTGTTCTTGTAGCACTCCCTTACTTTAGACTTGATGTTAGAGTTGGCTCTGCCACACTTCTGGAGGGAAAATCTAAGCTGTTCTGTTGTTGCATTCTTGGGGAGTGTTGTTATTCCAGGATTCACATGCTTTCAGCTCTCCCCTTTAGTCTGGTTTTCTGCCTTGTTTATTCCTCTGTGTGCTGCATGAGATGATGGAAGTGAGACACTGTTGTGTACTTAAAGTCTGAGCCACAGAACTGATGTTGCTGCTACTGGTTTAGAACTCCTTCTTTCCTCAGTGTGCCACCTAGGGTCTCCTTACTGCTGTGCACAGGTCCTCTTCTCACTCTGCCCCGGATCTGTGACCTGGCATGTGTAGTAGACATCAAAGCTGCCAGTGACAACTGTCTCCATCAGAGTGCCCTAGGGTGGGTTCAAAGGTGGCCCTGGACAGGTTTGGGATCTCTTTTTGTGTCAGTATGTAGCTTCTCCCAGGGCACTGGAGTGCTTATAACACCTGATGCTCCTGCCTCAGGCCTGTTCTCAATATCTCCTGTTCTCTTTGTGTTTCTCCATATGCCTGGACTGGACAAAAGACACTCCATGACATTTTCTAGGTTTGTCCATCAGGATTTGGTCTGCTACGTTTTAGAGATCTGTTTGGAAGAGTTATAGATATGATCTCAGTTGTGTTGTTGTCTTCTACTCTGCCACCTTGGCTTTTCCCTCTGTAGATCTTCAAAAAGATAAATGGCCAGGCTGGGTATAATGGTTTATACTTGAAATCCCTCATCCTGGGATAGGGTGAGGGCTGGTGGATCACTTTAGTTCTGGAGTTCAGAGTTGTAATAGAGCTAAAGACAATTCAGTAACTATACAAAGTCTACTAAACACACAGGAGGAGGGAGTAGCCTGCTTAAAGAGGAAATTGGATGATGTTGGAAAAATGAAGCAGGTCCAAAATTTTGGTACGGATTAATAGTGGGATGAGGTCTGTGAGTGGTTGCTGTATTTCTAATTTGATGGAGATGGGGATTTGTTGTTGAGCACTTTCAATTATATCTGACTCTTCATGACCCCTTTTAGGAATTTTCTTGGCAAAGAGACTGGAATGGTTTGCTGTTTCCTTCTCCAGCTCATTTTATAGATGAGGAAACAGAGGTAGACAGGGTTAAGTGACTTGCTAGGATCACACCTCTAGTAAATAAGGATCTAAACTCATGATGTTCTGCCTCCAGGCCCAGCACTCTATCCATTACACCACCTGGACGTCCCTGGAGACAGAGACACTTTATCTCAAATAAATAAATAGAAATGAATCTACTATAGATAGATTTAGCATGTCAGGTATAGTTTGAATGAGATGAGCTGTACGATTCCTTCCAAATCTAAGACGAGATGATTTCATGGTAAGCATATATGCAGAAACACATTTAACATAAATTATGAGTCAGAGAGAAGGCTGTAATAAAACCCTGGAGAAATACAAAGTCCTCTGTATTCCACATCAATGATCCAATTGCATAAGATGTAAGGAAGATTTAAGGGAGGTATTATTCTAAATTAGATCCATTGCTTATCCATCACATCACTGACAGAAAAAAGTAGGGAATGGGAGATTTAATTCTGTTTATTGTTTATGAGCTACTTTTTAAAAGGATTTTATTTGGTAGAGCAAAACCTTCTCTTAAAAGTCTCTTCTCCAACAAGGCATCTCCCATGTATAGATCAAATAAATATTTGTCAATTTAATACAAATTTCCACTGTCGAAAAACTATGACTTCTGGGAACAAACACAATTTACCCCCTTTGTTGAGATTTGCATAATCCAAGTTTAGTAAAGTAACCTGAGGAAAACCTTGATATTAAATGAAAAGAAAACTATAAAAACTTCATGTGTACACTGCTTAAAGCTATTTATGGCCTGTGAATCTAGGAAGAGGAAAAAAAAATACAACACCTTAAATCTTCATGTCACTTTTGGCATTCTGTAAATATCATCCACACCTAGAATACCAATCTATAAGTATGATATGATATAGAAACGATGGGAACATTATCATCTCTTACAAAAAAATATCACTTCTTCATGTAAACTGTGATTTCGATTATCTTTATCTTCAAGATAATTTTATAGTGGCCAATTGCCAAAAAAAAAAAAGCAAGTTAGTGAATGTACTGTGAACCTCTGACTTATCACAGAAATTTTTTCCCCCAGACTCTGGAGCAATTCCATCTTCCACTTAACAGGCTTACACAATATCAAGGGACTGGACAACATCACCAGCAAAGAACAAAGAAGGCCTGAAACACAGCCAGCTAGGACTGAAGTGATGCTTTTTGCAATGCGATTCAGCTGAGCTGTACATATGGGAAGGACTGATGGTTAGATACCAAAGCAGCTATTGCATATTGGACTGAAGTGAAGTAGGAGAAAGCCCAAGACAAAATTAAGAATGTGAAGACACAACCTCAAATCACACATCCTAAAAGTTAGTGACAAACCAATATGGCTATCAGATCAAGTTTCTCTTTTGAAACAAAATCTTTGAGTCAAATGTGAACCTAAGCTGAAAACTGTAAGCAATGGTAAGCTCTACATATAGCATCTGAAGCTTCTAAGACCTAGAAAAATTTTATTAGCAAAGTGGTAAAAGAATTGTTGGTAATCACCAGTCAATAAAATGTGTTAAGTGCTTGCTCTGTACCATGACCTGTGATGTGATGGGTGTGTATAATGTATGTATTATGTATATGTATGTATGTATGTATATATATGACTCTATGTATGTATGTATGTATATATGACTGTGTTTCAGCTACATTCACCTATAGATAAAGACTGTTATTGATATTAGCATACTACATTAAAAAGAAGCAATTCTGACTAATCTAATCAAATTTAAATCAACAAGCATTTGTTAATTTCCTATTACATTCTGTAATCCCCAGTCATGGAGATCCAAAGATGAAATTAGTCATAGTCCCTGTCCTCAAGGAACTCAGACTCTAAAGCATGTTTTAGATACGATGCCTATAATAGCTCATGAAGGCATCATTTCCTTATTAATTCCATCAAGGGTGATACTTCAATAAACCTGGTTTAACCTCCTAACTTATTCAATTAAAGCTAAATAATTACCTTTTTTTTTTCTCTATGGGCTGCCAATATCAAAAGCATAATTTATATATCTGAAAATTTTAGAATATTTTGTGCCCTGTGAGTTAAATGTCAGAATGTGACATTTAACATGTTTGGTTTTTATCCAAATGATGGGATTACAATAGAAATATTCTATGTGTGTTTTACCACAGTAATATGGATTTTTCTTTTCCTGTTAGGAAAACAGCACCAAAACTCTCTAATAAAAAGACAGAAAACACATCTACTACACTGCATCATGTTCTTATATAAGAAAAACAAAATCATTAATAGTATTTGTTTAATTCTGCTAACTCCAGTGAATAAAGTATTCTTTCAGTTTTTGTTGATCCTTCCCAGGAAAAAGAACACTTCCACTCCTCCAGCCAGTATAATATATGGGCATTGAAAGTATATGCCCTTTTTTGGATTTTTCTTTCCTTCCTTTAGCATAGAGCTTTTCAAATAGTAGGTGATTATGTGATACATGTCTATTCATTTGTTGAAGTAAGGTGGACATCTTATTTTTTGTCTCTATCACGATATGCAAATGGTCGCTAAACTGGATGGACTTGTCTTTTTGTGAGTTGTGTGATTTCAGTGGTATAGGAAATTTCCATTGAGAAAACTTCTACCAATGCAGATATGAAACTATTCTGTACCTTATGGTCACAGACTGAGCATTCTGTGTGTGTGTATGTGTGTGTGTATGTGTGTTTGTGTTGCTTCATGAATCCATTATGCAGTCTTGTGAAGACAGAGGACCCCTTCTCATAATAATGCTTTTAAACTCATAAAATTAAATACTTACAGTTGCAAAGGAAACCAATTACAATAAAATACAGTTATCAAGAAGTTAAACAACCCAAATATGTATGTACATATATACGTATGTATAAATATATGTATGTGTGTACATACACATATGCACACAGGTATGATATTTACAGTGTAAATAGAAACTATTCAGTGAAGTCTTCTGTAGAAGGCAGGATTTGAGAAGAATTTGATGGAAACCAGAAAAGCTATGAGTAGGAGGTGAGTAGAGAGAGCATTCTAGGCATGGGTGTTGTGTTGTGGTTTACCATTCACTCTTAAAGAGGACCTTGACATCAGGGAGGTGATGTCATGACGTGCAAGTGAACGGGATTTAAGTGAGGGAGAGCTGTGCAAAGTCACCCATCTCACCTTCTCTTCTGGAGTCATCTGGGTCCAATGGCAAGATAGAGATCAGGATTACTAGAGATGACCCCAGATACAGTGGGAGACCTTGACTTTTTTAAGCTAAGTTCTTTAACAGGTCTCAGTTCGATTGAGGCAATGCCTACTCAGTGATTAAGGCTAGGTAAGAAATGAGGTAGAAAACGACCTACCTAATTAAAAAAAATCAATCTGAATGCGAAGACTCTCAGGGTTTCTGGCCAAAACTGAAACAATTCCTATTTCCATTCGCTCTCAGCCAATCAGGGCCTAAACAATGAACTGGTAGGGCTAGAGGGGCAAAGGTTAAATCCAAACCTTTTTAGATTATTGTTAGTGATGTCATCTACCAACAGATCAATACAAAGATTAATCGCTATGTCTACACAGCACAAATTAATTAAATACAAAAATAGTTGGTCTTATCACTTAGCATTCCTAGGCATATTTAAAAGGAGAGAATCAAAGCAGACATGACTGATAAAGTCCTAAACTTTTAAAGTTGAGAAGGACTGAGTTCAAATATGCTTTCTAGCAGTCCTGATTTAACCTGAGCCAAATTAATGAAGTTCTCTGGGACCCAGTTTTCCCATTTGCAATATGAGGAGGTTGAACTGAATGGCCTCTAATTTCCTTCCAGCTCTAAATTTCTGATATTATGGTGGTTGTTTATAAAAATTATCCATAATCAATCAGACCAACCAAATTTGCCTATTAACTCTGATTTGGTTCCATTGGAAAAAAGAAAGCCTCAAACTGAACATAGTGTTTATCTATTCTCCCTTGTTTTTACAATGGTGCTAGTAATTGGTTTTCGCAGTTATAGAATGGAAAACCTTTTGTGCCTAGAATCTAACCTGGTAAAATGAGTGTATATCGAAGTAGCATTGAGAGCAATGACTTTCACACGTCCTTGCCTTTACATAAATGCTACCAGGTTTACTTTTTCATCAGCGTTACTTTTATGACTGGACCACTGAAGAATCAGGCAAAGCGACAATTTCCTAAAGTTGATTACCAAAAAGCATGAAGAAATATTTTTTGTGGGCTACCTGCCTGCAGTCTATCCCTTGAAATTTCATATACTCTGCATTTTCCCTCTTTCTGGGATACATGACTGGGCAAACAGGTAAAGGCTGAAGTTATCCAAGGATGCATTCCTTTTGTACAAAGATTTTTGCCTCCCACTTAATAAATGTGCTCTGAAGTTTCTCCCTCATAGAGGAAATAGTCCAATTCTATGTAAGTAAAAACTAATCATCATGCCAGTAATATAGCCTGTTCTATTTTCCCCCATAATTTGCATAATAAGCATTATGAGGGTTTTACCCTCAGCAGGCTCAGAGAAAGTAAAGCAAAACAGAATTCAAAATTACATGGCTAGTCTCAAAAACAAAATAAAACAAAAAACAACTATTTCTTAACCTTAGCTTATAATTATAGAAGCAACACAAAACTGCAAGAAAAGCAATTATTTCTCGTTAATATAGAGATTTGGCATTGTCGTAGCAAGCCCAATCTATTACAGAGTTGTTTTCTCTGATGGAAAACAACTGGGGATTTGCACAAATGTTTTGCATGAAAATATTATGGCAACATAACCTTGAATGCTAGCAGTGATAGGGCAGCAAATAAAGGCCTCTGTATCACAAAGCTGTGCTTTTCTTTCTAAGCAGGTTGCAAATTTTGAACAGAGAAACATCACATGTGAATTAGATGGATGGAACAGTTTAAGTGGAAGGAAGTGATCGAAGTTAAACTAAACCTACAATTTTTCATTGCAAGTAATTAATAGAGAAAATATCTGTTTGAATCTATTATTTTCCATCACCAAGAGTAGCTTAGGTTTCAAGTCACTCACAGCCCTGTAACAACTGATTTATGGACAATCTTTCTCTTTTAAAATCATTTAAATGGTAAGTGAAGGACACACAAAGGGAATTTTCAGTCTCTGATGCTCTGTTTTTAACATACTCATTTAAGTTCGACAGTCTTATTGGAAGGTTACTGGCAATTCTGGCTCTTTTAATACAGAGAAGTAAAGTTTGCTAAAAATACAAATATGTACAACTGAAAGGCAAATTATGAAACTTCTCTTATTTCACCTTAGACTTCTGTTTATTTGAAAAAAAATATGAATTATTTCCAAACTTTGAATTGTGTTTTATTAGTGGAGATAGTACTAGACTGAGGGAGTTAAGTAGTATACTGGATAAAATATGTTGGTGTTAGAATCAGGAAGACCCAGCCGTTGTTGTCGTTTCTCCTTTGTTCAGGGAGGCTGATGCCATGCCATGCAAGTGAATTGGATTTAAGTGAGAGAGGGCTGGTACAAAGTCACCAGCCTCATTTTCTCCTCAGAGTCAAATTGGACTCATGGCAAGATACAGATCCCGACAACTAGAGATGGCCCTGGATGTAGGTGCTAGTTATGTGACCTTGGGCAAGTCACATAAATGTTTCTGTGCCTCAGTTTCCTCCTGTGGAAAACAATGATTTGGTAATAGCACCTACCTCTCTGGTTTGCTGTGTGGATAAAATATAAGAAGCACTTCGAGAATATTACAGTGCTATACAAATGCTATTGGGCAGTTGGGTGGAATGTGGATAGAGTACCAGGTCTGGAATCCAGGAGATTCATCTTCCTGAGTTCAAATCTAACCTCAGACACTTACTACCAGTGTGACCTTGGGCAAGTCACTTCACCCCATTTGCCTCAGTTTT
Organism: Pseudochirops corinnae; assembly: GCA_028646515.1. Taxonomy (NCBI): domain Eukaryota; kingdom Metazoa; phylum Chordata; class Mammalia; order Diprotodontia; family Pseudocheiridae; genus Pseudochirops; species Pseudochirops corinnae. The sequence continues at coordinate 295,205,897 of CM053586.1, read as the reverse complement.
CTCATCTGTAAAATGAGTTGGAGAAGGAAATGGCAAAGAAAACCACAAAACGGGTTCTCAGAGAGTCAGACACAACTTAAAACCACTGAAACAATATTAATTAGCAAATCGTATCTCAAACACTACTATAAAGAATAAGGAAATTTGCAAGCAATTGGATTCCTTCTAGGGAAGGAGAGATCCAGCTCTATGCAACCCATGGCAAACTGAATTATGTATATGTTAAATTCAGGTAGCAACTGACACTAAAATGTAAAAGAATAAATCCAATTAGGAAATGTTTCAGTCCACAAGGTTCTGGTAGATAAGCACATCTGACCCTATTTAGACAGCAGTTTGAACATAGAAAACATAACAATAAAAATGTAATCCATCTCTTTTAGTTGCTACTTTTCATCATTTAACATAATTACACACAAAAAAATCACAGTGATAAATAGGAATTGAGATGGGACCAATGTTTTTGTCTTACCCACAACATGAGGAGACTTCACATAAAAAATGATACAACTGCCAGGTGGCCTTATTGGCTCTGGCTTTCCTGACACAGGTAGAGAGCAAATGGATCATCCAAGGTCATAAAAAGTCCCAGTCATAGGGCATCTGGTTCTCTCAGACTTGGTGGATTTCTGAAGATTAAGTGAGTTACCATGTCCTTCATCATATCCTACTGTGATTATCAATATTCTTTTCATATGGAGAAGCAGGGGGTCCCTTACCCTATAACTTTGCTGTGTTAGGACAAAGTAAACCTCTTTTGTTACTTTTCATTGACTTAGAAGTCAAAATAACATTAGATCTGAATTGTGAGAGGGCTGTTCTTAGAGTTGATTCCAATAAGGACATTAATTCCTGGCTTAAGTGTCACCCTTCCATGGAGAATGACATATTGTGAAGGGGTATTCCAGAATACATTAAGGTCATACCTGGGGAGGCTTCTCTTCCTCTCCCATTCCGTATTCCATTATCACAACACATTTAACAAAATGTGGTTGGACATTTAATGTCCAAATGGCAGGACAATTAAGTTTCCAGTGATTTGTATTCCTATATAATGAAGTAATGAAAATTTGTGAAGAACTAATTCTTTGCTTGCTTGCTTACCTACATTTGACAATGCTTCCAAGGTATATTCTCAGTGATGGAATTATTAGTTTAAAAGGAATGACTACTAAACACTTGTACAGACACATTTAGTGTGTACTTATATGCTGTTGTTCTGTTGTTTCAGCTGTGTTTAACTCTGTATATATACACACACATACATATATACACATATAGACGTGTATGTAAAAATTTATATTTCTGTTGTGCCATCATTTCAGTTATGTCCGATCCTTTATGATCCCATTTGGGATTTTCTTGGCAAAGACAGTGGAGTGGTTTCCTATTTCCTTCTCCATTGGATCAAGTGGATTCATGTCATCAAGTAGAGATCAAGTTGCCCAGTGTCACACAGCTAAGAAATGTCTGATGCTGGATTTGAACTTAGATCTTCCTAACTACAGGCCCAGAATTCTATCCACTGAGACACCAATATATGTATGTATGTGTGTATGCATGTGCATTTTTCTGTCTATGTATGTATACACATATTTCTGTGTGTATACATATTTTTATGAGAGAAGAGATGTGGGATATAATCAGCAGAGATTTGGTCCTTAGAGAGACCACTCCATCTAAGAGAATGAAGTGCCTCTTTCACAGTCAACACCCTGCCTCAAAATAAGGTGATTCAGAGCTTAATATAGTGATGACATCTACAAAACTTATTAAATGCTTCTTGCCTGACCCGTTGCCTGAATCAGAGCTGCTGGGGTCCATTGCCATCCATATTCTCTATCTCCTGCAGGAAAAAATATTTTGAAGACTGAGGCACAGAAGAAAAGGAAAAAAAAAAGATGGGGGAGGTGGTAAGACCTCTAAGGCAATCACATGGAAACTATTTAGGAGACTCAAAATAGTAAATTAGTAACTTTAATTCCATGAGGAAAAGAGAACTAAAGAAGAAATTAGTAATTACAAGGACCATGAATCAAAGAATTAAAGTCTACTGTAGAAAGAAATGCAGAGAATTAATGAAGATAATGAGGGGAAGAAATCCTTTTTAGAAAGGCACAGGAAAAACCAAATTACCAGTATCAGAAATTAAAAAAAAAAAGGTGAATTTACAACTGATGAAAAAGAAATAAAATAAATCTTTGAAATTAGAAAACCTAACTAACCTAACATTAGAAAAATAAATTGAACTGGAAATAAATGAATTCCCCAAAGGAAATTAAAGAAAAATATGGATCTAGAAGCAAATTACATCAACATTTTAAAGAATAATTAATTCCAATATTACAGTAATTGAAAAAATAGATAAAGAAGGTGAGCTGACAAATTTCTTTTATAACTCCAATGTGGTTTTGATATCTAAACTAAACTAGAGATAGTCAGTATAGAGGAATAGAGCTGTAGACAAATATCCTTAATGGATAGACTGAAAAGAAATAAAGTATTAGCAAGAAGACTAATTCAGCAAGTCACAAAATTAATACCCTGCAGTCCACTTGGATTTATTCTAGGAATACAGATTTACTATCAGAAAAAATACTATAAAAATAATTGTATATACCTATAGTAAACACAAGAACAACAAAAATCATATGATTATATCAATAAAAACAAAATGATTTTGACAAGATACAACACCCATTCCTGTTTAAAAAGTAAGCCAGAGGGGCGCCTAGGTGGTGCAGTGAATAGAGCACCAGCCCTGGAGTCAGAAGGACCTGAGTTCAAATTCAGGTTCAGATACTTGACACACTTACTAGCCATGTGACCTTGGGCAAGTCACTTAACCCCAATTGCCCTGCTTTCCACCCTCCCAAAAAAAAAAGCACACACACACAAAAAAAAAAGCAAACCAGAAAACACGGAAATAAAAACAATTTCTTCAGTATGATAAGAAGCATCTATCTAAAACCAAGAGTCTATAATGGGGGAAAAATCCTTTCCAGAAAGATCACAGAAGACAAAGAGTGAGAGTTAATTATTAAATTTTCAGTGTTGGGGTCAGAGCAGAGATGGCAGAAGTAGAAAAACACCCAGTTAAGCACTCTTGGCAACATTTCCTTCCAAACAACTTTAAAATAGCACCTAAAATTGAATTCTGGAGAATTGGAACCAATAAAAGGTCAGAGTGAGATATTCTTTCAGCCCAAGACAACATAGGAGGTCAGGAAGAAAAATCTGTGAAATGAGGAAGGAGTGTGACCCAGAGCCCACTTGGATGAAACACCAAAGATGGGACTAAATGGTAGTGATAGAAATAGAAGCAGCTTCAGAAGTTCTCATGTCAGAGACACTGAGGGGGTCTGACAATTGTTCAGAAAGGGATTACAGGGTACTCTTATGCTAGCACTAAAGGAAGGAACAATGTTATTTGGAATTTCCATGACCTTCCTGGCCATAGGTCAATAGCAGAGAAGAGCAATTTCAGTCAAGAGGGCATAGGAGCCCTGAGGGGCAAGTGTTTCATAACTCCATTGCATGTGTGTGTGTATATATATATATATATATATATATATATAGGAAGTGAAGAGGGAGTAGAAACCTTGAAGGGTAATATCACTAAAGGCCCCAAGAGATCAAGAAACCTGAGGAGCAGTAGCACTTCTGGGCCCATAGAAGGAAGAGCCCTTCCTGGGTTAAGACCACACTACAGAGCAGGAGAGCACTGACTACATCTCTGGCCAGATCATATCACCTTGGAAGCATCAAAAAATTTACAAACCCTCCGACTGATCTCTGAAAACTGTAGTGTGAAAAAGCCTGAAGCTTAAATAGAGGTCTTCTCCTTCCCCGCTCTCCCATGCAAGGAACAGAATCCAACATCAACATAAAGTTAAAAATCAAGAAATAGGATAGAAAAATGAGTAAACAACAAAAAAAGAACCTGACCATAAAAAGTTACTGTGGTGAAAGAAATCAAGACACAGACTCAGGAGAAGACAATAAAGTTAAAATAACTGCAAGCAAACTTTAAGGGAAAATGAGAATTGGACAGAAGCCCAACAAGAATTCTTGGAAGAGCCAAAAAATTGTTTAAAAAAAATGAGTGGGAGAGGGAAAAATGGGTAAAGATAAAAGCAGAGGAAGAAAATTATGAGAAGACAGTTAACAGTTTGATAAAAGAGGTGCAAAAATACTGAAAAAAATAACATCTCTTTTTTTTAATGGCCAAGGTGGGGGAGGGGAAGGTATAAGAATTTACTAACAAAAATATCTCTTTAATGGCCAAATGGAAAAAGAGGTACAAAAGCTCACTAAAGATAATAATTCCTTAAAAATTAGAATTGGGCGACTGGAAACTAATATTTTTAAAAGAAATCAAGAAACAATAAAACAAAATCAAAATAATGTAAAAATGGAAGAAAATATGAAATATCTCACCAGAAAAATAACTGACCTAGAAAATTGATGGAGAGGAGATAATTTAAGAATTACTGAGCTGTCTGTAAATATGTCCAAAGGGCTATAAATAAGTGCATTCTCTTGGACCCAGCAATACCACTTCTAAAGTTGTATCCCAAAGAGATCATAGAAGTGGGAAAAGGACCCATATGTACAAAAATTTTTATAGCAGCTCTTTTTGTGGTGGCAAAGAATTGGAAATCAAGGAGGTGCCCATCAATTGGGGAATGGCTAAACAAGTTGTAGTATATGAATCTAATGGAATACTATTATGTTATAAGAAATGAGGAGCAGATGGACTTCATAATAACTTGGAGAGACTTATATAAACTGATGTTGAGTGAGAAGGGCAGAACCAGGAGAAATTTGTACATAATTACAGACACATCATATGTGTGATGACTAACTTTGATAGACTGGGCTCCTCTCAGCAACGCAAGATTATATGACAGCTCCAAAAGACTCAAGATGGAAAGAGATATCCATATCCAGAGAAAGAACTATAGAGTCTGAATGTAGATTGAAGCAAACTATTTACTCTCTTTTTTTTGTTTTGTTTTATTCTTTCTCACTGTTCATTCCATTGGTTATAATCCTTCTTTACAACTTGACTAATGTTTAATGTGAAGGTATTTTTAGATCCTATATTTGGTTGCATGCCGCCATGGGGGAGGAGGGAGGAAGAGAGGGAGAGGGAGAAAATTTGAAATCCAAGGGACTGTGGAACTGAATGTTGTAAATTGAAAGTAAATATATAAATTTAAATTTAAAAAAAAAGAATTTTTGAACTACCAGAAAGCCATGACCAAGTAAACAACCTAGATATCATATTTCAAGAAATTGTTAAAGAAAACTCCAATATCCTAGAACTGGAGAGTAAAATAGATATTGAAAGAATTCACTGATCATTACATGAAAGACATTCTAAATTGAAAACCTCCAGGAATATTTTAGACAAATTCCCAGCTCCCAGGTCAAAGAGAAAAATATTTCAAGTAGCAAGAAAGAAACCATTCAAATATCATAGAGTCACAGTCAGGATCACACTGAATTTAGCAACTACTACCCTAAAGATTCAGAGGGCCTAAAATATGCTATTGCAGAAGGCAAAAGACCTAGGATTAAAGCCGAGAATAATTTATTTAACAAAATTAAGTATAATCCTTCAAGGGAAAAAAAAAATGGACACAATGAAATAGAAGAATTTCAAGCATTCCTGATGAAGAGACCAGAACTGAATAGAAAATATAGACGTCAAAATACAAGACTCAGAAGTATAAAAACGTTACATGAAAGAGTAATCATAAGAGAATCAATAAGGTTGATCTGTGTACCTTTCCATATGGAATGATGATGCATGTAAGAACTTCGTCATTATTAGGGTACTTATAATTCTATATAGAAAGAAGGTGAAGGAGTGAGTCAATTAAGTTTAGGAGATATAAAAAAAGGAATAAGTGAGAAAGAGGGATTCCCTTGGAGAAGGGGGAAGGGAGAAGAAAAATGAGGAAAATTTTCTTACATAAAAAAAGCATACAAAAGAAGAGCTATTTCAGTGGAGGGGAAATGGAGGAAGGGGGCTTGAACTTCATTCACATCTAAATTGGCTCAAAAAGAATCACACACACACACATGCGCACACATATATTGGTAATGGAAATCTAGCTTACCCAATAAGGAAGCAGGAAGGAAAGAGGATATCAGAAAAGGGTGAGGGTAATAAAAGGAATGACACATAAAAGAAAACTGTTCAGAATCAAAACAGACTTTAGAGGAGGGACAGAATGAGAAAAGAGAGAAAGGGGGGTAAGAAGAAAAAAATAAGATGGAGAGAAATGCACAGTTAGCAATCATAATTGCAAATGTGAATGAGAGAGACTCACCCACAAAACAGAAGCAGATAGTAGAATGAATTAGAAACAAGAATCAAATAATATGTTGTTTAGAAGAAATATACTTGAACCAGAGAGACACATAGAGTTAAAATAAGAGATTGAAGCAGAATCTATTATACTTCAACTAAAGTAGAAAAGAGGGGTAGCAATCACCATCTCAGACTGTCATAATTGAAATTGAAATAAACCAAAGCACAAAAATCCAAGCACATTCAATTTAGCAATTATTTATAAAATGGGTCTCAATCCCATGGCTGGTCAAAAGACCATGGTAATAATTCTACCCCACTTTTCACAAATACCATCAACAAGAACACCACCAAAACCACTGACATCCCTATTGTTTCCTCCTTGGAAGAATACCATAATTTATCATGAGGTTCTTCATTTTTTTCCTTTAGGTAAAATCCTAGAAACCTGACTGTAGTTTTGTCTAGACAAGGAGAAAAAGTTATTCAAGACCTACTTTAAAGGATTTCTGTAACGCAAAATTCATTCACAATTTTGACTTTTTGAAAGCTAAAGTCCTTCCAGATTATTTAACATATCGGCTAAAATAATTTTTTTTGGTTAACTCTGGCATTTTAAAAATTGTTGGTAGTTGAATGGGCAAAAACAACAATAATAACGATAATTGCTAGCTTTCATATAGCTTCTAAATGTTTGCAAAATGCTTTATGTATATTTTCTAATCAGATATAAACTCATCTGATATTCAAATAGGTGTTCTACCATTTAAAATAATTTCTGATTTTTAAACCTGTATCATTATGTTTGTGGGCCTTAACAGTTCAATGCTCCAGATATGAGGACAGTTATCTAAATGATGTTTGTTTGTTTGTTTTTTAATAGTGTGATTACCACAGAATTCACTGTACTTTTACATTAATACAAAACTATCTTTCTTTTAAAACCAACAGAATCTAAGTCAAAATAAATTGACTCCAACGACATTAGGACAACTGAAGAAATGGGCATCTGTACTCTTGTCTTCATAATGAGCATGCCTGTGATAATTTTCATGTAATGATGTACACATTTACTGAATGACCAAACATGCCAACAGAGATAGACATGACTGCAGTGAGTTGACTAGAGATTAGTAATAGCATAAGATTTCATGTATTTCTGTAGGAAGTTCTCTGTTTGGAATATAAGGTTGTGTCATTTATTTCACTGAAGAGCTTTTTGCAGAGTGGTGGGGGGAAAATATTTATTTTTGCTGCTACTAAATGGAAATTGCTTTTAAAAATTGTTTTATAGTATTATTATTTCTACATCTGAAAGCAATATTTCTTCAGTTTGGGAGAAATGAAGTGCTATGATCCTTATATAAAACTAGATCCACCACATAGTTTGTTAATGGTTTGTTTGTTAATGGTTAAATAGTTTGTTAATGGTTAAAAAAATATTAACAATGCCTTATGGGGCTATGGAAAAACATGAAAGCCAGTAAACTGGTGGTTGAGGGAATCACCTTGGTGGGAAGAGAGAAGGATAAATTTCTTTCTTCCTTCTGACTCTTTCATTGACCTTGTGGATTATTTTTATAAGTATTATATAGGAAGAAACTAATATAATTAGAATTCTCATGCATTCCTGTTTAAATGTACCAAAAGAGTGGATATTTAGATTTTTTAAAAATAACTTGTTTTAGTAGTTTTAAATGACAATTGTATGTGTGTAAATGCAATGAATTTAAAGCCTTTAAGATTTCGGGTCAGACTCTTTTTATGAATGGGTCCTATCAGGTATATTGGCTTCACTTTGATGACCTCACATTTTTGTGCTTGCCTGCAGCCAGAGGATAAGCTGGCTGCCACTTGGGTTACATGCACTGTTTTGTGAATAGGGCCAACACAATAACAAGCTACAAATGTTTTCAGTGTGTTAGCAAAATGTCTATTTAGGGAAAGAAGGATATTGACAGTCATGTCCTGGAAAGTCATTGTAAGGGTTCAGTCTCTGGCTCTACTTGCAGCAAATATTTATCACCCTTATCCTTGGGGATTTGGTTGGCCAGGATTACACCCAGGGAAAGTAACCATGCCTAAGTTGTCAAGCTCTTCGGTATAAATGCAGCACAATTCTGCCCATCTAAAAAAAAAAAATTGAAGAGGAATAGCTGGGGCCATGAATTTGCACAACTATAGGTAAATAGAAAGCTTCATTTTTCATAATAAATGAACTGAGATACATGAAATTAAATGATTTCCGCAAGTGAGAGCAAGTGATATCGTGACGTGGTGGCAGAGGATCATGGAGAATATAGACTTTCATGTTCTCGGCTTCTGGACTATATATTTAACTGTTTCAAATTTTTTTTAAAAATTTCTATTAGAAATATTAGTGCCTTCCTCTATTCCCCTAATCTAGCTTTCTGTTATGCTATTGTATTTGGGTTGTATACAGTTGTTGTAAAAGATCAAACAAGTCCTAATGTAGTATTTTGATGAAAATTTAATTTCTGCTGTGTTGGAAGAAGGACAAGAAAATCACACACAGGAGAGAGTATAGAGGTAACATTCTCAAATCTCCCCCATAAAGATGATAGCCTGACATTTCCCTTGGTTCTATATTTGGTATCTTAACATTCTACTCAGAAAATTCTACATTTTTACCATGCTTTCCGATTCTCTTCTACCATTTTAAACACCTCTCTACCCCACCACAGATCTTAAAATATAGACATGCAAAAGTAGGCTTAAAGATTTAAGACATTTAAAGTACTAGATGCTTAACCATATAAAAATAAAGTCACAAAAGAATCTGAAAAATTATAGGGAATCAATAGATCTCTGGATTAACCCATAACAAGAAAAAATTATTTCTGGGTCTATAAAAGTAAACCAAAATTGTTTGAAAATTGAGGATTAAAGACAAACAAATACAGTATTGAGGCTAGATTATTTTAAAGGGGATTTTCTAGTTACAGTAGAAAAAAACAGCATCTCACATTCAGAGAGTACTTTGTTTTATGAATCATTTATCGCATAAGTTAATGTAAGAGAGGTAATACAAGTATTATCTCTAGTTTACCAAAGGAAAATGAGGTTCAGAGAGCATTTTGCTGGGCCAGTAACTGCCAGAAGTATTTCTTGATTAATGTCTTGATATTTTTAACACAACATAATATTTCATCATTAATCAACACTATGATTACTGTAGAGTTACTTGGTGAGATTTTCTGCAAATAAGAAAATGTGTTTTAGAGGGAATTTATTTCAACTGAAAAATACATATCAATAGAAATAATTGAGTCCATTTTTAAGGGGAGGGGCTGGACCTATGACTTTATTTCTCTAGGGAATTGTGTGCAGAAAATTCCTTCAGTGATGCAAGTCCACAACTTCTCTGTAAGTTATAATATTAGAGAGTTTTCTGGGAATATTGAGAAGCTAAGTGATTTTCCTTGTGGTTACAAAGCTAGTAGGTATCAGAGCTAAGACCTGAACTAAGGTGGTTCTTCTCTCTTTTATATCATGCTATCCCATTTCAATACTAATAATTATCTCTATTTTTGTTTATATCATAAACATGGTTCCAGATGAGATTTTTTTTTGTTTGTTTGCTTTTTGTTTTTTTGGAGGAAGGAAAAGGCAAGGCAATTGGGGATAAATGACTTGCCCAAGGTCACACATCTAGTTAAGTGTCAAGTGTCTGAGGTCAGATTTGAATCCAGTTCTTCCTGACTCCAGGGCAGGGCACTGTACCACATAGCTGCCCCCCAGATGAGATTTTTACTTTATACCACTAGTCACAGTCTTTAGGGGGTGAAAGGTATATGATTCCCTTTTTGAGTTCTGCTTTTTGTGACTTTTAAGTAGTGGGGGAAAAAAAGAAAGATAAATGGTTTATAATATAAGCACATATATAGGCTGTATCTAGAAAAGGTCACCCTAGCAATATTGGGCCTTCAAGGTAAGGGTTTCCAATCTGAGACCAGGAAGATATTTCCCTGTCAATGTTCTTCTATGTGGCTACCAAAGCTGGCTGTTATGCTATACACTTAGACTGTGATAAAAGAAATATAAAGCAAAATACATGTGTGATTTGACTGAAGATCTTTAAGAAAAGTGAAATTATGCCAGCAAAAACACAACTTATAGACAAAAAAAAATAAGCTCAGAAATTGGTATGAGTCACATCATAAGTAGTAGGGCAAGGAAGGGGAAATAAGACAGTCAGTTCCTCCACATTCCCCCACAACACATTTGTTTTTATTCATGATCCAGTGGGGATGCCAGCTCTCAGGCCATATATCTGCTTTGGGACTCATGCCAATGTTGCTGGGGAAGAGAGTCATCCCCTCTCCTGTGTTTTTTCTCTCTTTTTTTTTTCTTTACAAGACCTTTTAAGTCTCTCCCCATCTCAAAAGGATGAGATATTTCCTTGCTTTGGGAGAGGAATAAAAAGTCAAAACCCTACAAATCTAATCCAATTTAAACCACTCCATCTCCTTCAGTGGAGAAATCAGTCCCACCCAGAAACTGACCCTAATTACAGAGAGAGTTGTTATGGATGTATGGGGGAACAATTAAGAAGCAAACCTATTTATAAAACATTTTTCACAACGTCTTCATCATTGAGGATTTAACATAAAGCATTGAAAGGCAAACAGTGAGAGAATCAATGCACTGTTTGGCAGCCTTTGCACATTGCTAAGAATAACTACTAAGTTAAAATAAGTATTTTAAAATATTAAACTATTTAGTTAGTGTCCTATAGACAAGTAATTGATTGTTGAATTTTTATGTTGACTATTTTGCCAAGCTACTTACAGAGTAATAATCAGCTTAGCTCTAAAGAGAAAAGTTTGGAAGTCAAAAAAAATTAGAATGATCTAGACCACAAGTCTTGGAATTGTACTTTGGAGCTGTAAGAAGCCTTAGACATCAACTTGTCCAACATTTCATTGTTCAGAAGACAGAAATTTGACTCAACTTGGTAAAATGGCATATTCAGTCACATGATGACAACTGGTAAGATGCAAATATAAATAAAATACACAAAGGTAAGCTGGCATTCTCCTCTGACTGAACTTCACCTCACAGTCTAATGATAAAACAAAACAAAATGGCAGATTTTTAGGAGCAACAGTCTGAGATCAGACTAGGAAACTAGTTTGAGATCAGAGTGTGGAGCTTCAGGAAAGTCAGCCTAATGAATCTGGACTTTAATTTGTAGAAAATAAAGAACCACTGAAGACTTGTTGAGCAAGGGAGATATATAATGAGTGTTATGAGTTATGGAGATTAATCTGAATGTAAGGAGTTAGTTGGAGAAGGAGTAATCTGGTTCCAGGGAGATGAGTTAGGAGGTTATGATAATATGTCATATGAAAAGTAATATAGATCTGGACTAGATTTGTGGCAGTGAAAGTATGAGAAAGCATGAATTTCAATGATGAGATCTTTAGCTCAATTAGAAAGGATGCTACTATAGATGAGAGCTCAAAGAGACCTCAAAAGTCATCTAGTCCAGCATCTTCATTTCATAAATGAGGAAATTGAGATAAATTTGCCCAAAGTTACATAGATAGTAAGAGTCAGATAAAATATTTGAGCTCAATTCCTTTGACTTCAGAACCAATTATCTTTCCATTGTACCTAGCATCCTTCTTTGACCTGTTGCGACTGTTATTTTTAATTAAGTACATCAGGATGTGAGTCATTGTGCTATAGTGGTTCAGATACTTGGCTTAGAGTCAGGAAAATTTTGGTTTGAAACCTGTCTCTGACAGTGTGACCAAAAAGAAAGTATTTAACTTCTCTGATCCTTAGTTTCCTTATATAAATTTCCGTGGTACCCAAGTAACAGGGCTGATTTGAGACTCCAATGGCATAATATACATGAAGTGTTTTACAAACCTGAATGTGCCATATGAACATTAGTTCTAATTACATTTTGTGTAGATGGGATAGAATAAAATATTAATCTATCATGTTACCATAAGCACTGACTGTTGGAACACAAATTGGAACCATCCACCATGATTTGGTAGTTCATGGTTACATTAAATAACCATTGATTGAGAAATAAAAATAATGAAATTTGTCCTCTGACATTGTACAGGTCAACCAAGGTAGCTATTTGGCTACATTTTACACTTTTGAAACAGTGTTTTTTTGTGATTATTTTGTAAGTGAAATTGATTTGGCCAGGCTCAAATTCTAAAAGTAGCTCAGCACCTCCCTAAAATAGTAAATAATTCAGGTAAAATTCTCCCCAACTTGGGAAAATAAACTTAGGTGTCAATTTAAAGCAAACAATCTAGTTATATGATTGATTTTTTTTCTGTCAAAATCAATTTTATGAGAAAGAATCATACGATCAATGACTATTAAAATAAATTTTGTAACTTACCAATTTCAGAGCTTGGATTTGCCATTCATCTTCCCATCTTTGTTTTTCTTCCTCTTTTCAAATTCTCTACTGTAGAACTGGGGCCCTAGGCAAACAAGGAAGACTGTTAGAGTGAAAAGCCAGCTTCGTCTTTCTCTCATAGACCCATGGATTATGTTTGTCACAGATTCAGGAGATATTGATTCTAATCCTTGTTGACACTTCCTAATTGCGTGACCTTGGGCAAGATACTTCCTTTATATGAGTCTCAGTATCCTTATATATAAAATTAGATATTTGGACTAGAAGATCATAAATAAGATTAAAATATAAAGAAAGAATTAGAAAAAAAAATTATATGCTTGACCTTTTTCTCTAATTAACTGACAATCAAGCCAATGTCTTTGGCTAGCTAATGTATAGGTCACTTTCAACTAGTTTCACATTATCTATGAATCTCTTTATATCATTTTGATCTCTTACTTTTCCATCTTTTCACTCTACCTTTAGATAAAAGGAAGCAAAATTTTATAATACAAACCTTAATTTTTTGACATCAGAAATACTGCACTGCATTTCCTTGGGTTTCTTTGCTAATAATTAGTATTAGCAACTAATCTCAACTGTTACTGGGCTTTGTAGCACAAGTCTCTATTCCCAGGTTCTGTGTGATATGCTTAAGGTTATTTGATGTTTAAGAAGTTTGAGAGTCGTAATTTCTGGGTAACTAATCATTCTTCTAAAAATGCTAGTATATTACCAATAAAATGGGTCAATGACACTCTAGAATGCCAAAGATGAATAGTGGGGCTCTCAGTTTATAAGAACTTGGACAATTATCTCTGACTGGTTAAAAATTAATGAGAGCAAATGATTATTACAATGAGAGGTGGACCTATTCTAATGAGAACCTAGGGGACATAACTTTGATCATATAATTTACTTCCAAATCATCCCTCTGAGAAATCTAGATAAAGGGTATATATCCCTCACCCAAACCTGAACAGAATAGAACTGGAAAAGAGTTTCACCTTAGATTAAATTCCTCATAAAGTTGGGGAGGATAGCAATACCGAGGTTAAGGATAGTGTTAAGCCTATCTGTTATGATCAGTCCTGTTGGGCAGAGGTTAAGCCTTGAAATGAGAACTTTAGAGAAAGGTGGAGAATTCTGGACTTCCCCAAATTATTGACTATTAATAATGATTTCTCTCAGTAACCAAGTCGACAATTCAAGGTCAAAGTCCTTATCTAATTCACATTTTATTTCTAGACTGAATTAGATAATATAACTCCAATAGCAACAAGATTTAATTAACACATGAAACAGTGAAAACAATAAGGAAAGGTATGTCCAGCAAAGATGGTGACATAATGTTCCATGCCTGAAAAACATTGATAAAAACTCCATAATAAACACTCCAAGGAAGATATAACGTAGTACCAGATGAAACAGTGACTCAAAAACACAAGGAATAGCATCCATTCAGACTAGTACTACACAAGAAGGCAGCAGGAAGTTTGAAAACACTCTGGCCAGTGGAGTCTTAAGCCACCTTGATCCCTGAAATACTAGGTTTGAAGCCAGTGGAATCCTGAATCCTGGACTCCTGCTGTCAAAGCAGGAGATAAATCCAACTCTATGTAGCTGGTTGCCCAAGGAGAAAGAAACAGAAGAGAGGCACTATATGGCATGAGCATTAAGAAATGGTATGAGACCAGAAATTTTAAAACCAAAGAGAAAGGGGGGTTGATCACCTGAGTGTGTCTGAGGAACTTAAAGGAGACCTGAATCCAGTGTGGCTTCTCATAAATAAGACATGAAGCAAGGAGTATCTTGGCCTTAGATTGTCAGAGAAGCAGGAAAGGCCAAGTCAAGCCCTAGCACTAGGAAAACAAAAAAGGAGCAGGACCCAGGAATGTAGCCTTTGGGGCTTCTAGGAGGTTTGACATTAAAAGTCACACATACTGATGAGGACATATCAGTGCTATAAAAAGAGAAAAGTCAAGTTTCTATTAGGTGACTACATAGGCAGAAAGAAGTGGAAATGAGACTAAGGCTAGCATATGAATTAGACTACTATGTTATGAAGGGAAAAATCAGTGACTGAAGATGGTCACAAGTTGTCCCTAACTCTCTCTCTCTGGCTAAGGTTGTAGTTATGGGGAGGGACCTAACCAACTCATCCAGAATTGTACCAAGGCCCAGACACCTTATTCAAGAATGGAGAAAAAGGCAAAGCCTTAGACAAAATTCATAGCTTTCAGGTCAAAGAAAAAGTATTTTGACTAACTAGAAAGAAAACAAAAAAAAAAAAAACTATCATGAAACTAATATAAAGGAGACTAAATCTTAGAGTAGGAAATTCTAAATGGTTTACAAGTGAGAATATTCTACTCTGCAGAACTAAGTACATTCTTATTGGAGGAAATTGCTGTTTAGTAAATAGGATTTGAAACAGTCCTGATAAAAAGACCAAAGTTTGGTATGATCTATGAGATGTAGACACAGGAGAAAAAAAAAAAAA
>CM053586.1:295158950-295190169 GCA_028646515.1 Pseudochirops corinnae | reverse complement strand
TTTCAAGTTCTATTTTGCCCTCTGGTTCTAAAATATCAGGGAAAATTTTCTTGAGAATTTCTTGAAGGATGATTTCTAGGTTCTTTTCCTGAACATGGCTTTCAGGCAGTCCAATAATTTTTAAATTGTCTCTCCTGGATCTATTTTCCAGGTCAGTGGTTTTTTCAAGGAGATATTTCACATTGCCTTCTATTTTGTCATTTGTTTGGATCTGTTTAATAGTATCTTGATTTCTCATCAAGTCATTTGCTTCCATTTGTTCCACTCGAATTCTGAAGGAATTATTCTTTTCAGTGAGCTTTTGAGATTCTTTTTCTATCTGGCAAATTTGACTTTTTAGGGCATTCTTCTCCTCATTGGGTTTTTGGACCTCTTTTGACAGTTGAGTTAATCTATTTTTTTAAGGTGTTATTTTCTTCAGTCAAGTTGTTGACTCTCTTTTCATGATTTTTTGGCATCATTCTCATTTCTCTTCTCACAATTTCCTGCACTTCTCTTATTTGGTTTTCAAAATCCTCCTTAAGCTCCTCTATGGACTGTGATCAGTTTACATTTTTCTTGGAAGCTTTTGGTGCAGGAGTTATGACTGTGTTGTCTTCCTCCCATTCCATGCTTTTATTCTTTTTGTCCCCAAAAAAGGAATCTAAAGTTAAATTGCTGAGCTTCATTTGCTTCCTTTGCCTGCTCATGTTGCCAGTCAACAACTTGATTTTTGAGCCACAGTAGCTCTCTGTTTCCAAAGTGGAGAGCTTCATCCCAAATTACTGTGGTTTTTGCAGCTGCCAGAGCTATTAGGGGGCCATCATCTCTGCAGGCCCCACCAGCTTTGGCTCACTGGTCACACACCTCAGGACCACCACCCAAGACCACAATCCTGATCCAGGCAGGTTAACACAAGAGCACTTAGCCTCTGAATGATCTCTTGGCCCCCCTCCAATCTGCAGGCTGCAGGCTCTGAAGCATCCACATGGAGGTGGCTGCAGGGGCCGCTTCTGTTGCTTTCTTTCCCTGGGGGCCGGTGGCCAGACCACTTCTCTCCCCCAAATTTAGCCACTTTCCCTTTGTCCTTGGCTCTTATGAGTTGATAATTCTGGAAAATGCCACAGTTCCCAGTGATCCACTTTCCTGAGTACTCCAGTCACGGCTTGTCCTGGCCACCCTGGGGCTACCACCATAACTGGTCTCAGCTCCCAGTATGCTGTGATGAACCCTTCCTGTCTGCCTGTCGGGCTGCCTTCATCAGGAGCTTTGTTTCTCTGTACTTTTGTGGGTTCTGGAGCTCTAAAATTTGTTTAGAGTCATATTTTATAGGTATTTGAGGTGGTTATGGGGGGAGCTCATAGAGTTCTGTGCTTCTAAACCACCATCTTGACTCTGCCCCCCCAACCCTCCTGTTGTCCCTCCCATTCTTGAAGAGGACCAAAATGACATCATTATGTTAGAATCAAGTTAAAGTGTGTCCAACTATGGCTGATCAGACATGAGCTCAGAATGCTCTACCACAGGTTGGGTACAAATAGTCAATGTGAACATTTGGGGTGGATTATCTAAATTTGCATATCTCATGTTTCTTTTGAGCTACTTCAATTCTGCTTTGCTCATACAGTACAGGGTCTTCTTTGATATTGGTATGCCACACTGGGCAGTCCTTAGCTAGCAGTTCCCATGTCATATAATCAATCCCAAAGATTTTCAGGGAGACCTTGAAAGTGTCTTTGTGTCACTTCTGACCACCATGTGAGCACTTGCCTTGTGTGAGTTCTCCATAACACAGTCTTTTAGGTGAGTGTACATTTGGCACTTGAACAATCTGGCCAGCCCATCTGAGTTGTGTTTTCTTTAGTAGGGTTTGAATGCTTGGCAGTTTAATTCAAGAAAGGACCTCAGTGTCTAGTACATTATCCTGCCGGGTGATCTTCAGAAGCTTACTAAAACAATTCAAATGGAAATAATTTAGTTTGTACACATTGATAATGAGGCCGATCCATGCATTGCCAGACATAAGTCAATGTTTGGAAGACTCCAAAGGAAAATGTGGGAAAGAAGAGGCATTAGAATGTCGATCAAACTGAGGGTCAGAGTTGTTCTGCTGACCTCATTGTTGCATGCTTATAAAACCTAGACAATATACCCTATATGCAATATATAGCTGTACCTGGAAACTGCTGAGAGTCACACAGCAGTGTCTGAGGCCAGATTTGAATTCAGGAATATGAATCTTTATTTCAGGCTGGTGCTCGGTAGCTTCATAGCTACCAAATAAATATTCAGAGAATCACAGATGCAGAGCTGGAAGAGACATCCAAGAACATCTAATTCAATCTCTTCATTTTACGGGTGAGGAAATTGAGGATTAGAAAGGTGAAAAGATTTGTCTAAGTTTGTATAGGTTGTATTTGGTGGAGCTGTGATTTATACACGGATCATCTGATTCCAAATCCAGTGTTGTTGTTTCCCCCCAACTGTCTCATGCTCCTTTTTTTTTTTTTTTTTTACAAAGGGGGAATGGCAGGGCAATTGGGGGTAAGTGGCTTGCCCAAGGTCGCATGACTATATAAGTGTTAAGTGTCTGAGGTCAAATTTGAAATCATGTCCTCCTGACTCCAGGGCTGGTGCTCTATTCACTGTGCCACCTACCTGACCCATCCCAAGCCATTTTTTAAAATAGAAATTCTGTAGATTGGCATTTAATGAACTCTACTATCCAGTTTCCATGTACCTTTCAAGTCTAATTTAATATTTCTCCAATCTGTACAATCCCAGTTCCAGTTAAATTAGCTCACTTACTATATATTCTCTGTATGATATTCCTTTTCCCACTTCCCAGCCTTTGGTCAAATGGTTCTGAGATTCTGTGCTTCTATGTCCAGAATAGGCTCTTTCCTCATTTCTATGTCCTACCACTTCTAACTTTCTTTAAAACCCAGATAATTTGCCACATCTTATGCAAGATCTCTGCTCATTTCCCCAGTTATTGTCACTTATTCTAGAAATTGTTTTGTCTGACTTTCTATCTACTTTGTATTTACTTATTTCAGGGATCAGCAAACTACAGCCAGATGCCAAAGGTAGTCATGTTTTTATATAGCCTGTGAGGGAGGAATGGGTTTTACATTTTAAATAAAGTTTCATTGTAGTAAACAGCACAATTAAATAGATAAATCTCATGTGCTTCTCCACTATCACCTCCACCTTAACTTTTGCCCCCCAAAAGAATAAAATCAGGGATTTAAAAGATTTTTTTTTTGTCTTTGCATTCTCAGTGTTTTGCATAATTTCTTGTCCATAGTAACCACTTATTAATTTTTTAATAGAATTGAATGAACTCAAATGAAAACTTATACTGTTTTTTTTCCTGTGACCTTGCCTCTCTTAAAAAAAAAAAAGATGGTTCCTAAAATGAGTATGTGCACAAATGCACACACATTCACATAAAAGTTCACTCACCAAGATATCCTCTAGATAATGATGTATTCACATATTGGGGTAAAGCTATAGAATCATGAAATCTAAGAGCAATCCATTTAGATAAAGAAAAAGTCATGATATTGACATCTCATTTTCAAAGGTCATTTTCCAGAAAAGTAGCAAATACTCTCCATGAGGGAAAAACGAAGTTGTAACAAGACCATTTAAATCCCAGGCAATATATTTAAAGAGAAAACAAGAGATGGATAAATCATCATATATCTTGCTAACTGACTCAGACAGAGGAGATTGAATATTAAACTATTAAGTAAAATTTTTGTTCTTTTCTTTTGCTTATCTACTGTATGACTAAACTTTGTATTTGGAAGAAAAGCAATTTGTTTCGAAAACAAAAAATAAAAGCAGAAATCCTGTTTAGTAATTTTTCCACATATGTACTGGAGTTTCATTTTTTTCCCCTTGCTGTCCAAAAGAGGTGGATAAAATTCATCGTTCTGGTTCATCAAAAGAGATGAGCAAGTCTATGTGATATATACAGTATATTCTGACTTCACAAATCGCTCTCATAGGGGAAAGGGCCTCAGAACTCATCTAGTTTAACTCATGAACAAGAATGAGCTATATGACAATCTCCCCAGTCATATCCCCAATAAATGGTCATCCATTCTTTGCTTTAAGTTTTCTATAAAGGTAAATAAAGGGAAAGGAACAAGTACTTAAATCACACCTATTATGTGCCACCCACAGTGCCAAATGTCTTTTTTGTAAGTATTATCTCACTCGATCCTCACAGCAAGCCTGGGACATGGGTGCTGTTATTATCTCAATTTTACAGCTGAGGAAATCGAGGCAAGCAGAGTCTGGGGGACTTGCCCAGGGTCACAGAACTAGAAGGTAATCAGAGGTCCAATGTGAATTTGTATCATCCTGATTCCAAATCCAGCATGCTGATCACAATGCCACCAGTATCCACTATTCCATTTTGGAACAACTCTGATAGGAATTTTGTTTTCTGTTTTCTTACATACAGACTGAAATTGTCTATCTGCACCTTTTAGTTCTGTCTTCTATGTCTAAGCAGTCTAAGTACAGTCACTATCTCAAATGCCAGCCCTTCAAATACTTGGTGACAGCTACTGCATTATGTTCCTCTTAAGACTTAAGTCTTCTCTTCTTCTGGTTAAACATTCCCTTTTCTTTAGATCATCCTTTTCCGGCATGAATTCAATTCCCTTCACTAATTCTGGTTGCCATTCTGTGGATGCTCTTAGCTTATCAATACCCTTCCTAAAATGTAGTAGCCTTCCTCAAACACTTCCAAATTCCCTCTAGTCTTAAAGGCACCACCAGGTAACTCACTCAGGCTTGTATCCACAATGACATCTGACATTCCTCATTTTACTTTGGACCACATTTAAAATCTTTTGCAAAATTTTTATTTTTTCTAATGTTATATCCACTGTTGTATAAACATACCCACTTGCATATTTGTCACTCTGGTTCAGACTTTCAATACCTCTCCTCTGGAGTATTTTAATAGCCTTTTAACTGTTCTCTCCATGTCTCTTCCCTTAACCCCACTCCAATACCTTCTTCACTTAGTTACTGAAATGTCACTCCCCTGCTCTATAAATTCTAGTGACTCCCTATTACTGCAGGATGAAATGTAAAATCCTCCATTTGGCATTTCAAGTTCTTATTCTGGCTATTTCCTACCTTCCTAGTTTTCTCATACTATATTCCCTTGCACCCTTACAGTGGTCTACTTTTTGTTCCTCTCATAAGACATTTGCAGGGCCTGTGCCTCATGCCTGGAACCAGCCCATCTCCTACATTATTGTACTTTCCTCAGGCTCAAATTCTCCCTTCTGAAAAAGGCCTTTCCTAGTCCCTTAGCTCCTTCCCTTCTGAGATTACCTCCCATCCCATCTGTATATATCTTGCAAGTACCTATTTACTTATACAATGTCTTTTCTTTTAGTGTATAAGCTCCTTGAAAGGAGGGTATATTTCTTTCCTTTGTTCTCTCTCTCTCTCTCAGAGAGGATATACTAGGATGTACTAAATTCTTGTTGACTGATTGAGTGAATATCATATGATTCTTAATTTATGTTCAATATAAATGGGTAGGTACAGAAATTAATTCAGTTCTACTATGTTCAATAACAAATATTAATTTGGTGTATAGTACTTTCAGAGTATTGCACTAAGAACCAGGGTAACACAGTTCTTACCTTCAAATAGTTTATAGTCCCCAGTGATGATGAAGAGGTTTACCCACTAAGAGGGTTAGGGGTACATGAGACCCCAAAATAGAAACATGCCGGGACCTGCAGAAAGAATTCCACTCATGTCTTCTCAGCCAAAGAAAAGTAAAGTTTATTAAAAGTTTGCCTGTACTGGATACAGAGCAAGTCTGTGCTAAAAAAAACTCTATGGCACTCTCACAGAGCAAGTCTGTGCTAGGGCCTTCTGTGGAGCTCTCACCACATGGAAGGGAGATGGGATTCCTATATACACAGGAATCTAGGGGTGGTCTAGAGGAGGAGTTTGGGGAGGGTCTTCAGGAGGAGTTAATGAGATCAATGCAAGAGTGGATTGGTATTTTAATAGACTCAAGGGTGGGAAGCAGATGGACAATGGAGGGCCAGGCTAGTAACAGAGGTTTAGGCCCAGCCACAATGAAATACTTATGACCTCTGCAAATGCCTCATCAAGTAGGAAGATTCAATCAGACTTGAAGGGGTTTCCCAGACCCTGTACCTGAAAGATTCAAGGAGAACTCCACGGGGTCCCAGAGCCTACACCTTATCAATGAAAGGGCGTAGATAAAATATGGACAAGAATAAGTATAATTTAAAGAAGACTGATAGGAACCAAGGGCAGTTAGGTCGTACAGTAGACAGAGCTCCAGGCCTGACGTGACAAAAACTTGAGTTCAAATCTGTCCTCAGACACTTACTAGCTGTGTGAGCCTCAACAAGTCACTTCAACCTGTTTGTCCGAGTTTCCTTGTCTGTAAAATGAGCTGGAGAAAGAGATGGCAAACCTCTATAGCATTTTTGCTAAGAAAACTCCAATGGGGTCGGGAAGATCTGGATGCAACTGAAATGACTATATAACAAATATTTCATTGCTATGTACTTGAATTTTGAATTCCCCTCCATCCTCCTCCTCCCCCCACCAAACACAATACTGCCTGCTGGGCTTGGAATCAAGAAGGCTTATCTTCATGAGTTCAAATTCAGCCTCAGAAATTTACTAGCTGTATAACCCCAGGCAAAGTCTCTTAATCCTGTTTGCCTCCATTCCTTATCTGTAAAATGAACTTGAGAAGGCAATGGCAAACCACTCTAGTATATTTGCCAAGAAAATCCCAAATGGGATCACAAAGAGTAGGACAGAACTGAAAATGACTAAACAATAACAAAGATTAAGTGGAGCTTAATTAATTAATTAATTAAGTGGACAGTTCTAAAAGTATTACAGGAAGATTTGAGAAGGGAGAATTCCTTCCTGCTAAAGAGATTAAGAAATTCCTCATTGAGGAGGTGACACCTAGTTCAAATCTTTAAGGAAATAACTGGTTTCAAAAGGAGGGAGTATTTGTCAGAATTAGGGAGTGTCTAACTAGAAGCCAATGATTCTACTTACTCAGGATTACTTGAGACATGATAGATTCTACAGCTGGCAAATCAGCTCAGTGAAAAGGCAGGGACATTCAAGCTGCCGCCTCAAAGGAAGAGTTTTAGAGAAAATAGTAGACCCTACATGATCAACTCTGAAATGCCTTCCATCTTGTCTCATGACCTGGGATTTGTCTTCTGACTTGAATCTTTACTTGAATGCTTAATTTTTCCCAGCTTACCTCAGGCCCTGTGATTTTGGTGGTCCAAAGAACTCTAGTAGTGTGCTGGTCTGGGGTACTGTTTTCTGCTAATCATGGCTTAGATCCCAGTCTTGCCCTTCCTTCACTCACCTATTAACCTAAGCATTCTCAGATGCCAGCTTTTGACTATTTGCAAATGATGTAATCAGGCAAGAAAACGTGTGATACATTAGGGGAGAGCTAGTTGTCCAGTTTGGCTGGAATTTACAAGGCTGATTGTATTAAATGTTTAGAAGAGAAGCTTATGGAAGTATTTAAAAGGTAGTCTGAGGTTTTTATTTGTTTTTTTTTCATTCTAGAGGCAACATGTAGCTAGTGAAGGTTTTTGAACAGGGGGTGACATGGTCAAATTCATGTATTAGGAAGATTATTTTGGGAGTATGTGAAAATGAAGGATCCAGTTAAAGGATCCAAATGTCACTCAGTTTATATTTGCCCTTGATCACTCTTTTTGATTGTTTTTAATATGTCATTAAAATGTCAAGCTGGCTATTTTTTTGACCACTACCCTGGCCTGGTTAGCATTTGGATGGGTGATTTTCTGGGACTACTAGATACTAAATGGTTCACTTAGAGGCATTATAGTATAAAGAAAGTAAAAGACCTGAGTTCAATTCTTGCCTCTGAAAAATACTGATTGTGTGACCTTAATCAAAGCACTTAATCTCACAGTAATCTAGACCAGAGATGTCCAATATGTGGTTTACAGATTTCTGAGTGTGGTCTGAACCAGATTAAAATGTCTTTCCTATCTGCTTTTATTATGTTGATATATTAAAAAAGAAACATATAAATGCGTATGTTTTCTAAGTCAAAATGTGGCCCACAGGGATGCTAATATATGATTTAGCAGCCCCTATTTCTATTTGAGTTTGGACCCACTGCTCTGGGCCATTTCCTAAGTCTGTAAGCTAAAGAAAAAATGCTAATCTGCATTTACAGAGGGTGATTCCTCATGGAGTGTTGCCTAAACTGATGAAGAACCAGTTATTAGGTTATTCCATTGAAGATTTTTTGGAAAAAAAAATATGGAACAAATGAATTCAGCATAATAAGCATTTATTAATTAACTACTATGTTAAAGTAGTAGATGCTATATATATATGTGTGTGTGTGTATATACATATATACATACACATATATATGCATAAATATATATAAATATAAAATATGGTATTTATTTAGAGTTTGCTACATCCCAAGCACTATGCAAAGCCTGTGAAAGTAGGGATAATCTTGTTTTATTCTATTTATATCCCCATTGCTATCATCCAATGGACGTATGACTAGAATGAGAATACCATCCCTACCGTTAATGGGCTTGCATTCGATTCAAAGGGAGCTAGAAAGCAGAATGTAGAAGTGAGAGTTCAAGGGGGCAAGGTTGTTTGTGCAGAGGAGGAACAGTCCAGTGAAGTGAGCGCAATAGGGCCTCTCAAGCAGTGGTAATTCAGGCCAGGGACTCACCATTCAAGAGAGCAGGGAATCAGGTGTGGAGGCATTTCCTGATAGGCAAGGTTACTGGTAAAGAGATAGACCAATCTAAAGACAAAGTGAGTAACAGGCCCTCCTGTAAAGAAATATACATTCTACCAGGGGTGTAACACATGAAAATATAATTTAGAGGTGAAGAGAGTCACTTAACCTGTCTCAGCCTTAATTTCCTCATCTGTAAGGTGAGGATAATAATATCACATACCTTCCAGGGTTGTTATGAGGATAAGATGAGATAATATTACTAAGATGCTTTGCAAATCTTAAAACACAAGATAAATGATAGATATTATTGTTATTGTTATTTTCATTATTATAAATTACTGACAACATATCAGTAAAGGTTTCTCCTGAGTCAAACCTTCAAGGAAGCTAAGAGATTCTAAGAGACAGGGGAAATGGGGGAGGGGAGGAGGACAGCATTCTAATTATGCAAATGAATTTACTAAAATAATTCAAAGAAATAAAATTTCATTCAATATCACCAACAGATATTTAATGAGCCCATTAAATCCATGACGCTAGTCTCTAAACGGAGACATTCAAAGAAGCATAATAATTGGCGTTTTATTACACAAAGTTTGTAAAAGATCCTATATTTATCATCTCTTGAGATCCTCCAAACAGCTCTGTGAAGTAGCTATTGTGCTCCTCATTTCACTAGTGAAGAAAGAAAACTTTAGAGAAATGATGTGACTCTCTCAAGGTCAAAACTGGGAAATATCAAAAGCTAGAGTTGAAGCAAGACTTTTGATGACTACAAATTCCACATTTATCCAACTGTTTCACATTTCCTTAGTCCCTACTCTAGTAAAATTTTCAGCTTAATTAGAGAGAGAAGGCATACCAAACTACATAAATACAATGACAAATTGACTTTACACATAGTTATTTTCAGAGTTCCAAGAAGGAGGGCATGTTATTGCCTTGACTGGGGATTAGTCTTAGAATGTTCCCTGGTAAATATTTACTTAAATCCTTTCACTCAAATATCTATTAAACATATTATTAAACCTAACTTGGGATATTTAGTAGCTTGATATTATTTCTTTAGAGTTTTCTACTTTCCTCTCTCTAATTGCCTTAGATGTCTAGGTGTACCAGACAGTAATATTTCATGCTGGTTCTTTGCCTCCAAGCATTTGGATGGTAGAACCCTTTTGTTGAGGTGTGATTATTTCCATCCAGTGCTTCTCAGGAATCTACTCTATTTTGATCTCCTCTGTTTAAAATACAGGTGATTGGGAAGTAGACAGTGTTTGTTTTGTTTGCAAATTTTCATGTATTTATAGGTACATGATGAAAGAATAGTTTTGCGCGAGCACACACACACACACACACACACACACACACACACATACACCCTTTGTTCCTTCTTTTTTTTTGGCAAGCATCCTTGGAAAAAGCACTCAATGATAGAATTCTTAGGGCCGAGTCCCAGCACTTAATGTCTATTTAGAGCATATCAGTTTCCCAATAAGTGAAATAAGAGTTGTTTATAGATTGCATGTGGCACAATGTCATGTAGCATCCTTGAGTCAGGAAGATTTGAGTTTAAATGTGGCCCAAGAAAATTTAGTAACTGTGTGATCTTGGGCAAATCTCTGGCTGCCTTATTTTCCTAATTTATAAAACAGGTATGATAATAGTTATTTATTAAGAATATAAAATGAAAAAATATTTGCAAAGTGCTTTGCACACCTTAAAGTTCCATGTATATGCTACCTAGTTATTATTGTGATTGTGTAAGGAGAAATTCCATTCAGACGCCAACTCTACCATTGCATTTCTTATAAAGCTCTACATACATTTTTGTCTTGCCATGAAGTCTTTATCAGGACTTGAGCAACCTCTATGGATTATGTAATGCTGACCATTTTTACATGACCCAAACTATAACGGTAGATATCATAAGACAATAGAAATAAAGGTAATATTAGAGAGTATCACACTCACCAAACAGGGGAGAAATGGGCTTTGTATGTCCCATGATGTATACTTAATGAGTGCATCCGCGAGTTTGATATCATTGCTATTTCTCTCACAGTATTTTCCCATATACTAGATTAATTTTCACAAATGTTCTGAAGCAGTAAAGCATTGCATAAATTCATTATTCTTTCTAGTAATAAGATCTGTAATATCTGATCTGCAAGATAAGTGCTTGCTTCCACAGAATCTGAGTCAGGGGCAAAAATATATATACTTAGTTTCATAATGGGACTTCTGTCAAAACTCATCAAATATTCTTTGATTCCATGAATTCCCAATTCAAATAACTTTCTCTTAGCCTGATTAATAGAAAATCATTCAGCTGAGTTATTATTGTTACTCTTAGTTTCAATGCAACTCTTTTATACATGTGAGCTGAATTGCATGCCAAAAAGGAAACAGCAAGACACTGTAATTCATAGGCCTGTTATTTACATAAAATGTATGCAGATTTATTTGAACTTATAAGTAATCAGTTACATTCTTGGAATACTAGAAAATGCTCACAACCATCTGAAATAAACTTTGCTAGTATTAAATATTCCAGCTCCATTGTCTTTATCTATCTGTTGTCAGCATATATGAAGGTGAAATCTTAACTGAAATCACTCAACTACACTTTTAGGAACTACCTTTAATAGTAAATGCTAATGGGAAGTTTTCAAATGCATGGATTCACTATATTTAACTCCATCTTTTCTTGAGCGCTAGCTACAGCAGGGTGCTAGAGAGAAACAGAAGAAAAGCATGTCATCTAGAATTTATTTCAGCTAATTTAAAACAATTCTTTTGAACAGCTACTTATATCTGTATACCAAGTTGCTGCAAGAAAGAAAAAAAAAACATGTTTCTATTTTTACAAAATGATGAAAACATTAAAAAAAGACAATATGGATATGGATATTTGGATAGAGATAAAATAAGTATCACCACCTCTGGAAAGAACTTGTCAATGGATAGATGTATCATTCTACTCACTCCATCCTTTTGATTTTGCATACTAATAAAGCTTCCTTAACTACCTCTGTCTTGTATTTGTTGCTTTCTCCTTTACAATATAAACTTCTGACAGGTAGAGGATGCCTTAACTTTACATTTATATTCTCAATACTTAGTTGGATGCTTGGTATATGGTGAAGACTTAATAGTATTTTTCATTTTTTAATTCATAATTAGGTAGATGACAATGACAGGTATGCTGTTGCTGTATTAAGAGTGACTGCAATGAAGTATGAAGGAGCAATAGAAAGGGGGTTAGAAGAAGGTACTCATGGAAACTCTCTTAAATGAAAATAATGTGATTGTCCAGAATCATTGCTGGCTCATTAGAGTCATAGGGCCATAGATCTGGAAAGAGCATTAGTGGCCATCTAAGTCCACCCCTTCATTTTGCAGATTAAGAAAGTCAAATAACTTTCCCTAAGTTGGATAGGCTGTAAGTGACAGATTCTTCTCCTACCTCCATTTTCAATCTATAAAAATCCATGGAAAATTATCATTCTTAATGATAGGAAAATCCTGAGATAGTAAAACTAGGAAGAAAATTTTCCTCTAAATTTACAATGAAAGGGCATTCTATAGTGGAACTATTTCCAACTTGCAAAGATTTGAAATTGTCATTTGAATATGAAATTACAACTTGTGTATTGTAAATTACAACTAGTGTTGATGGAGAAATACATGTGGAAACATGTTAGCAGATATGGGCAGAGACACACAGTTGTGATCCACTGCTCTGGTAGGAAAAACAAATCTTTTCCCAGTTTTGTGGAATATTAAGTAAATGTTTGTTTTTTCAGCAACTTGTTGCTAATGTGTAATATTAGTGTCCCATGGGGCCCTTTTTGAGAAGGAGATATGTGACAGTCTTCTCCACTAAGTCACAGAGTTTGGGGAATATTTGGTTTTCTCCATGAAAAAAAGTCTTTGTGACTTTTTGGAAGTCTTATTAGCATTTTGATAACAATCATTTATTTAATGCTAAAAGGTTTGTGAAGTATTTTATTTACTTTATTACATTTGAGATTCAAGATGACTCTAATGAAGTAGATAATGGGGTTATTACTTCTTGTATCGTAGAGATGAAACTAATGGCTAGAGTCTATCAATAACTTGACCCAGGGTCACACAACTAGTGTTAGAAGCAAGATTCAGAAACTAGGCATTCCTGAGTCTAAATTCTTAATTCTTCCCATATTTATGAGGAGTTCAAATTTAAAAAAAAAAAAACATCATTCATTCTTTCTCTGAAAAAATGTACTTTGAGTTGATCGAATAGTTAAAGAATCACAATTTTTTTTCAATACTTTAAGAAAAATTAAGTCATACCTTTCTTAAAGTTTATTTTAAAAAATTAACAGAACAGGACTTTGGTATTTCAGAACTTTTTTAAAAAAAATAGTGTACTTTTTATTACTAAGAAACAGGTTTAAGGTTAAATAAGAAATATGTGTAATGACAAAAGTTTTAAAATGATGTATCACTGAATTCATATAATAGCATGATGTATAGTTGTTGATATACAATTTCACATATTCAAAATGGTGATCATTCATTATTTAATACCAGTTCTATATGTGGCATTGTGTCTAAGCCAAGAGTGACATCTAGTAGCCAGTTCTGGTAAACACAGACATACATGCATACATAGGTTTTTACATACTTGATCTTGGGATGTAACAATAATTAATTTTTAATTGTATACAACAAATTTATATTTGTTCTACACTTGTTCAGGCTTACATACAATTTAAGATCATGGAAAGTAACGTTTTACCCAATATACTAATAACATTATACCCATTTTACAGGTTAGTAATTTCATCAACACAACATTTTCTTAACATGTTCAATTAGATCAGTACTCATATTTCCTGAAATGAGGGTTAGGGGAACTTTATTCTCTAGCAGGTTCTTCCTTCATGCTATTCTTCATTATTGGAATGCAAGCTCTTACTCTCTGACAATTTAAGATCTACTCATTTCTTCAAGCCCAACTCTGAATGCAATCTCCCCCAGAAAAGCTTTCTGGTTTCTTTATTTATTAAGGAACTTCCCACTTCTGCCCCACCCCCATACATCACACAGAATTTTTACTTACACTTGCCCTTTTAAACTTAGCATAACTCCCAATTATACTATAAATTTTGTAAAGACATGGATTGATTTTAATTGAGTCTTATTATCTCTCCCAGAGCCTTCAACAGTGCTCTCTGCACACAATAGATATCTAGTAAACAATTAGATTAAAAAGAGCTCGAAAGTTCTAGGTATTCTTTATAGAATCCAAAGAACTAAATGAAACCAGCTTGAGAATTTCCAGTATTCACTGGATACATGAGTTTAAATGAAACACTAATGTTTATATCTAGAGCAGTGGTTCTCAACCTTCCTAATGCCACGATACTTTAATCCAGTTCCTCATGTTGTGGTGACTCCCAGCCATAAAATCATTTTCGTTGCTACTTCATAACTGTAATTTTGCTACTGTTATGAATCTATCTGATATGCAGGATGTATTTTCATTTTACAAACTGAACATAACCCACAGGTTGAGAACCGCTGAGTCACCTGATTTCCATTAAAACTTAGACCAATGCAGGTAGGTAATAACCTTGCCTGTTCAAAAAGCTTAAATTAAGAAGTTATACAATAGTTCCAAGGCTAGGCTCTGTAAAGCCATGAGCTACTCCCTAACCCAATTCCTTAATCTTTAGCACTATAGTAAGAGCTTAACACAATGCCTGTAATATATTAGACACTTAAATGATTGCTCACATCATAGTGAAACCAAAAAGACTTTAATTCAGAGTGCCAAAGGAAAGTTGGTTACATCATAATACGGCAAACCTGTTCATGTCAAGCATCATATTGATAAGTGGAACTCTCCATCTGATTGACTTGTATATCATAATTAGGGTCAATCATAAAAAGATGAAATTGATGCATTGTTTGTGCCAGTAGTCTGATTTGCCTGCCTCCTTAGACATAGATTTAGATGAACATTCTTGGACTGAGGCCATAAGGCTAATTGAAATGGATAAACAAAGAAAAAATGACATTATAGGCATTGACATTATAAATGATATTATAAATTTTGTTATCTTTTTCTTTGGCACAAAATGTATAAATGAATTTTTTCATTATCTGCATTAAAAAGAAATGACTATTACTGTTTTTTCCCAATTTAATGACATCTCAAAATTTTCTAAAAAAAAAATGACCATACTATTTTTAGATGCTCTTATTCTAAATTGTATTTGCATATTGTTTGGTTTCTAATGCATTTAGAGGCATTTCTAATTTCATTAAAAACATAAAATTTTGTGTAGTTACAATAGTTACAGATTAATGTATTCAAATATGAAATAATTTAAAATCGTGTTGATTTATAGCTGAAGAAATTCACAAATACGTAAAAAATATCTGAATTTGAGCGTTTGTAATTGCAATTAAGTAAGATAATGTTGGCTTTTTTCAACAAAAATTGAGTTTTTCCAGTTGTGTATGCAGATTCAAAGGTTATTGGGTTTCACTACATCTTAGAATTTGTTTTTGAAATTTCTTGACTCCCACCTCTACACACACCTTCCTCTTGCAGAATGGAGGTGTCTGGACCTATGACTTCATCAACGTGTGGAATTCTTTTAGTGGAAACTCCCTCAATGGATGCAGATAGATAACACACCTACACAATATAACCATAGACAGTTGCTTGGGGTACTGTACTGCTAATGCTATTGAACCATGATCCCACATATATCAGATGCAGAATTTGAACCTATGTCTTCCTTACTCTAAGATCTGCCCTTTATACACTGTCACACCCCTGATAATTAAATCATTAACTTCAATCACTAATTCAAAAGCCAATGACAAAGCAATTGGGTAAATTTTGAAATCATCCCACCATTTGCAACAAATTATCTTCTTTTCTGTGAGTCTTCCAAATCATTGAATGAATTAAAATGTAATCTCCTTGATAGAAATGGGTGGGATGGATGGGTAAGATGATTCTTTATTTGTTTTGTTGGTATCCCAAAACTTAGTATGGTGCCTCACACATAGCAGGTACTTATTATTTTGTCATTTGTATCGAGGGCTTTTATGTTCATGTGTTCCTAACTCTAAGACCCTCAAACTTCATTTCCCTCCTCCAATCATATCTATGAGCCAAAGGCCAAGCTCAAATAAGTGAATATTATATTAACTTTCTCCCCATAAGAACTTGATATCACTGTAAAGACAAATAAATTGGCTAAAATTATATTTATGCAGGTGCAGCTCTTTTAAGTACACAGTTTGCTTTACATATATTTTTTTTAACAAATCTAAAAATCCTTTTAAATCTCACATGAAAGCAGGCAAACTTGTTTTTGGTAGACTTAGAAATCTTTCTCT
Source organism: Pseudochirops corinnae (assembly GCA_028646515.1). Lineage (NCBI taxonomy): Eukaryota > Metazoa > Chordata > Mammalia > Diprotodontia > Pseudocheiridae > Pseudochirops > Pseudochirops corinnae. The sequence goes on along the minus strand of CM053586.1, from coordinate 295,173,965 downwards.
TTTAAATTCAAATGATAAACCCAACACAAATGTAGGTCATTATTTTTCATTTAGTTGGATACTTGTAATGCAGGTTTTCCTTTAATCTTTTGACTTGTGAAGTAAAATTGTACTGCCACGTGACGTGTCACAGAAGTCAGGGCATTGCTTTATTATTGATATAGAATGATGCCAAAATGCTACACAAAATCCAATGTTATTCCTGAACTAATGAGGAAATAAGAGAGTCTTAGGGTCTGCAAATAATGTGAGGTTAGGAACTCTTTCTTTCTAAAAATGTTTTGTTGTCATGATTTTTTTTCTTTTATTTCTTTCTAATTCTTTTTTCCCACTACTATGGCTATTAACCCTTCCCTATGACTCCCTTAATATACATATAAGTTGTCCTTGTTTTATGAAAAAAAATGGGTAGTGTGATTTTTTTTAAAAGAAGAAAACCAAATAACCAGTATCAAAAATGAAAAGGTAAATTCACTACCAAGGAAGATGAAATAAAAACAGTTTTTAAGAGCTATTTTGTCCAACTATATGCCAATGGTTCTTACAAGGTAAGTAAAATACATGAATATTTACAAAAAATGTATATTGCCCAGAATAACAGAAAAGGAAATAGAATACTTATTTTAGAAAAAGAAATAGAACAAGCTATAAATAATCTCCCTAAGGAAAAATAATCCAGGATCAAATGCTTCCACAAGTGTATTCTCACAAACATTTAAAGAACACTTCTTTCTAAGATTTTATAAACTATTTTGGAAAATAGGCAAAGGAAGAATCCTACCAAAGTCCTTTCCAACACAAATATGGTGCTGAAACCTAAACCAGGAAAAGCCAAAACAAGGAAAACTATAAACAGTTTCTCTAATGAATATTGATGCAAAAATGTTAAAATACTAGCAAGGAGATTACTTCAGTATATCACAAAGATCACACATTATGACCATGTAAGTTTTATATCAGGAATGCAGGACTGGTTCAATATTAGGAAATTTATTAGCATAATTGACCATATCAATAACAAAAGCAATAAGAGTCATGTCATTCTATCAATAGATGCAGAAAAAGCTTTTGACAAAATACAACATTCATTCATGTTAAAAAAAAAAACACTTGAAAGTATAGGAATGAAGAGAACTTTCCTTAAAACAATAAGTTGTATCTATCTAAAACTATCTATTATCATGATTTCTAAAGGGGATAAACTAGAAGCCTTCTTGAAAAGAGCAACGGTGAAGCATTGATGTCTATGATTACCATTATTATTCAATATTTTAGTAGAAATACTAGCTATAAAATTAAGAGAAGGAAAAGACATATAAAGAATTAGAATACACAATAAGGAAACAAAACTATCGCTCTTTACAGTAATTGTAGACAATATAAAACACTTGGGAGTCTACTTGCCATGACACACCCAGGAACTATTTGAACACAATACAAAAGACTTTTCATACAAATAAGGTCAGATTTAAACAATTGGAGAAATATTAATTGCTCATGGCTGGGTCGAGCCAATATAATAAAAATGACAGTTATATGTAAATTAATGTAGTCAATGCCATACTAATCAAACTACCAAAATATTTTATGAAGCTAGAAAAAATAATAACAAATTTAATCTGGAAGAACAAGAGGTCAAGAAGATTAAGGTAATCAATGGGAAAAAAAAATGGTCCAGCACTTCCTGATCTCAAACAATATTATGAAGTGGTAATCATCAAAACAATCTGGTACTGGCTAAAAACCAGAGTGATGAATGAATGGAATTGATTAAGTATATAGTACACAGTAGTAAATTATCATAACATCTAGTATTTTATAAATCAAAAGATCCAAGCTTTTGGGACAAGAACTCACTATTTGACAAAAATTATTGGGAAAACTAGAAAGCAGTTTGGTAGAAACTAAGTATAGACCAATGTCTTATATAAAATGCCAGTACAAAATTAAATGTATACATAATTTAGATAAAAAGTGATATATCAAATTAGGGGAACATGGAATAATTTACTTGTCAGATCTATGGATAAGGGAAGAATTTATAACCAAACAAGAGGTAGGGAGCATTATAGGACACAAAATGGATAATTTTGATTACATTAAATTAAAAAAGGTTTTGTATAAACAAAAGCAATTCAGGCAAGATCAGAAGGGCATGGAGTCAGGAAGACTCATCTTCTTGAGTTTAAATCTGCCCTTAGGTATTTACTAGCTGGGGAACCATGGGTAAGTCACTTAACCCTGTTTGCCTGAGTTTCCTCTTCTGTAAAATGAGCTGGAGAAGGAAACGAAAAACCTTTCCAGTATCTTTGCCAAGAAAACCTCCAATGGGGTCATGGCTGAAACAAATGAACAGCAATAACAACCAGCACTATAGTGCTAAAAGAAATGATGAGCAGGATGGATTCAGAAAGCCCCAGGAAGACTTACATGAACTGAAAGAAAGTTAAATGAGAAGAATCATGAGAACATTGTACACAGTAACAGCAATATTGTAAGATGATTAATTGTAAATGGCTTTGATATTCTCATCTATTCAATGATCTAAAGCAGTTCCAAAGGACTTATGATGAAAACATACTGTGTACCTCCAGAGAAAGAACTGATGGAATCTAAATGCAGCTTGAAGCATGCTTTTTTAACTTTATTTTTCTTCTTTATTTTTTGGTACGTGTTTTCTTTTGTCACATGTATAACATGGAAATATTTTTGCGTGATTTCACAAGCTTAATCCATATCAAATTGATTGCATTCTCAAGATGTGGGATAGGAGTATGGGAGGGAGAGAATTTGGAACTCAAAGTTTCAAAATGAATGTGAAAAATTGTTTCTACATGCACTTGAGAGAAAAATAAATTTAAAAAAAAGAGGAAACTTTGGCCCACAGAAGCTGACTTTCCTGATTGCATGCCTAGGTAAGTGGCAGAAGTGCTATTTGAACTTAAGGTTCTCTTACTTGAAAATCAGTAAATTTCCCATGGTGTTATGTATGTATTATCTAATTGTTTCCTGGTTTTGTTTGCTGCATTTAACATTAGTTCATATAAATTTTCCCAGGATTTTCTGTATATACTTTTATAATTCTTATGGAACAGTATTACTTCATTATGTTTATATATCCTAATTAATTTAGCCATTTCCCAAATGATGGGCACTTATTGTGTTTCCAGTACTTTCCTACAATCAAAATATTATTTAAAATGTTATACATTTGCATTCTTTCCCTCTGTCTTTTACTTTTGTAGATGTATCCTAAATAGTGATGTTATTAGCTTAAAAGTTATACTCAAAGTGATTTATAGGTTAAAGTCCAAAATTGCTTTCCAGAGTGATTGGACCAATCCACACCTTCAACAGCTTACATTAATGTGCCTGCTCTCTGCAAGGACTTCCAACAATTCCATTTTTTCCCAACATAAATATGAACTTTAACATTATTTTATTATTTTTATTATTATTGGAAACTTAGAGTATTTTATGGGCTTGTCTATAACCTGACTTTTTTTTCTTTTAAAAACTACTGTTACACTGTTACATTTATTGTTAGAAGAGTGAATCATATTCTTCTATCTTAGAAATGAAAACTTTATCAAGGAAACTTGCTGCAAAGTTTTCTTTTTAATTTTTTTTCCCCCAAGCTAACTTTCCTTGCCAAATTTATTTCTTTCATTTGCAAAAATTTTCAATTTTATATTATTAAACTTGTACTTTTTTTTTTCTTTTGTCATCGTCTCTCTGTCTCTTGCTTGGTCAAAGAACATTCTCCGAAGAAAAGACTGTGTGAAAAGAAAATATTAGTAGTAGAACTCTATAACTAAAGAGATCTGATCCTCCTTTTCTGTTTCTCTTCCTTTCACCCAACTTACACCTTAATTAGTGGTTCTTATGATTTCTTTCTTTTAATATCTCTTGTATAATTTTGTTAAAGTTTGTTTGGCTTGCCACAAACTTCACCCTCTGTCTTAGCACTGTCCTTGACAATGGGAATTTCTCTGTTATATTTAATGAATTTAAACACCATATTACCCAGTTCAGATAAATACTATCTCCCCCTCCTTCTTTCTCATTTTTTTTAAACTAGTGAATTCCTTTTTCCTTGTTCTTTTCTTTCTTCTCTTTAAAATAATAAAAAAAGAACCAATCCATACACAAATCTTGTATTTATGTCTCTGTGATGTTTGCAGATAGTAGAAGTCTTAAAGGAGACCTATTTCCTCTTCCCCTATTAGATCGTTAGTGTTTCATTATTTATACTTTTTCAAATACTCTAATGTATTTACTTTTCTAGATTTCTTTTATATCCTTCAATTTTTTTCAGATTCTACTTGGGTTTATTTTAATCAAACATGCTTAAAAATCCTTCATTCTGAAGCTACATGACCAAGACATTTTCTCTGACTCTTCTGACCTAGTAAGGAATTACAACTACCTCCACAGACTAAGGCACCAAGAACTCTGTGGAGGTGACAACCTGATGGATTAGTAGTAGAAAAAGCTTAATACCTAATCATTGATATGCTTACTCAGCAATGCCTCCATCATCTACTACCTCCACATTCTGAAAGGGCTGCACAATAAGACCCATAGGCTTGTGCTCTGGGATAACAATTACCTTACTGTTGCTGTAGTCTGTACTAGCATGCCACCCTGACTATGCCCTCAACCTACTATTATATACCAATAAGAAGCAGAATTTGCTTCAAACCTTACCCCTCTCCCACTCATATACACTGTACAAGGAAGAAGTAGAACTATGGGAATGGCTATGTGTGCTCTACTTAGGGATGGTATTTACTTGTTCAGCATCAATGTTCAGTCAAAGAAGCAAGGAATAAAAAGAAATAAGGATTGGCTACAGTGTGTGAGTACAGTGAGGAGAGTGAGACCAGCTAGGTCAAGAGAAGAGGTTGGCACCCCACTGAGACAATTCTGTTTTCTTAGAAGTCATTTGGGCCAGAGATTGAGATCAGGGAAAAGTGAATTCCCTAGTGTGAGAGGAGCCTGAGACACTTTTGGATTTAGCCTTTGGGGGATGTGTCATCAAAGGGAAAGGAGTCAGAAATTGAAATATAGGAGAATATAAGGGAATAAAAACTAGAATTATCATAGGTTTTAGGGGGAAGTAAACTAATTTTAGAAGTCTGATCATGAGCAGATAAGCAAGCAAGGAGGACAATAACAACAACGACAACAACAAACAACAATAATAAAAATTGTCAGAAGAGATAAATTTGAATCTTTGATGTCATATTTGCAATGTCCTTATCAGAGTTTGGACAAATCAAATAGAAAAATAAGCCAAAGGTAAAATATAGAATTGAAAAAAGATGCTAGAAAACTAGAGCTGAATGACATTACATCTACTAAATGGGACTTCTAAAGAATATACATATTTTTCAGCAATACATGAAAATTTTCCAAAAATTTATTGTGTATTTGGTCACAAAGGTAAATGTAAAAAAGTAAAAGAATAAATAAAGTCTTTTAGTTTCAAGAGCCATAAACAAAAGACAAAGATTCAAATGGAAAATTAACAATTAAATTTTAAATAATGAGACAACAAGTAATAGAAGTATTTAATACTTATGTGAAAGAAAATTATAATTATGAAGCAACATACCAAATTTGTCTACCTTTTCTATAAAACCTTATCTGATTTTTCTTAGTGAAAAGTGTTCTCTCCTTAATAAAATTTGCCCAGAATAATTTGTCAGTATTTTTTTTTGCCCCACCATGCTTTTAATCATTACTATATATACATGTAATCATTTCTCCTCTAGCAGAAATTATAAGGCAGGGAAAACCCTTTTCACCTCTAAATCCCCAGAGCATATGAGAGTGCTTAATCAGAGAAACATGAATTTGTGGCCCCCTCTGGCCCAAGTGACTTTTAGCTGGGTCCCAGTCTCCTTCCCTGCTGACTTAATTGGATTCCCTCTCCTGCTCCCTCTACCCACCAGTTCTGTCAAATCAAACTTTGGAATACATTTTCATAAGTAAGGAACAGATGATTTTTATTTGGGTTGAATATAAAGATTTTTCATGTGCCACCAATTCAATTACTTATTGAATCACACATTCAATCATTTCTTTTGTCCTAGTGAAGATTTCATTGATTTTTAACCAACATGTCCAGTCATATATTCAACATATTGTTTTTAATAACATGTAGATCATACCTTATGATAACTCTGTGAATTGGTTCACATATAATTAAAACTCAGAAAAGAAAATAAAACATAGACTCTATTTCACCCTAAAGGAAAACTTAATTCCCCAAGTTGTTTTTGTTGTGGTTATCTTATAGGAACAAGCATAGGATTTACAGTCAGAGAAACTGAGTGCTAATTCTTAGTCTGCTATTGATTGACTGTATGAGCTTTGGTAAATGACTACATTTCTATGATCCCCAGTTTTTTCATTTGTAAAATAAAAGGAATGGGCTTAATGATTTCAGATTTCCTTTCTAGCTCTAAATCGTATGATACATAACTAAACTATGAGTGTCTGACATTTTACAACAAGCATTTTAAATTTAGACCAATTTCTCAGCTCTTTCTTTTATGAAGAAATTTTCACTAATTAGTTGAAAACCTGACCTGCTGTTTTCCAGTTTGTTCAGAAACAGAAGGCAATAGCAATGTGTTAGAAGTAGCTCTTGTTATCAATTCTTTAACTCTATTTTGTAAACCCAAGAGATTCATTCTTTTCTGAGTGCTCAATTAAGTCAAAGCTTTATGATGGCAGAAAACAGCTGTAGAGAATATTCTGAAGTAGAGTTTGGTTATAATTTGAGTGAGATATTGTATATAGTGATGAATGTGTATCCTGGCAACAGTGTTTTCCTATTCATGAGGCAATATTATTGTACTCCTCTGCCTCTCTTTCTTTATTCTTTTACCTTCCTTCATAATAATGTATCTTTCTAATCTCATTATATGAATGGAAGGAATGACTTTTCTCAAGGTCAATGAACTATTTTTTGCTGTGATGCCATTAAAGACGTAGGATTTGAAGCCTTTCAACTCAGGTAGATTCAGAGGGAATCCATCACCACCCATTAAATCCCTTACCTGTATAAACTATGAAAATAACACTTCTTATGTCCATACACCCCAAGGTGTCCTGGAATATCAAGAACCACGGTTTACCATTTTATCATTTCTTATTCTAGTAGACTTCCCCAGTTTGTATATGTAGGACAGATCATTGCACTAGGGACTTAGGTGGTAGTGAAGAGTGTTGGACCTAGAAAACTGGCTCTACCTTCAAGACAGCATTGTAAGAGATGCTTTGTTATGTGATGATTTAATTATGGTCAAGGCACACCAAGGAGACTTTTTTCTTAAAAAGCATTTCTTTTTTAGTGTTGGTAATAAATAAACTTTTATTTTATAAATATTATATTTTATATAAATTATATATTTATACTATATACTTTTAATTCAAATGATATATATTTGCATATATTCACATATGTTATATAAATATTATATTTTATCTCTTTTACCTGACCCTGTTAATTCTTTGAGGAGGGACCTTAGATATAACCCTCTCTATCCCTGCTAAAACAAAACAATGACAATGACAAAATAAACATGCTATTTTAAGGATTTCTTCTATAAGTTTTCCCCTGTGTTGGAGACATAATGAGCCAAAGAATATAGGAAAAGTGTATTCCAGCAGTCACCAATTCATTATATCTTTATATCCTCTCAAGTAATTTTCCTATACATTTTCCTCCTTTCCTAAACCAAACTTTAGGGGGTGGGGGGGAGACAACAAGGGAGAAACAACTGAATACATCTAAATTAAGCCTGTCATTTGTCCTGGATTACATGTGTGAAGGTGGTTTGAAGTGCAACAAGAAAATGGAATAAATCACAAGCGAAAAGCTCCCAATTTGGATTTGAGGCACATGGTTGCCTAGTCTATACTTGCCACAAGCTTAACTCCCTAGGACAAGTCTACTCCCACATCCTTTAGGATGAGTGTTTGAGGATCGTTCCAGGGAATTTAGTTCACCCCTCTCCACAGATGTCACTGAAGCTTGAGGTGAGGGTGGGACGTCTGGAGAAGAAACCCTCTTAGGGCTCTCTGATAAAGGGATGGGACCATATATTGAGGCCTGATGAGGTCATAAACCCAGTGGCACAGCAACATTTTTCCAGCCTTTCCCAAGAATCCACCATGCAGCCTGCTCCAGATACTCGATGGACTTGGCCATCCAAGGGATTTAAAAAGTCATCTTCATAGCAGAGAAAAATGAAGCCAAAGGCATTGTAGATCCTCTCTCCAACAGCAGGATGAAATGGCTAAGTGTAGGAATGGCCCACTAGTGTCATGTTCCTCCTGTGAATACATCTTTCCCTCAAACTAAGAATGTAATTGAGTCAAAATAATAACAATAATAACAACATCTTTCACTTAAAAAGAACTTGAAGGTTTGCACGACACTTTGTACAGCTTATCTCAATTAATCCTCAAAACAACCCAGGAAAATAGGGACTTCATTATCCTCATTGTACTGGTGAAGAACCTGAAGATGAGAAAAGACAAATGGTCCCACAGGTAATCAGTACCTGGGCCAAGATTCAAATTTGAATCTTCCTGCCTCCAAGTCCAGTGCTCATTCTACTGTACTGTCTGACCTAGACATCTCAATCACTATCTTTGGAACTTTAGACATAGTAAATTTGCATTTGAAAACAATTTTCCATTCTCTGTTGCTTTGAATGGGAAACTAGAAGCAGTGGATATAATCTGTGAGGTCAAGTTTCAACTCAATGTAAAGAACTATGGTTGTCAAGGGTAACATGATCCAGAGCAGAACACCCCCACCACCCCCACCAACCCCGGTCACACCCCAAGTCATTTGTGTGATCTTTGGCGTGGGCAAGTCACTTAAACTCTTAGTGCCCTCAGCCAGTGTTGTCCAAACTCTTTTGACACTACAATCCTATAAATAAAATCAAATGTTTATTTGCCAGTTATATGCAGGTACTACTACACCAATATACTACATTATGAAACATACAAACACACATTAAAAAAAAGGTAAGAATCAATTTAAAAATATTTATTTATCAGTGATACAAAACCCCTTTTGCCTCAATGAGAATGTCAAAATTTTTGTGAGAATGGTAGGATTAAATATGCCTTATTATTTAAAAATGTATTTGTCCAGGCAGATAGGGAAAAGATAATGTTTTACTAATTAATTGTTTCTTTTTTTAATTTATATAGTTAGCCAAGCATGCTTGTTCAAAGATACATAAGACAAAAACGAGAAAAAGTTGCAAGCCAGTGAATTGTTTTTTCTACTAATCCAAATATTGACTTTTAAGATGTGGACTGAACCTTTTAGCTAATTGGTTTTGGGAGCTCCAAGTTAAGAAAATTCCTTCTACTAAGGTAGTCTTTCACTTTTTATGTGTTTTTTTTTTGACTTGGAGAGTTACCTAACTCACTAGGAGGTTTCAACTTGCTCAGAGTCATGTAGTCTGGATGTATCAGAGGCAGGTAGGTCATCCTGACTCCAAGGTTAGCCTCCTTGTTATGCTACTTACCATGCACCACCATCTGTCATAAGGAGGGAATTAAAAGGAAGTAAGGAGATAGAGAATTCCAGGCATGGGGGATAACTTGTGCAAAGAGACAGAGGAAGAGAGATGAAATATCATCTATTACATTGCAGTTTTCGAATATCAATCTTTAAATATCAAAATTAATAGAATACCCTACATGTTCTAAGTGTCTAATAACTTTTGATTCCCTGCATTTGCTTCTTAGAATGTCGAATTTTGTTTCATCTTGGCATCTTAAAAATTCGGTATGTTTCACCTATATCTGAGTAATTGATAAAATAAGCCACCATTTCTTTAATTTTTAACATATCATAATCTTTAAAGTTATGGCTATAATTATAATAAATTCAAAAGTTACACTATCTAAACTAGTAGTCTAATAGTTTTCATCAAAGTGCATATGTACATGCTAAGTTAATCATATCATATGGCATAATGCCTTCTATTACATAACATTATGCTAGAGACTAACTAGTTTGTACATAGACTGAAATATATTAACTTTCTACTCTTCATGTTTATGTTTAAACTGTCATAAATGGTAATGTAATGCCAAAAAAACCAAGATGGAGTGGAACTTTTAATATGAAAATATTGTTAGAAGTTTGTATTAACAATAAAAATGTTCTAAATGAAATTGATTTCCCTCTCTTACATTATAATTTTGATGTATTATTATATTTAATACAAAATCATTATTATTATATTAATTTTGGGAAAGAGGTTGTTGGGTATAAGTTATAGGTTAAGGAAAGGAAAAAAGGAAATGAAAGGAAAAGAAAAGTGGGAAGAATGGAGGAAAGAAAGAAGGAAAAGAAATATCACACAATCCCATTACACTAATCTAGTTTCTGTTCTTCAAACTTGAAATTTCTTCTTTGTCTCTGTGACTTTGCTAATTGTGACCCCATGCTCAGAATATTCTCCTTCCTCAAGTCTGCTTTTCAATTTCCCTCGTTTTCTTGAAGAGTCAACTCAAATGATCCTGTTTCTGCAGGTCTTTTTAATTCCAGCTGGTACTTAGTGCCATCCCCTCTGAGAATATCTTCCATCTAGTCTGTATATATTTTGCATGTAGATTTATTTACATATTATCTTCCCTATTAGAATGTAAGCTACTTTGTGACCTTGCCTTTCTTTATCTTCAGCATTTAACTCATTGCCTCGTACCTAGTAAACACTTGATAAATGCTTCTTGACTGTTACAACTGAGTAAAACTACTGCACTGTGGGACAGCTCTGAATTGTTCTAACCATTCTGGAAATCAATTCAGTATTGTGCAAAGAAATCTACTAACATGTCCAAAACTGCTGATCCTACTGCTAGGCATGTAGCTCATGTGATCAATTGATCAATCAAAGAACATTTTAAAACACCTATTATGCATTTGCCACTACTTGGCATTATAGATGCAAAGATTAAAATCACAAAGTCCTCAATTAGCATGTAATGTAACCATAGAAGACAGCATGTCTTTCATGTATGTAGGTATATAGCAGATACCTGTGAAATACTTTTGATGTTAAGGCTCTAGCTTCAGGAAAGCCTTCTTTTAGATGATGGTGCTAGAGCCTTGATGAGAACTGTTCCAAGGGGTAAGAGAGAAAAAGGTCCCAGAAAATAGATAACAAATTATCACATCCTTGTTTTAACAGCAAGGAATTGGAAATAAAGTAAATGTCCTTTGAGTGAGGCATGGCTTAACACATTGTGTTACCTCTATGCAAGAGAATATCATTGTGGCGTACAAAATGATGGATAAGAATATACAGAAGCAGGAAGAGGCACAAACTCTATGAACCAATGCAAAGTGAATTAAACAGACCCAGAAAACAAATATGCACAAAATTACAACAATGTAAAGCATAAAACTGGACATTGGACAAAAAAATAAAAATGAACAGAATATTATTAAAATAGCCATGCTTGATACTGAAAGCAGGTATGAGAAAATTTGGTTTGCTCTCTTCTTAGCAGAAGTGATAGGGGGAGAGAGTGGTGATGAGTAGAAGTTGATATTGAATATACTGTCAGGTTCATTGAATGTGTTGATTAGTTTTGCTGAACTGATTTTCTTCTATTTTTAAAATTATTTGTTACAGTAAAGGATGACACACTGTTTTCTATAAATTGTTGTGAAAAGATGGTTCTAAATAAGATGGGAAAGAAATCCCTCTTGAGTAACTATTAAGTCTTCCCAATTACCCCCAAAAGAAAAGAAAAACTGTATTCTCATGGCAACTTTTTTCATTATTATATTTCTTAGTCATCCCTTCATCAGACAGGCTAAGCACTATCTGTCTTTTGTTCTTGATTATCAAAATTTCCAAATTAGTAACATCTGAATTGAAGTTTTATTATTTATATTATTTTATTTCATAAAACCAAAAAATAATTCTGCTTTTCCATATTGTAAAACTTTGCCCTTGAAGCTATTTTGAATCCTTTTTTAGTCTCTGCAATTGCAAGTGCCATTGCTAAAATAATTTTAACATTAGCATATTGCTAATTAAGTCAGAGGCTTTCAATGTTTAAGCTAATACCTGTAGTTGATTTAGGGAGCTTCGGAAATTGAGGACTCTTAAGAGAGAATGACATTTTACAGTGTAGCAAAAACTAAAATTCATACACAAAAAATTAAAGCATTTTGCATAGATTTTAGTAGAATTTCAATTTGAGGTTTTCTAAAGAAAGCATCTGAGATAATTTCTGACTGAATAACTTTATATTCTGTCACTGATTTTCCTGTTTCTTTTATTCAGCAGGCAACTAGGTGGCCCAGTAGCTAAATTGTTTGGTTTGGATTCAGAAAGATGTGAGTTCAAATTTGACTTCAAATACTTACTAGCTGTGTGTCCCTAGGCAAGTCACTTAACCTCTGTTTGCCTCAGTTTCCTCATCTGTAAAGTGGGGATAATTGTAGTCCCTAAGTCACGGGATTGTCTTGAGAATCGAATGAGATAATAATTGTGAAGTGCTTAGCACAGTGCCTGGACTTAGTAGTATATCTAAATATTAACTGTTGTTAATTTTATACTTTAGGAATGCTGTTCTGTTTTGATTTAGGGTAGCATAAAAGAAGAAATGACATTGTAATGTAATAGAGAGAAAGAAAGAGAGATGGGATTTGAATCAGAATACCTTGGTTTTGAATCCTAAATAAACACTCACTAGATATGAAATATATATCCACATGTATGTATGTGTGTGTTGAAATTGTATCTTATTCTGGTCCCCCTGACCCACCCCCTCTTCCAGTCGGCAGTAGTAACTTTATTAGTAGTCAGCATAAAGTGGCAATAGCAGGAAATAAGCTTGCAAAAGGTAACCTGGAAATCATGTATAAATCATCCCAAAGATCAAAGAAGCATAATTTATAATATGTTGTCATATATTAAACAAAAATCACATCCTGATAATATGTGCTAACTCAGGGGAAGACATTTTGTCTTTACTCAGGCCTTTTAGTCCTATAATATGTAAACCTCAAACAAGTTCCAAATATCCAATGCATAGAACACCAAATGGTGTTGTTAACTTTGAGATGATGTGGGAATGTTAACTTTAAAGACTTGGATATGTTAATGAACCAACCCCAATGTGGCACAGAAAAGAATTAATCCCCCCCAAAAGTTGTTAACTTTGAGATGATGTGGGAATGTTAACTTTAAAGACTTGGATATGTTAATGAACCAACCCCAATGTGGCACAGAAAAGAATTAATCCCCCCCAAAAAAAACCTATAAAAACAGGACCTCAAATTCATTCCCTCTTGCTCCCAAGCACTCTTTCATCTCCATTGGGTTCATGACGCCAAGTACTCCCAACTCTAGTCCTTCTTTATCCCCTTCCCCACCTCTGTCTCCCTTTCTCTATCATCCCGTCCTCTGTTCCATTCTGTTTAACTCTGTCTGTCTCATTGCCTTGTCTCTGTACTTTTGGGTCTGTTTGTTTCTACATGCTCTGAGCCTTATTAAAGTGTGATTATAGCTGTGTTTCCTGCTGTCATCATGGTCTTTCACAGTGAGTATCCAAAGAATTGACCCCTCATTTTATAATTTCATAAAGTATCAATTAATATGTATGTAGGCATATCCGCATGTCTGTATGTACATATCAATCAACAACCATCTATTTAGAACTCACATATGTGAGGCACTATGCTAGTGTTGAGGGATATAAAAGAAAAGAAGGAAGGAAGGGACAAAGAAGGTAAGAATGAAGGAACAAAGGAAAGAAACAGGGAAAAGTCCCTGCCCTCAAGGGGCATGCATTCTAATACATTCTAATGTGGGAGACACTTGTATATAAATAGTTACGTACAAGATACACATATTGTAGATCACAGAAAACTTTAGAGGAAACCTCCTTCAACTTTGGAAGTTAAAGAGATATAGAAGGCCTACTGAAAGTGAGTTTTGAACTTAGTTTTAAAGGAATCCTGGGCTTCTAAATAGTAGAGGTAAAGACTAAAAGCATTTCAGGAATAGAAAGGAAAAAAGAAAGAAACAAGTATTTATTAAGAGCCTACTATGTACCAAACATTGTGCTAAGAAGTTTACAGGTATTTCATATGACACTCACAACAGCCCTAGGAGTTTGGTGTTATTTTTATGCCCATTTTACATTTGAGGACACTGAGGCAGACAGAAGATAACTGACTTGTCCAGATCACACAGCTAGTAAGTGTCAGGCATAATCTGAAGTTGGGCATTAGTGAGACTCCAGGTCTGAGCTACCACTGAACTACCCAGCTGTCTAGGGAACAGACAGTGGAAAGGCACAGATACAGAAATGTTTGATGAACAGCAAATATACCAGTATAACTGGATTGTAGTATATAGAATATGTGGATTGGAATAAAGTATTAGAAAACTGAAAGTGTAGGAAGGGGCCTAATTGTAAAGAATTTTGAATGCCAAGAGAGCTTATTAAATCCTATTATCAGATTATTAGAGAATGTCTAATATTAGATTCTAAATATAAGACTGAGTTACTGGAGATTTTTAAGTGTATCTATGTGCCTATGTGTTTTGTGGATAGTGGTGGAGGATAACATGTTCAAACCTATGCTTTCATAAGACCACTTTGTCAACTGTTATGGGAATCTGAAGATCTTCCCTGCCCCTAGGCCCTTTCATAGGCCTAAGTGAATTTGAGGACCTTCCCTGATTTGAAAATGTACTCGTCCCCTAATAGGCTGAATGTGGTCACATGGAGCCCATGGCAGGAAGCTTGTTCTTCAGGAACGTGCACATCTTATTACTTTGTGATTGGGCAGTGGGTCAACAGGGTTGTGATAGTCTCTGATCTAGGAGAAGGCTATATATACCCTGATGTGAGTTTTTGCTTTGGGGCTTACTTTGGGAAGAGTTGTGTGATTTGACCAGAAGAGATTCTGGGCAGCTGTTGAGCCCCCCCCCCCCC
>CM053586.1:295113513-295148818 GCA_028646515.1 Pseudochirops corinnae | reverse complement strand
CTTCTCTTGCTTCTTGTATTTGAATATCAAATTTTCTATTCAGTTCTGTTTTTTTCATCGAATACTTGAAAGTCTTCCACCTCATTGAATGACCATATTTTCCCCTGAAATAACATACTCAGTTTTGCTGGGTAGGTGATTCTTGGTTTTAATCCTAGCTCCTTTGACCTCTGGAATATCATGTTCCGGGCCCTTCAATCCCTTAATGTAGAAGCTGCTAGATACTGTGTTATCCTGATTGTGTTTCCACAATATTCAAATTGTTTCTTCTTGGCTGCTTGTAATATTTTCTCTTTGGTCTGGGAATTCCATAACCTGACTATAATATTCCTAGGAGTTTTCCTTTTGGAATCTAAAATATCAGGGCAATTTTCCTTGAGAATTTCTTGAAGGATGATTACTAGGTTCTTTTTTTGATCATGGCTTTCAGCTAATCCAATAATTTTTAAATTGTCTCTCCTGGATCTCTTTTACAGGTCAGTGCTTTTTCCCATGAGATATTTCACATTTGCCTTCTATTTTTTCATTTGCTTAGATCTGTTTCATAGTATCTTGATTTCTCATAAAGTCATTTGCTTCCATTTGCTCCAGTCTGATTCTGAAGGGATTATTCTCTTCAGTGAGATTTTGAAATTCTTTTTCCATCTGCCAAATTCAGCTTTTTAAGGCATTCTTCTATTCATTGACTTTTTTGGGCCTCTTTTGCCATTTGAGTTAGTCTATTTTAAGGTGTTATTTTCTTTAGTCAGGCTGTTGACTCTCTTTTCATGATTTTCTTGCATCATTCTCATTTCTCTTCTCAGTTTTTCTTCCACTTCTCTTTCTTGATTTTGAAAATCCTTCTTAAATTCCTCCATGGCCTGTCACCAGTTTATATTTTTCTTGGAAGATTTTGGTGCAGGAGTTCTGACTGTTTTGTCTTCCTCCTGTTCCATGTTTTGATCTTTTTTGTCCCCCAAAAAGGAATCTAAATTTGTATGTCAGTGCTTGCTTTGCTTCTTTTGCTTGCTCATGTTGCCAGCTAATTACTTGACTTTTGAGCTTTTTGCCACAGTAGAACTCTGCTTCCAGAGGGGAGAGCTTTGTCCCAAGTTGCTGAGGTTTTCCCAGTCACCAGAGCTATTACAAGGTCACCATCTCTATAGTCCCCACTAGTTTGGGCTCACTGGTCACACACCTCAGGGCTACTACCCAAGACCACGATCCCTATCCAGGCAGGTTAAGGCAAGAGCTCTTAGCCTCTAAATGGTCACTTGGCCCCCCTACAATTTTCAGCCAGGGAGCTCTGAAGCAGCCACAAGGAGGCAGCTGCAGGGCTGCCGCTTCTGCTGCTTCTCTCTCTGAGAGCAGAGGCCAGATCACAGTCTGTCCCCTCCAGATCCAGGAGAGTTCCACTGACCTTTTACTTTGTCTTTGGCATTTATGAGTTGATAATTCTGGAAACCACCATACCTGGCGCTGATCCACTCTCCCCAATGTTCCAGCCCTCGCTGGTCAGTGCCAGATTGGGGCTAAAACCACGGGCTCATGTGGGGCTGCACTTGGCTCCCAGAGAACTGTGAGGAAACCTTCCTGTCTGCCTGCTGGGCTGCCTTTAGTGGGAGATATGTCTGTCACTTTTTGGGTTCTGTAGCTCCAAAATTTGTTTAGTGTCATATTTTATAGGTATTTGAGATGGTTTTCAGGGGAGCCATGGAATTTTCCTGCTTCTATGCTGCCATCTTGACTCCGCCCCCTATAGTCATATTTTTAAAAAGGGTTATAAAACCGTGCATACCCTTTGATCCATTACTGCCACTACTAAGTCTATACCCCTAAGAGATGAATAAAAGAAAGAAAAAGGAAAAAGTACTGTTTGTACAGAAAATGTTTATAGCAGCTCTTTTGTGGTAGCCAAAAATTTGGAAATTTAGAGGATACACATCAGTTGAGGAATGGCTGAAAAAGTTGTTGTTTATAATTGTGATAGAGTATTATTATTCTATAAGAAATGATAAGCAGAATGCTTTCAGAAAAACCTACAAAGAATTACATGAACAAAGGAAAGTGGGCAGAATGAGTACATGGTACACAGTAATAGATGAATATTATGATTATCAATTTTGTTTTTGAAGGGAGGAACACAGTACAGTTGGAGTTGATTTGCCCAAGCTCACACCACTAGTAGGTGTCAAGTGTCTGAGGTCAAATTTGAACTCGGGTCCTTCTAACTCTGGGGTCAGTGCCCTATTCACTGTGCCACTGTTAACTGCTCTATGTTAATGATTTTGCTATTCTCAGCAATAAAATGATCCAAGACAATTCCAAAGCACTCATAATGAAAAATGCTATTCATCTCCAGAGAAGGGATTGATGGAGTTTGAGTGCAGATCAAATCATACTGTTTTCCACCTTATTTTGTCGTTGTTGTTGTTGTTGTTATATGTTTTTTTTGACTAATATGGAACTTTATTTTGCATGGTTGCTCATGTATAACCTCTATCAAATTGCTTGCTATCTCACAGAGTTAAGAAGGGAGGGAGGAAGAAAATTTAGAACTCAAAATTAAAACCCAAAATATGTTAAATTTTTACAGGCAATTGGGAAAATATTATTTAATAAAAGGGAGAGGTCATGTTAAAGGAAGAAGAGGAGGAGGAGGAGGAGGAGGAATTTATAAAATCAAATAGTATATATTGACAAAGGTTTTATATATATATATATATATATATATATATATATATATATATATATAAAAAACCTTTGTCAATATATACTATTTGATTTTATAAATTTTTCAGTTAATTTCCTTTCACATATCATTTTATCTTCGCTTTATACCTTAGCCAGTTCCTAGTCTGGGAATGATCTCTCCTTCCCTCTACCTCAAAAATATCCCCTTCATAAAATATCTTTCTAAGTGATAGCACCTTCTACAAGAGGTCTTTTTTGGTCCTTCTAATTACTTGAACTCTCTGTATTATGAAATTACTTTATATCATTTTGTATATACTTAATATTTTCTTAATTGTCTACATGGTATTTCCTACCCTCTAAAAGTAAACTCTTTAAGGACAGAGGTTGCTTCATTATTTATTTCATTGTTTAGTGCCTTCTATACTGTCTAGCCCATTGTAAGTCTTTAATAAGCATTGGTTGAATTAAGTTAAATTACATTTTTAAAAATTTCATCTTGACAATATGACACTTTCATGTACCTAGAATTGAGAAGAGAAGAATTATGCTGAAGTTCAATGAGACTATTGACTTATAGTGTAAATTAATATTTTATTTTTCTAATTACATATAAAAATAATTTAAACTTTTAAAAAAATTTAAACCTCAAATTATCTCCCTCCTCTCAGCCCCTCCCATGTAAAGGCTGCACACATGCAGCCATGGAAAACGTATTTACATAATAATCTTGTTTTAAAAGAAAACACAGGCAAGAATGAAATAAAGTAAAAAAAAAAAATAAATTATGCTTCAGTCTTCATTTAGACTCTATCAGTTCTTTCTCTGGATGTGGAAAGCATTTTTTCACATTAATCTTTCTAAATTGTCTTAGATCATTGCTAAGAATGGCTAAGTCATTCACAGTTGATCTATATTGCTATTACTCTGTACAATGATTTCCTGAGTCTGATCACTTCATTTTGCATCGGTTCATATAAATCTTTCCAGGTGCTTCTGGAAGCATTATGCTCATTATTTTGTATAGCATAGTAGAATTCCATCACAGTCATATGTCACAATTTGTTTAGTTATTACCCAATTGATGGATATCTACAGAATTTCTAATTCTTTGCCACCACAAAAAGAGCTGCTGTAAATATATTGCTCATTTTCTTTTTTTTTCTGTTTGTTTGTTTTTGTTTTTATCTATCTAGGCTATAGATCTGGTAATGGTATTGCAGTCAAAGAATATGTACAGTTTTATAGCCCTTTAGGTATAATTCCAAATTGTTCACCAGAATGATTGGATTAGTTCACAACTCCACCAATAGTGTTTTAGTGCTCCAATTTCCCTATGTACGTTCCAACATTTATCATTTTCCTTTTCTGTCATGTTAGCCAGATATTCAACAGGGTGACTGGAGATAACCCAGGATTCAATGGAAGAACCTGGCCGTTTTAGTCTAAAACCTTTTCACTTACTCACTTAGAGTGAGGTACCACCCATTCAGTGAATAGGCCTCTTTAAAGGGGTTCAAGGGATGACCCCTTTAATTAGATAAAAAGAAAAAAAATAAAACTGGGAGGGGAAGACCCTCAGTGTTGCTGTTCCAAAGAGAAGCAGTTGCCATTGACATTCACTCTAAGCCGGGGGGGGCCCAACTGGATTCAGATGGTTCTGGAGGAGAAAATGAGGCTCATGACTCTGTAGAGCCCTCCCTCACTCAAATCAAAGTCAACTGCAAGTCAGGTCATCATTTCCCAGATGCCATGGTCCTCTTCAAAAATGAAGGACAAAAAACGTTAGCCAGTCTTATAGGTATGAGGTGACAAAAGTTGTTTTAATTTGCATTTATCTAATTAACAGTGATTCAGAGCATTTTTAACATGTTAACTAAGTTTGATTTCTTCTGAAAATTGCCTGTTTATATCCTCTGACCATTTATCCCTTGAGGAATGACTTGTAGTCCTATAAAATTGATGAAGTTCTCTATATATCTGAGAAATGAGGCCTTTATCAGAGAAACTTGATGTAATTTTTTTTTCACAATTATGATTACTGTGTATTTCCCTCTATCCTTTCTCTCTCTGTCTCTTCCTGTCTCTCTCTCTCTCTCTCTCTCTGTCTCTGTGTGTGTGTGTGTGTGTGTGTGTGTCTCTGTCTGTCTGTCTGTCTGTCTCTCTCTCTCTCTGTCTTTACCTCTTCAAAATTATTTTGCTTCTGATCATGGCCTCCCTCAATCTTCCCTTCATTCCCTCGGTCTATCATTCCCCCAGTTCCCTCCTTAACTTTAAAAACTCCTTCACTCCTCCTTTATGTGAAATAATTTACCCCTTTCTAATCCTCCCTTCCTCCTTTTCACAGAGCATCCTATTCTAATTTCTTAATAGAATTTTTTATATCACCCCATCATAGTCAGCTGACATCCAAACCTTCTTTCTATGCATACTTCTTCCAAACTGGTGTGTGGAGTGTTCATGGAAGATTGGCATCTCTGATGTGAGGGCTTGTAGAATCCTTTTTTAGGGCTGCCCATCCAACTTAGGTGCCTACTTGTTTCACCCAACTCTTGCCTGTGGATCTAAGAAGGAGCAGCATGCACATCAGTCACACCATGGTTAACCCTCTTGAGGGCATAGTTAAACCAGGTTGAGGGCAACTGACAGACCTCAGACCTATTGGTGAGTTAGGGGAATGTCTACTCCAAGCATTTGAAGACTTTTCCTTGAAGAATGGGCAGATGAGAACAGCTTGTTCCGACTGCCATGAAGGTTACTAAAGCAGGCACTGTGGAACACTTAGAGTTCAGTCAGTAATTGTAGATGCCAAGGTCATCTGTTGCACCCTAGGCCATCACCAGTCATATTAACTTTGATTGTGACACTGGACTTCAATGTCTCAGACAGAGAAAGTGAGACTAATTAATTTGTGCAACTCTCCCTCACTTAAATCTGATTCACATGCAAGTCAAGACATCTCCCATGATGTCATTGGTCCTCCTTGAAAATGAAAAACTCCTAACTTCTGTAATCATGATGAAGTTCTTAAGATTTGCATGGATTATTTTCCCATGAATATAACCAATTTAATCTTACTGAATCCTTTATTATTTTTCTTCCCTATTTACTTTTTTTATGCTTCTCTTGAGTCATATTTGACGGTCAAATTTCTATTTAGCTCTGGTTCTTTCATCAGGAATGCTTGAAATTTTGATATTTCATTAAATGTTCATTTTTTTCACCTGAAGGATAATATTCTGTTTCACCAGGTACATGATTCTTGTCTCTAACCCTTGCTCCTTTGCCTTCTAGAATATTATATTCTAAATCTCTTGACCTTTTAATATAGAAGCTGCAAAAGTTTCCTGATAATGACACCATAATGTTTGAATCATTTCTTTCTGGCTATTTGCAATATTTTCTCCTTGACCTGGTAACTCAGGAATTGGCAACAGTATTCCTGGGAGTTCTCATTTTGGGATGCTTTTTAGGAGGGGATTGGTGGATTCTTTCCATTTCTACTTTACTTTCTTCTTCTACATTGTGACAATTTTCTCTGGTAAATTCTTAAAATATGATGTCTAGACTCTTTTATTATGGCTTTTAGGTGTTCAGTAATTTTTGGGTTGTCTCTCCTGGATCCGTTTTCCAAGTCAGTTATTTTTCCAGTGAGATATTTCACATTTTCTTCAATTTTTTCATTCTTTTGATTTTGTTTCATTCTTTTTTGTAGTCTTATAGAGTGATTAGCTTCCACTTGCTCAGTTCTAATTTTTAAGTAATTACTTTCTTCAGTGAGCTTTTGTAACTCCTTTTCCATTTGGTCATTTCTGATTTTTAAGAAATTCTGACCTTCAGTGAGTTTTTGAACATCTTTTTTTTCCATTTGGTCAATTCTGCTTTTTAAGGCATTTTCTCCTCATTGGCTTTTGGTGACTCTTTTACCATTTAACCTATTTCTGTTGTTGTTTTTTTTATTATTGTTCATGGTGTTATTTTTCTTCAGTATTTTTTTCTGCCTCCTTTACTGAGTCATTGCTTTTTCTTGACTTTCTTGCATCACTCTCATTTCTTTACCCAATTTTTCCTCTCCATCTATTATTTGATCATTAAAATTATTTATGAGATAATAATAATAAATTAAATAATTTTATATTATTTATATAATATATAATAAATTATTTTTATATTTTTATATAATTTATATAATTTATAATAATATATTTTATATAATATAATATAATATAAAATAATATATAATTAATTAAATAATTAAATAAATAAAAAGAATAAATAATAAAATTATTTATTTTGGGACCTGAGACAAGTTGGCATTTTTCTTTGAGTCTTCAGATGTAGCTATTTTGACTTCACTGTGTTCTTTTTTTTTTTTTCTTTTTTGGAGGGGGCAAGGCAGGACAATTAGGGCTAAGTGACTTGCCCAATGTACATGGCTAGTAAGCATTAAGTGTCTTAGGACAGATTTCAACTCAGGTCCTCCTGACTCCAGGGCTGATGCTCTAGTTTCTGTGCCACCTAGCCACCCCTACTTCATTGTTTTCTATTTGTGTTTTAATCTTCCCTGTCACCATAATAACTTTGAATGGTAAGGTTCATTTTTTTGTTGTTGTTTGTTTATTTCTTCAACCTATTTCTTGACTTTTAACTTTAAGATAAACTTGGATTCTGCTCCTGTGATGGAGGGGGCATTTTCTGAAGCTTCAGGCAGTATTGAGAAAAAATCCTGGGGAACTTTAAGTTTTCAGTTCTTCCAAGGTGGCACGATCTAAAGAGAGATGTAGTCCTTGTTCTTTAGGCCTGTGCTCTGGTTTGTGAGCAACCACATTCACTGTTCTTGGTCTGGAACTACGACCAAGATCTCCACAGCCCTGTGGTCACATGGGTACTAGTGCTCCTCCTTACCCTAGGACTGTGATCTAGACTTGCATATGTGCAATGCAACGGAGTCCTGTACCCAGTACCAGTAAAGGGTCCTCTGTAATCTCCTCTTGACTAGTTGGCTTTCCCCCTATCATCTGTGGGCTGAGAGCTCCTACAGATTGCTACTGATTCAGTTGACCTCAAGGCCTACTGATGGCTAGCAGGGTCATAGACTGCTTACACAGTACTCCACTCTCACATAAGTGAAACAGTCCTTTCTTGCCAATCTTCCAAGTTGTCTTAGGTTGGAAAATTTTCACTCTGTCTTTTTGTTTGTTTTTTCACTCCAGAATTCATTCTGAGGCATTATTTTAAAGTTGTTTTGATTGAAATTTGGGAGAACTCAGGTAGTACCTGACTTTATTCCACTATCTTTGCACCACCTCTCTAGCATTGTAAATTGATGTGTAATTATTTCTTACTTGAACAAATATCATTTCCCAACAGGGATGCCATCAGCATCTCTAAAACACAGGCTCCTAATTTATAATACTTAGCGTATATGTCAGTGCAGAATCAGAATTTAGGTAATAGGGTTCTGCCTGTTTACCTACCTCTGAGCAAAATCAAGTCCTATGATTATAATTAACTGGTACCAAGGATATTATCATTAGATGCTTCACATGTAAAGAAATGACTCTGACTTAATGACATCTTTTCCTAAAGGAGTTAATGTTAGTTACACACCTCTCTTTTTCCCGAAGTCTAGAATTATACTTTATGAAAATCAAAATCAGACCACTTTCATCTCTGTTTTCTTTAAGCTGTGGTTAATTATTCTACTAAATGTGAATGAAATTTAACTTAAGGTTTGTGTAGTATTATTTTTTCATAATAAACTTTAACTTTGTCCTGTAAGAATATTTAGAGAATGCTAATGGTGATATTATGGAAGGGTGGAGTATCTGGAATAGAATTAGGACCATGTAAATAACAGATTCTTTGCAAACAATAAGACTTGCATGAAAGAGATTCATGACAAGATTTAGGATGACAAATGTTTATGAATAACATTCTAAATGGCTGAAGTCAACTGTGCTATAAACCATCTGGCAGATTTAATTCCTAGCTGAAATGCATATGAATTATTGCCATTTAATGGACTATTTAATGGACCTGTGGGGGGAAAAATCTTTGGCAAAACAACAGATTTTCAGTAAAAAGAATCAATCTTTGTGAAGAAGTAAGAAAGGAAAGATTTTCCTTTCCAAATGTGAATAATATACAGGACACAATGACATATTCTTTTGAATTGCTAAAAATAAAAGCCATATTCATAATGCATAAATAAAAGATGCACACCCTTGTGTCAGGGATAACATTTTCGAGTGTGACTGAGTAGCATTCAGAGTCACTGTCATTAGTCACTGAGATGTGTTAAACCTCCTAACAGGAAGTTAAAAGGTACCTGAGTAAGTTTTAGAAAAAAAAGATATCAAAAGCATCTTGAAGAACAAATTCAAAGTTGAAAAATATTAACTGACTAAGCTCTATTAAAGCCCCATTTTCATTCTATAAGAAGGTAAGGTATTTGAATTTCTTTTCTAATCAAAGGCTGAATAATACATTTTGCAATATATTAAAGTTTTGAATAGGGCAGAACCAAACCCAAAACTCAATTTGTTTTCTAGGCTTTCAGTAATTATGTATCCTCCATTATTTTAATGAAGTAAAATCAGAGATAGTTAATTATGCCATTGAAGGTTTAGGGTTTTTTTGTTTGTTTTGTTTAATTGATGGAAGTGATTTCGTCAGCAATTTGTTACTGCCCTAAAAGACTTCTTAAATATGATTTTAAATGCCTAGAAATGATGGTAGGTGGGAGGGCAGGGAGGATTTAAAACAAATGAAATAAAACACATATTAACCCTTTATATGAAAGAGATTGGTTTGGACATGCTGAAAACTGAAAGCATTAATTCTGGAAAGTAGCATAGATTGTTTGCTTGTTAAGATTCTTTAGTGTCTTGTAGGATGAAGCAAAATGGAAAGGTAGATTAGGTTGGAAGCCTCCACTAGATGAAAATAGAGAGGGTGATTAGAGGATTAGTGTAGTGCTAAATAAATATTTATTAAGTACCTATTATGTGCTAGACACTGGCCTTGGAAAAAGAAATTATGCAAAATAATGTAGGTGAATCATGTAAATTTGTCACCACCACTACAATAGTGATGGGTCACTAATATCCTATTTATATATTTAAAAATGTTCATGTAAGATTTATTCCAAATAGTTCAAAGCAATTGTCTCTTAAGGGTCTTTTATTTTGGGTCAAAGACTTTTTGAGCCAGTGTGGTAATCCATGAAAAACCTATTGCCTGGTTGAGAATATGTATTAAAAATAGATATAATTTGGGCATTGTTCATTTTTGTAGGATTGATAATTTACTCTCAACTCCCAAGAGAATGGAAGCTCTTTGAAGTCAATGAGTGATTCACATTTTTTTTTTCTCCAGTACCTAGGACAAGGTTTAATATATAGGAGGTACTTAATAAAAATTTCTTGGTTAACTGAGGGGAAAGAGGTAAGAGAATAAGTATTTATATTGTACTTATTATGTGCCAGGTGCTGTGCTAAGGATTTTACACATATTATCTCTTTTGATCCTCACAAAAGCCCTGCAAGGTAGATCCTATAATTATCCCCATTTTATGGATGTAGAACACGAGGCAAAGAGAAGTTAAATTGCTTTGCTAAGGTCACACACCTACTAAGTATATGAGGCAGGATTTGAATTCAGATCTTTCTGACTCCAGACCCAGTGCTCCATCTATTGTACCACCTAGCAGATAAGTAAAAATACAAATGTATTTGAAAGGTAACTGAATCCAAAGTAACTTTTTGACCTTGTGTATTTTCTTGGTTATCAGACATTAATAATCTAACTACCATCATGCAGATGTTTGTGAGTTGTTTGTTTGTTTGTTTGTTTTAATGTTCAATGAAAGTATTTAAGAAAAGATTGTGGAACCAATTCAGTTCAATGTAATATTTCTCTTTTAAAGTGCCACCTAAAAATGCCTTATAGAGAGTCAGTATGTTTACAGTTTTTTTTTTTTGGTAAAATAATGTCATGTAGGTAAATGCTGACCAAAATGTTTTCAATTATTTTATAATAAAAAAGCAGAGAACATCACTTGCATGTGTATTAATTAAGGTATTTCTTCATTAACTTGCCTACCTCCTGTATGCATGGCTCTCAAAAATGACACCAATAACTATTTACCATGTCCTCAAGTTGGGCTGAAATGTATTAAGGGGTGGAGCCAAGATGGTAGAGTAAATGCAGGACCTCACCTAAGCTCTCCCCTTTATCCCTCCAAATACCTTTAAATAATAACTAAAGAAATTCTAGAGCAACTGATCCCACAAAAAGATGGAGTTAAACAATTTTCCATTCCAACAAAAACTTATAGGTCCCTGAAAGTATCCCTGAAAACAGTTATGCAAAACCCCTGAAACTTGGGACAGTGTACTCTCCACTCTAGAAGCACAAACCTATTTTAACAAATAGTTAAAAGTTAAGTAATAGGCTGAGGAAAATGAGCAAACAACAGAAAAAAATTCTGACCATAGAAGGTTACTATGGCGGTAAAGAAGATCCAAACACACACTGAGAAGATAGCAAAGTCAAAACTCCTATGTCCAAAGCCTCCAAGAAGAATATTAATTGGTTTCAGGTCATGGAATAGCTCAAAAAGGATTTTGAAAATCAAGTAAGAGAGGTAGAGGAAAAATCAGGAAGGGAAATAAAAGTGATGCAAGAAAATCACAAAAAACAAGTCAACAGCTTAGCAAAGGAAACAAAAAATATTGAAGAAAATGACATCTTAAAAAACAAACAGACTAAGCCAAAGGGTAAAAGAGGCACAAAAATTCACTGAAGAAAAGAACTCATTAAAAAGTAGAATTGGCTAAATGGAAAAGGAGGTTCAAAAATTCACTAAAAAATTTCCTAAAAGTTAGAATGGACCAAATAAAAACTAATGGCTTTATGAGAAATAAAGAAGAAATAAAAGAAAACCAAGAGAATAAATATATGGAGGACAACATGAAATATCTTATTGGAAAAAATAATGGACCCGGAAAATAGATTGAGGAGAGAGAATCAAAAAATTATTGGACTACCTGAAAGGCACAAAAAAACAATAAAAGCTTAGACATTATCTTTCAAGAAATTATCAAGGTAATTTGCCCTGAAAGTCTAGAACTAGAGGGTAAAATAGAAATGGAAAGGATCCACTAATATTCTCCTGAAAGATATCCCAAAATGAAAACTCATAGGAATATTATAACCAAAATCCACAACTCCCAGGTCAGGGAGAAAATATTGCAAGCAACCAGAAAGAAACAATTCAAGTATCATGAAGCCACAGTAAGGAGAACACAAGGTTCAGCAGCTTCTGCATTAAAGGATTGGAGACCTTTGATATTCCAGAGGGTATAAAAGCTAGTATTTCAACCAAGAATCACCTATCCAGAAAAACTGAATAAAATTCTTCTTGGGAAAAATGGATATCCAGTGAAATAGAGGACTTTAAAGCATTCTTGATGAAAAGACCAGAGATGAATAGAAAATTTGACTTTCCAACACAAGACTCAAGAGAAACAGAAAAAGCTAAATAGGAAAGGGAAATCAAAAGGGACTCAATAAGTTTAAACTCTATTCCTACATGGGAAGATGATAACTTGTAACTCATAAGAATTCTCTCATTATTAGGGCATTTGGAGTATATATATAGAGGATGCATAGGTATGATTTGAATAGGAAGAGATAATATCTAAAAAATAAAATTAAGGAGTGAGAGAGGTATGTACCAGGAGAAAGGGAAAGGGAGAGGGGTAAATGATCTCACATAAAAGATGTAAGAAAAAGTTTTTTACAGTGGAGGGGGAGAGGGGAGAGATGAGGTGTAGTGAGTGAACCTCACTCTCATCAGAATTGGCTCAAAGAGGGAATAATATGCTCATTCAATTGGGTTTAGAAATTTATGTTACTCTACAGAAAAATAGGAGGGGAAGGGAATAAAAGAAGGGAGGGGATGATAGAAAAGAGGGCACATTGTGGCAGGGAGCAGTTAGAAGCAAAACATATTTGAGAAGGGGCTAGATGAAAGGAGAGAAAATGTAGAATAAACTTGAGGGGACAGGGTTGAGGGAAATAAAGGTAGCAACAGTAACTTGGAAAAAAATGAAGCAAGTATCTCTTACAAAGGCCTCACATCTCAAACACATAGAAACTGAGTCAAATTCATAAAAAAAAATATGAGCCATTCCCCAATTCATAAATTATCAAAAGATATGAACAGTTTTTGGATAATCTATAGCCATATGAAAAAAAATGCTCTAACTCACAATTGTTTTTTTTTGCTTTTTGGAGTGGGTAAAATGGTGTTAAGTGACTTGTCCAAGGTCACATGGCTAGTTTTGTGTTAAGTGGTTGAGGCTGAATTTAAACTCAGGTCCTACTGACTGCAGGGCCAGTGCTTTATTCACTGCGTCACCTAGCCACCCATCTAACTCACTATTGATTGGAGAAACGCAAATTAAAACAATTCTGAGGTACTAATTCATACCTATTAGATTGATAAAGAAGACAGAAAAAGAAAATGACAAATATTGGAGGCAATATGGGAAAAATGAGACATTGATGCACTGTTGGTGGAGTTGTGAACCGATTCAGTCATTCTTTGGAGCAATTCCTAACTATGCTGAAAGAGCTATAAAAACCATGTATATCCTTTGACCTAGAAATGCCACTAGTAGTGGAATTATATCCCAAAAGAAATTTATAAAAAAGAAAAGGACCTATATTTACAAAAACATTTCTAGCAGCTCTTTTCTGGTGGGCAAAGAATTGGAAACTGGGGGGATGCCCATCAGCTGGGAAATGGCTAAACAAATCGTGGTATGTGATTCTGATAGAATCTTATTGTGCTATAAGAAATGATGAATAAGACTCTCAGAAAGACTTGGAAAGACTAACATGAGCTGATGAAAAGTGAAATGTACTGTGTATAAAGTAACAGCAATATCATATGATGGATCAGCTGTGTATGACCTAGCTATTTTCAGTAATACAATGATCCAAGACGACTCTGAAGGACTTATGGTGAAAAGAGCTAGCCATCCCCAGAAAAAGAACTGATGATGTCTGAATACAGAATGAAACATACTTTAATTTTTCTTTCTCTATTTTTCTTGAGGTTTTTTTTTGTTGTTTTTCTATGTTTTCTTTCACAACATAATTATTATGGAAATGTTTTGCGTGGCTGCACATGTACAACCTATATTGAATTGCTTGCCTTCTCAATGGGAGGTAGGGTGGGGAAGAGAAAGAGAGATTTTTTTAACTCTAAATTTTAAAAACAAATGTTAAAAATTGTTTTTACGTGTAAGTGGCAAATATAAAATACTAAACACCCACACGCACACACATACACATCCCCCCCACACACACACACATAACAAAGGCTAGATAATAGCCCATTCAGCACTATGTACAAAATCAGATTTTTATTACTATTAGGAGAGGTTATTACTAAAATTCTTTAATATTCATAGAATAAAGGGATGACCTGAAGTCAGAACTGAGATAGGTCAAGGGTCTAAGAGTAGCTGGTGGGTCTGAAGAAATGGCATGAATTTAGATCCAATTAGTTAACACTTGTTGTTTGTGAAATTCTGCAGAGGAATATTTTGCCTGCTTATGCCATGTTTTTATATTTATTTATGTACCACAGTTATGTATTTGACAAACTGTCCTTTTTTTCTCTTGTGTTTGCGTTTGCCAAATAATGCTACTAAAATTTTAACCATTTTTTTTAATTGAGGAAAGGGGAGAAACAAGAAAATCAAACCTTCCTCTTTTACAAACATCTGCGGTTATAAAGCGATGCATAGAATATATCCTCTTATAATCCATAAGGGTGAGCATGGCTCAATGGGAAGGGTACAAATGTTGGAGCAAGCAGAGACTTGGGTTGAAATTCTGCCTCAGACACTTGCTATATGACCATGGACAAGTCATTTAATCTCTATCTGTTTTAGTTTTCTCATCTGTAAACTGAAAAAGTTAGACTGCATGTCCTCTAGGATTGCTTTTGACTCTACAGTTATGAGCCTGTGAACTTCATTTCCAAGGAGTATCTCCTTATATTGCTCTTTTTTTTTCTGTAGTTCATTTTATAAATATCCCATAGAAACCAAACTTATCACAGTATTTTTCAAATATTCTTAGCTATACTGATTCAGGGCCACTCTAAAATATCTAAGGATAATCTTGGGAAAGTCACTAAACAGCTTCTTGCTTCAGGTTCCTCAACTGTAAAATTAGTATAATAATAATACCTAGTTACTAGGGCTGTCATAAGGCTGAAATGAGATGTTTTTAAAGCACTTAACACCGATGCCTGGCACATAGTTGGTGCTATGAAACTTCCAATGTATACAAGTTGCTTCCCCAGAAGATACCTAGAAAGCTCTGCCAAACTGAGATCTGGTCAGAGCGCCGAGAATGAACAGAGGCTTTGCCAATTTAGATTAGGTTCCAATAATGTTAGCATGGAGCCACAAGCATTTCCTTGATTTGTATCTGTTCTGCTCTATGTGTGATTCTCTGTCCCAAGGCTTAACTGAGGTAGGCAACGATTTCTCATGAAACTCTCTAAATAGAAGGCCAAAATGAGGATTTCATCTTCCTGTTTAAAAAGTCGAATCAGCCTCTGCTGTTTATAGATATGCAATTGCAGAGGCCTAGGAAATCACTAATGACTAGAATTGCTCAGAGTTGATTATGGGAATAACAAAACAATTACTTAACCACACATTATGGCTTTCTGGTTCAGAAAACTATGTGTGTGTGTGTGTGTGTGTGTGTGTGTGTGTGTGTGTGTGTACGTGTGTGCACACACATGTGTATGTATATGTATATATGTATATATGTATACACACATATATGTATGTATATATGTTAATTATTTTCCATTTGCTAGCTTGTAAATATCTTTTTGTGACTTTGAGAAGTTTTTTTCTTTTATTTCTTCTTAATCTGTCAGTGTGGATTAATCAAACAATGCCTTGTGTAGTTGAATCCAATTCCTTCTTTGACATGTATCTTCCTGTTGACTATCTTTGAAAGGGTCCTTTATCAGATGAACTTTATATTGTACCTCATTTTTAAAAATCATTTTGTGTAGATTGAGGATTCTACAGTGAACATCCATCCTATTTGCTTCTTATCAAGGGCTTGAGAAACAGTGGGTCAAAGTTACAGCTTCTAAAAATCTGTGTCTCTTAAAAGAGTAATATTTAGAATTTGCTAAAATCCTTTATATAGGACCTCATCGATGACTTATTTGATGATCACCACAGAGTTCCTTTAGTAGATAAGCAATTGCACTATCAAAAATGACTTATTACCTGGTTTTCTGTCTTTCCCTTCTCCCCCTTATCACTCTCCCCTTACTTTTGAGTACATCTATGAAATTAATATCTGGATTTATTCCAACAAGCTTTATATTACCATTTTGGGTGCTTTTATCTCTCCTAATACACTGAGGTATTAGGGTGCCACTCAGTATCAGCTAGGATAGTCTGTAAGTAATTAAATACAAAAAGAAAAGACAATTATTCTTAACTGAAATTCTTTAGCTGTCAGGTTGTGTTTATGGCTCCAGATGTATCCATGGAGTCAAAGTATATGCCCTAGAGATTAGAGACTTCACAGGTAGAGTACATTCTGGAACTTGCACAGGGAAAAAAAAAAAGAGTAGGGCCCAGAATTGATCTTTGCTCTCCATTAATGAGCTTCAAGGTAAGGCACAACACAAAGCTTACATTTTAAAAAGCTGGGTCACAGCCCTGCTTAACTTGCCCACTGTGGTTTTTTCTTTCGGATTTTTCTTAACTTAATTTAGCAGGTAATGAGCCTGATTGTGCTCCTTTCATTAAAAAGGCCAAAGATAATCAAAAGGAAAAAAAATGTCTCCCTTGCTACTTTACATACCAATTAATAATGCATGAAAGGCTTCTGCTGACCCCTTCCCTGACAAGCTAGTGATGCATTTAGAAATATTAAGTTAATAGTGTTATATTCCATATTCTGTCTCATATCTTCTTGGTGATTATGCTGTTAGCAATTAATCTTTCTAATAAGAAATGGGTTTTATTTATTCTAACCAAGAGCCTGGACTGAGGCCCTCTGAACATGTAAATCACCTTGCAAATACAGTTATGAAGAAAAGTTGCAGTTTAAATCCCCCAAAGTTCAATTCAAGTGAGGATCGAATGGATGCTCCCAGATAAACCAAGGTACCCTTTCTTCCCCTCTGGGAAACTTTCCGAGGCTGAGATTTTCCCCAGTAAGTAGCAATAGAACCATTTAACACTTCTGTAACTTTCTTCTGGACTGATAATTCATACTTCTCTCTGGCAATGCGGACTGTTCTGTTGCTTTATCTTCAAACTTTGTAGTGACAGGCAATACATATCCAGAAATAAACCAAGAGCTATGGCAATTTAATATAGAACAGTATCACTGGAAAACACTTTTTTTTTTTTTTTTTGCCACATTCTCACAGGCCTATGTAAAGCAGAGGAGTATTAGGCCATTCTACTAACTGACAATTTTCTGCACACAAACTAGGAATTTCTTTAAGATTTTCTCCTTTTCATTTCCTTCCTCCACAGGTGAATTTACAAAGCATATCATTTAGTATATGGTCACTCATCCCAGAATTGGATCCTTTGTTTTACAAAAGGATTCACATCACTGTTTTATTTTTTAATTTTTTTATTTTTTGCAAGGGGTAGCTGAGAAGGGAAAGGGGGAAACAAAATTTGTGACTACTGCTAGAGGAAGGGTGGGCAGTGGATAGAGTGGATAGAATGCTGGGCATGGAATCAAGAAGGCTCATCTTCCTGAGTTCAAATTTGTCCCCAGAAATTTATTACTTGTATGACCCTGGCCAAGTCACTTAACCCTGTTTGCCTCTATTCCTCATCTATAAAATGAAGTAGAGAAGGAAATGGCAAACCATTCTAGTATCTTTGCCAAGAAAACCACAAATGGGGTTATGAAGAATCATATGTGGCTGAAATAACTCAACAATAACTGCCTGTAAACCATCATGCTTATCAGCAATTTCTCTGCAAGTTACAGTCTTGGACAATTAATTATGGGGAAGAGGGGGTACTGAGTGGCTTGTACACTGTAGCATATACGTAAGAAACAAGAATGGAACCCAAGGTTTCTGGATTCTGAGGCCACCAGCACTCTTATTTAGTGTAGTCCACTGCCTTTCTTACTACAGTCAAAATTATTTGATGGCAAAAAAAAAAAAAAAGACATTTTTAAAGAAATTAAATTAAATTAAATTAAAAAGAAATTCATAAATTATTGAGAGCACATGAAAAGCATTTAAGTTACCTTTGAAGAAATCTGTTGTTCTCAACTTCTACTTCTCCCCTAAAAGATATTTTACATGTTTAGAACCTACCATTGAGGAAAGAACTTTACAAGAATATTTTTACCATCAGCAACCTGCCTCAGTATTTGTTGTTTGCTATGTTCTTGGTAATGGCTACTGGGTATGCTACAAAGGATTAAAAAAAGTAGATTCCTTAATTATGTTCCTATTACATTAACTATGTCAAGCTCTGAAATAAATCAAACTCAAAATAAATTTTAAGGTATCTTTTAATCAAGACAAAGAGGGTCAATGGATGACCCTCATGGAAATGTGGTCCATGGTCAATCCAGAGAAGGTAATATTCCATTTGATATTAACAATATTAAAATTAATTTTCTCTCACCTATTATCATAGAGAAAAGCTCTAAATCTAATTTTCAGTAACAGCAATACTGTACAATGATCATTTGTGAATGAACTAGCTAGTATTAGCAATACAATGATACAAGATAATTATGAAGGACTTGTGAAAAAAAAAAAAAAGCTGTCTACCACCAGAGAAAGAATTTATGGTGTCTAAATGAAGATTGAAGAATACTGTTTTTACTTTATTTTTCTTGGCTTTTTCTCTTTTTAAAAAATTCTGTGTTCTCTTTTGCACCATGACTAATATGGTAAAATGTTTTAAATTATTATACATGTGTAATCTATATAAAAGTGTTTGGCCTTTTCAAAGAGAGGGAAGGGGAGGGAGGGAATTTGGATTTCAAAAATTATAAAAAATGAATTTAATTTTTTTCATGTAATTGATGACAAAATAAAATAAAAACATTATTAAAAAAAGGAAATCTCTTGTGTGTTAACTATGATATTTTAACTATGATAATTTAATTCAGGATTGGAGAAAATTTTAAATTAATGGCATTTATTTGGAAGCAGGACATATTAGGGGAAAATTAATGAAAATTATTTAGGGTTAATCATAAATATTTTGGCAATAAAATTGTCTAATAGATTTTTAAACACAAAACAGTATTATGTTTTTTAGAGATATGATGGATATTAGAGAACATCTAATCTGATCCCTTAATTCAGCATAGGAAAAACTGAGGCCAATTAGACTCTGTTTCTGGATAATTGACATATGTTGAACTTCTTGGTGCAATTATTAGCATCCTTCAAAATTCTGATTGGACCACACTTTATTCCCTCAACATTCCTCTAATTCAGCTCTCTTGACTGTTTGGATACATCCCTAATCTTTCATCTACCCTCTGAATTCTTGTTCAGAAGGGACAGGTAAGCTTGTCGTCTCCTCTTAGAATAACCCTATAAAATTCTATCCATGTGGGAAAAGATGATTGCTTACCTTTGCAGTCACCAGCTGCTGTTGAATCTTACTTACCTTTGCCTATTGTATTATTTGGAGACAGTAAATCTTATAATTATGCCTAAATATGCTATACAAATAATCCTGCATTTCCAAAGACTACACAAAGGGAACCCAAGGGCAGGACTTACTAAGATGGAAAGCTTTACAAGATAGGTCTGGTGAGAGAAAGTTGGTCACTTTTGGGGTGGGGACAGGGAAAAGAGGGAAAGTCGTAAAGAAAATCACACCTGAACATTTGCCAAGAATTTCCTGCTGAGAAACTGAAGAATTTCTTTTTTATTACAAGTTTATTACAAATTTCTGATAATTATATTTTTCATATATATATATATATAGGGAACTGAATCAAACTTATAAAAAGAGCTATTCCACAACTGATAAGTTGTCAAAGGAGTCAATAGGCAGTTTTTACAATAAATCAAGGCCATATGAAAAAAATGTCTTATGAAAAAATCCTCTAAATCACTACTTATTAGAAAAATGAAGATTCAAAGAGTTCTGAGGTACTGCCTCACACCTATAGATTGGCTAACACAACAGAAAAGGAAAATAACATGACAGAAAATGCTAGAAAGGATGTGGAAAAAGATGTTCACCAATGTACTTTTGGTGAAGCTGTAAACTTTTACAGTCATTCTGGAAGTAATTTAGTCACTTTCTCTCTCTAGAAGAAATGTCCTGAATAGAAGATCTCAGTTAAATTTCCTTTTTCTGGGGATTTCTTGACTACCCATATTAGACTTTTCCTCAGCTACCAGCTACTCCAACCAAAACTCCGTCCTGTTCATGGATCCCTTTAAGGACCATAAAGATGAAGTCCATGTTGAAGATCATGCTTATATTTAGTTGCTGAGCTGGAACTCAAACCTAGTTCTCTAAATTTCTAGTCCAGAGAGTTCTTTCTGACATATAATGGAAACCCACCATGCCCAGCAGGTCATGAATTAGACTTGAACTTAAGAATCCGAACTGTGTTCCAGCCTTTCACTTTTCCTTTGAATACCACTGTGACTTTGGGCATATTATTGAATTTCTCTGAGACTTAATTTCCCTTTCTATAACATTAAGATGTTGGGATAAGTGATTCTAATGTCATAGAATTCTAGTTTCAACATTGTAGGAAATTTATGCTGTCTAATGAGAAATTTTAACAGAGGAGCTTTAGAGAATACAATCTTTCTCTGAATTTAGAAATAAATTCTTAAATTCATGAAATACTTAACGATTAAGTTTCTTGTCCATGGTCACGCGACTATTAGCTATCAGAGTCAGAATTTGAATCCAGATTTAAAAAAAAAAAAGCCCAGCATAATTTTTTATGTAATTTCATGCTGCCTCCATGTTATCTTTTACATCTCTAAACTAATAGGATTCATGAAACGCCCTCTTTCTGTTCTAGTATAAGTAGGTAATCTTTATATTGTTTTTTTTACAGTTTACAGAAATTAATTTAGAGACTGCATCCTCATGGGAAAAGAGCAACACCTTACCAAAATGATTAAGAAAAGAGGAACCAAGATATTAAATGCATCAGCTTGGGTGAATAATTTTATCACTTAGAAACATAATTCAGTTTGCATTTTTAGTTAATTTTGTTGTTAATCTAAAAATTGCCATTCATGGCATTTGAAACAACTAGCCATGCTTTCCAAATAAGATAACTCTTTTCCTAGCTTTCAAGATGCCTCTTTTGTCTTTAGTAGGAAGTAGGTATGAATCTGAAAGCTTAGACATTTCCCAGTATTCTCTAAAACGTGTTATAAATGTACCCGACTCTGTACTATAACTGTTTGCAATCCATATAAATCTCATCAAAGTGCTCCAATTGTTTCATTATCAAGCCTCTGAGAGATATAAAACACAATTGTGTTCTTGGGATCATTTACATTGCAGTTCAGAAATATCCTTTCCTTGGCTGCTAAGTATCCTACTAAATATAGCTTAATTATCCATAGCTTTCTAGAAGGAGACTTTACAATAAAATAATAAATGTTTTCCTTTTGCTAATTCAATTAAATTCAATTCACTAAACATTTATGAAGCACCTACTACATACAAAGCACTGTGCTCAGGGCTGGCAGTACCAAGAAAAGAAAAAAATAATGTAGCATTTATTCATTGATCTATCGATTCATTTATTGAGAGATGATTTGATTTAGTGTGTGGTGTTGGACTTTGAGTCAGGTAGACCCTAGGTTTGAATCCTACCTCTAGCACTTACCAATTGTGTGACCTTAGGGAAGCCACATATCCTCCATGTTCTTCTGATCTCACATATAAAAATATGATAATAATACTAAATTAAAATAGTGATAATACTAATATAATGATGATAAAATAATAAAATTCTCACAGGATTGTTGTAGGGATCAATAAAGATAATGTCTATAAAGTGCTTTAAAACTTCAAACCAAGAGAAATATTTACATGTTATATGTTGTACTAAACAAATTTAGCTAAATCACTACTTGTATATTAGGAAGATCCAGTTAACCCTGACCAGATGACTAAAGAGGCACAGAAGCTCTACAACTGCTGTTAACTCTAACAAAAAAAAAAAAAAACAACCAAGAAACCCAACAAACAAACAAAAAAATAGAATAGCTCAAACAAGTTAGCAAAACCATTGTTAATTCTAAAAAATAAAAAAAAACAACAAAGAACTAGAAATGATTACACACTTTTAAAAGGCTTTCTTTATTCTGTTGGAGGATGGAAAATAGACACATATGTGCTGGTCCCACTACCTCCCTCAGTAGAAAACTCACTTTAGCATAGACAGATCTCAATACTTATACCAGTGGCTATGCTATGAGCTGTGGCCCTGACAATGGTGGAGTAACAGTGACAATGAGTTAAGTTTGATTCATAGTGGGACTTCAGAACACGGGTACTACAGGTACTTGTCCAAGCTTAGGGACCACCTGATGATGGTGTGAAACAATTCTGGGATTTTGTTGTGACTAAGATCATTCAGAGGGTTAGTGCAAAGAATTGTTGTCATATGAAGTTCAGACCACAGCTTGCTTGCTGGGGCTTAGCTCTGAATGGGTGGTCTTGGCATGGGGATCATAACAACTCTTTTGGCAATTGTTTTGAAATTAGGATTGTTTTTACGTCCCATCTTCTAAATGTGAGTGTGTACCAAGATTCTTTCTGGGGACCTTCTTTTTTTTTCTTTTTTTATGCTCTTGATGAATTCATCAGTTCCCATAGGCTTAAGATTTAGCTCTTTGTTGATGACTACCAGAGCTATATAACCAACTCTAGTTTCTTCCCTCACTCCTATCTTGAATCACCAAATGCCTGCTGCATTTCAAATTAGATGTCTCATAGGCATCTCAAACTCAACATGTATAAAATATTCTTCATCTACCCCCATCTACCACCCACCAAAGCACATCTATTTCAGTTTAGGGCACTGCCATCCTTCCAGTTGTCTAGGTTTACAAACTCAGTGTCATTTTTAGTACCTCATTCTCTTATTCAATCCACTGCCATAGTTTATCTTTTTTTTTTTTTTACTTCCATGATATATCTTTAAGTCACCTCCTTGTTACTTGCACAAAAAAGAACCCTAGTTTAGGTCCCTTAGTTTTGTCTGTTGTAATATCCTCCTAATTGTTCTTCCTGCCTCGATCTTTTCCCTATTCCAGGGTTTTCTTCATGTGGATGGCAAAATGGTTTTCCTAAAGCACAAGTCTAACTGCATCACCTTCTTACTCAGTAAACTTCAATGGTTTCCTTTTACCTCTGGCCTCTTCTGTTTGGTATTTATAACTCTTCACAATCTGGTTCCAGCTTACCATTCCACTCTTTTTTTTTTTCCAGTATTCCTTATCTTGCTTTCTATGTTTGGTTAAACGGGCTTTCTTCTTTTTCTTAAACACAGTGCTTTGTTGAATCCAGCTGCTGAGCTTGCTTGCTTCTATGAAATACCTGAGGGTAATGGAAACCAGTTAAAAGATTATTGAAACCAGTTAAAAAAGAAAGTGGAATGTAGACATCAGAAGGGGCTAATATGATTTTGATCTCCCTTCTGACACCTGGTATGTCAATTTAAAATAAAGAAACTACTGAAGTCGCAAAAACTAGAGTCTTTAATGGATATAAGGATTCCCTCCATTAAAGATCCTAGTTTTTGCTGCTTGCCTAATCTTTATTTCAGATTGACAGCTCAAATGTTCACTTGCATGCCTTTGTCAATATTAGTTGGTACATGTACCTACAATGTGCCCCTTTTTCACTTTTGTATCTTAGAATCCCTAGTTTTCCTCAAGAGTCAGTTCAAAACCAACCTTCTACATGAACCTGCCTTACCGCTTTGATTACTAATGCCTCCCTCTCCAAACTTCCTTGTATTAATTTTCTATGTTTTATATATATTCTATATGTTTTATGTGTGTGCACACATGCATACACACACATATACATATACATATATATATTTACACACACACACACACACAAACACACACACAGATGTTGTTTACCCTGGCTAGAGTATAAGATTTTCAAGGTCAAGTCCTGTTTTACTTTTGTCTGTGGCAGAATCTATCATAGTTTCTAAAACATAGTAAGCACTTTGTAACTGTTCATTAATGACTGAATGGTTGAATAGAGTCAATGACCAGTTAGGGGTTATTACAATAGTCCAGATGATGGGTGATGAGGGACCAAACTAGGGTAATGACAATGTGAGAATAAAATAAGAGATTGGTACACAAAGCATAATGAACAAGAATTGGCCTTAAAGTAAAAAAACAGATTTTATTTCAATAAACATTTGTTAAGCATCTACAATGTTCAGGATACTAGGTGAGTTAATTAGGCCACTTAATGTGCTTTTTTTCCTGTTAGACCAGAATTATAATTTAATTGGTATAAAGAGCTCCAGGTGTGATAACTCCCTTCACTCACTGCATCTATACTGCACCTTATAACTTTAGCCTGGGATATTAAGAGGTTAAGTGATTTACATATGATCACACATTCAGTAGCACCAGAAGTAGAATCTGAAGCTAGGCATTTGTGAGACTGATGTCAACTTTCTACACACTACAACATGCTGCTTTTCACTCAACATCCTTCCTCTTACTGGGGACCCAAAAACAAAAGAAGATCTGACCTCAAGGAGCTTACATTCTGATGTAGTATCGGGGTTCATCATGTGGACATTAGGAAAATATTCTGAGTGTAAAAAAACTTACTGCAAAAATACACAAAGTCAAGGAAAAACAGGTTAAGTTTAGAGAAAAGTGAATAGCTCATCAGGGAGCCATGAAGAATAAATGAAGGTTAGTAAAATGAAATAAGTCTGGAGAGGTAGGTGGGACTAGGTTATATAAGGTTTTAAATGTTAGGCTAACAGAGAAGTAGTCAGTTGGAAGATTTTTAAGCAGAGAAATGGCATAATTTGATAAGCTTATTGGGAGAATTGGTTTGGCATGGAGAAGAGAGAAATAAGAGGAAGGGTTGCCACTTAGGAAGCCACTAGAATTATGCAAGCAAGAGGTAATGAAGTTTGACTACTAATCCTGACTGATGTCATTAGACATTCCTCGGTTATCTTTGCAACAAAGTGTTCCTCATCCCACCAAAAAATTCTTTTTTTCTCCTAAATTAGAGAAAGTACTGGGGTTTTCACTTTTAGCAAAATAGAAGGAATGGCTGAGTAGAAACCCAAAGCTATCATTTGTAGACTATGGAAAGCTGTTTAATTAAATGTTTAGATTATTCCATGCATTATTACTCAGATTATTGGCAGCTCCTTAAATTCAGAATGAGTCATAGGTATCTCAATTTAGAACTATAAGTCTGATTCAAAGTGGAATCCCACTCAGCTATTTTATTTTAAAGTTAAATTGCAAGCTTTAAGTAAACATCTCAGCAGAATCTGTCAAATTATTTTCCAAGGTTTTAGCTGGCAGTCACAGAGGAAAGAAAAGAAAAAGAAAAAAATTCAAGCTAGCTAATTCTACTTTTTGTATGCAACTACCATGAGATGTCATAGAGAGAAGGGGAAAAAGAAAAAAAAAAACTCCGTGAGAAATCATGATAGGTCTAGTGTTTTGTTCTTTATTCTAGGCTCTTTTTTAATGTGTCCATTAAAATTG
Organism: Pseudochirops corinnae; assembly: GCA_028646515.1. Lineage (NCBI taxonomy): Eukaryota > Metazoa > Chordata > Mammalia > Diprotodontia > Pseudocheiridae > Pseudochirops > Pseudochirops corinnae. Next base: position 295,123,299 of record CM053586.1, on the reverse strand, counting down.
AAATGAGCTCTTTTTATTCAGCATTTACAGTACTTGATAAATTCATGAATTGGTTAAAGGATATTTTTTAAAGGGTGTCATGAATTAAGGACAAAAAAGAAATAAATATTAGGGGCAGGCCCACCAGTTCTATTGATGAGTATGGTCCATGACTTTTAAGCTCTCTGAGACTGGACTGTGCACAATAAAGAAAAGTCAAACAGTAAATAATGCCTATTTTCCAACTGAAAGTGTCTTTTATAGGCAAAAAGGCCAAGGAAGACATCATTAATTTTTACCTTATCTAATAAAAACGTCCTAGGATTAAGGAGCTTATCTTATTGTTAAGGGAGATTTACCACAATTGCAAGCAAACTCAGGACATGTGATTGTCCAGCATTTGATACATAGTGGTGCCACCAATTCAGCCTATTAAAGGCCAGATAAAAGAAGGCTTTTGGTGGTCCAGGTAACTATTAATTAGGTGCTTCATTTTACTCCTGGGCCTCTTCATTAACTGCCATGAAGCCCAGGCCAGAAACCTTGACTTGGCAGACTTAACCCTTCTGGGCCTAGATCTCTTGACTTAGGACCTGTTAGGCTAATTAGCAGTTTTCTGTTACCCACTGTACCTAAGACCACTTCCATCGGGGCTTCACTTTACTCCCTGTACCTTCTTCACAATCTGCCCTTCTGCACTGCTCATAGACTCTGCCTGTTTCCTTTTCCCATCCTTCCTTCCAGTTTTGGGATCATACTCAAACAAACTTTGACAATGATTCTGAAAAAAAAGTGTCAACCTATTCCCATATGGTTTTGCTCAATATCCCAGTAATTTTTAAAAATCAAAATATCTTTTGCGGTATTTCCTCTTTTTTATGTGTTTTCTCTCTACAACAAAGTAAGATCCTTGAAGGTAGACAGGACTTTTCTTTCTTTCTTTCTTTTTTCTTTTTTTTGCTTGTTGGAGAAGGGAAGGTAGGGCAATTAGGGGTTAAGTGACTTGCCCAAGGTCATACAGCTAGTTTTGTGTTGCGTGTCTGAGGCTGGATTTGAACTCAGGTCCTCCTGACTTCAGGGCTGGTGCTGTATTCACTGTGCTACCTAGCTGCCAGCTTTTCTGTTTGTTTCCTTAGCATTTAGCACTACGTTTCACACACTGAGAGTGCTTAAAGACTCCTTTTTCTCATCCCTTCATTAATATGTTTGTGGACTACAAAGGAGTCAGGCTGCTTTGCCTGTCCTTTCTGCAGTCTTCATTCTGTGCTCCTGTGAGGCTATTTAGATGGTGAAAAAGTATGGCAAAAATCACATACTTTTAAACAAAAGCAAACTAGAGTACGGCTTTCCTGCTTTTCCTTTCTTGTGGAGTAAAATTGTAGATTTAGACCTCAGAGGCCATTAATTCCAAGCCATTCATTTTACAGGTGAAGAAATTAAATGATTTTTTAGGATCGCAGAGCTAGTAAGTGTCTAAGCCATGATTTGAACTGAGCCCTTCCTAACTCCAAACCCACTGATTTTCTGCCTGTAAGGGCAAATATGAATCATTAAGTACCTAAATATTTTCTCTTTCAGTACCCTTTTCTGGCTATGTATTCTTCCTTGACTGTATATCCTCTCCAAAGGCATTAGGTCTTCCCAAATTTCAATGTCATTTATGGCTCTATACAGGAAACAGAGAAGTTCTTGCCTTAGAAACCAATTGTTTTACAACAATTTCATTCTGTCTTGGGTCTGTTCTCTGACTCTGTGTTACCCTTATCCACTGCCTAGTTGCTGATTCAAATTGTTTATAGCAGATTTCTTGATGTGAGCCAGGGTTGCAATGGAAAGACTATTAAATTTGGAACAAAAAAGTTGAATTCAAATCCAGACTTTTATATCCATCACCCTTGTGACTTTAAACAAGTTAATTATTCCTTCTTGACATCATTTACTTCATCTGCAGAATAAGAGATTTGGATTAGATGGCCATTGAGGCCACTCTTAATTCTAAATTTATGTTCCTATGACGTCTTGGTGGCTGCCTGTTGACTGTGAAACTGTGCCAGTTACTTCAATTATATGAGGTTTACTTTTCTTATTTAAATGAGTATGGTTTTTATACTAATAACTTCCCAGATATGTTGTGAGCCAAGTACTTGTAAACCTTAATGTGATATATTAATGTGAGTTATGTAGTTACACAGTCATTCTGACCCTTGATATTTGTGCCAGATAACATGCCTGTATGCCTCCGCTGTTACTATATTCTTATATCTGAGCTTTCCTCATTTGCCCACTCCATTATTGACTCCACATCTCTCCTGGCTCCCTATGTTTGCTCTTTCCTTACCTCTTGTGGCCTAGAAGGTCAACTGTACCTTATTTTGATCCCTCTTTTCTTGTGGGCTTCTTGTCTGTTTCACAGAACCCTCTCTAGACACCTTGGCTAATTCTTTGCTGTACTGGTCACACCTTTACCTTGTTGCCTGTGGTGAGGGATGACAAGAAAGATAACTTGGCCATGCTTGGAAGATAGTACTTGCCATGCATGAGCCAAAGTTTAGTATCTTAAAGTCTCAATATTCTAAAGAAGACTAATGGAAGAATTTCAGAAAATAGTATTTGTTTGCCCTCACGAATTTTATTTTCATCTAAATCCTTTTCAATAAGCATCATTAAGGAAATGCAGACGATAAATATGACAATAAAGTTTGTCATGATTTTAGCTACTTCCTGAGCAATACTGCCTTCTTATAGGCCCTTGAAAATGGGCTACTCCAAGGGTTTTATAAACCAACTTTAATTTTTTGGGAATAGTTTTTTTTTTCTTTTGAAAATTCAGTAAGGTTCAGACTTAAACATTCAGCTTAAAAATAAAGAAATGAGTTGCCTTGAAATTATTACAGTAGCTATGTGTTTATCCTTGTCCATGTTTTGGTATCATTGCTGTCATATATACTAGTGAGCTTGCCATGTGTTAGCACAGATGTGATAGATTTATCCAAACCCCCATATAGAATGTCTTTCTATATATTGGTATCAGTGGGAGCACGGTGACATAATGTTCTGTGTAAGTGAGTAGTCGTAGAGTCAGCATATGTTTGTTAATGCTTCCTGGCAGGATGAATAGCATTAAGAAAAGTGAATAGTTGAGTCAAAAGAAAATATGTTATAGCTGTGTCTTTGACGGGAGGGGAAAGAACAAATATCTTTCTAGGAGTTTTCAAATTGGGCTTTTTTCCGACAATTGTCCTTAATCACATGGTATTAATTTTGGATTACCTGCTTGGAGCAAATCCTAAATCAGTGAAGCTTAGGTCTCACACACACACACACACACACACACACACACACACACACGCACATTTTCTTCCAGTCATACATTTCTTCATTTTTCAGCCTTTTAAAATTATTTGTATCTTGAATTTAATAAATTCCAAAAAAGGTTTTTTTCCCATAGACAGAATAGTAAAAGAGGATTCATATAGCTTGTTCTTTTAAATATGTAAGTACAATCTATAGCTTTCAAAGCTTTCATACTTGTCTATACCTTTTTCTTTAATTCCTTTTATTTTCTTCTCTATATTTTAAAGAAAAGGATGACTTGATGACACTTTTTATCTTTCTGTCTTCTTTTTAGCCACCTTTTTCATACCCCACTGCTTTTTTCCCCTTCCTATCCCTAAAGGCAAAAGAAAAAGAAACACAAACTCATTTTAGCAAAGTAGGAAAGGAAAACTAATTTTTAAATTGGCTTTCTGTGACAATATATTTCTTATTCTACATCTTGTATATACCATCTCCCTGTCAAGCAGTGAATTCATCATCAGTTTTCTAGGGTCATAGTCCATCATTGCATTGATTAGAATTCACAAGTCTTCAAAGGTAATTTTATTCATTAAGTTTTTCTTATTGCATAAATTGTTCCTCAGGTTCCCTTCATTTCATTATGCATCAGATCATGCTGGTTCACTTTGGTGGCAGGTAGGTGGTACAGTGGATAGAATATTGGGCTTAGAATCAAGAAGACTTATCCTCATGAGTTCAAATCCAGCCTCAGATACTTAAAAGCTGTGTGACCCTAGCAAGTCACTTAACACTCTATTGCCTCAGTTGCTCATCTGAAACGGGACTGGAGAAGGAAATGGCAAATCGTTCCAGTATCCCTGCCAAGAAAATCCCAAACAAGGTCACCGGTGAAAACTCCAAGGTAAAGATAATCCTTTTCATCATTCCTTATGATACAATAATATCCTGTTATATTCATATCCCATAACTTGTTTCATCATTTCCCAGTTCACAGGAATTTCATTACTTTCCAGTTCGTTACTATTATAAAAAGTACTTCTACAAAAAAATTTGTATACATTTTCCTTTTCTTTACTTTCTTGATGTATAAGCCTACAAGAGGCATTACTGGGACAAAAACTATGCACATTTTAATGATAGTTCTGCATTCTTGATCCCATTTGCTTTATTCTTTTACTTCTGCTTTTTTTTTTGCTTTGATTCATATTTGAAACAGTTTTTACTCATACTCCTCTAAAAGAAAGACAGATAAACACACACATACAAACATATACAGAGAACGAGAGAGAGAAAAAAGAGAGACACAGAGAAAAAGAGGGATCATCTCCAAGCTATATTTGTGTTCCAAGTATATGTATGTATATAAAGCATGTTTCTGTTTACCTTTATATGATTTTATAAATATACATATGAAGAAATTCAGAATGGAATAATAAAGCATTCCATTTTTTCAGTTTTTCCTTTTATTTTTTGGTACCTAAGGTAAACAATACATTCTTTATTTTCTTCAGGAACTCCTTTTCAAACATTTCAGTCATTCAAACTTTTTTTAAAAAAATTCTTAGTAATGTTTTTGTTTTATTTTCATGCTTATCAATGTTTCTATTCTAGAGTGGTCAAGAGAGTGAAACTATGATGAATTCCACATCATTTCTTGAAAAAAAAACTGTAGGAAAGGAATGAAAAATCATTGGTTTAATTAGAAGTTTGGAATGATCTGTAGGTATCAATTATCCATGTTATTTCTGTCTCCCTTTATAATGGATAATCAGGAGTTGACTGCATTATAATTAGGATGGCAGATCAAGAACCCTCTGAACAATCTATAATTTCAATTATAATATAGTTCATCAAATCTCTAAATTTGTATTAAAAGGGCATTGACAAGCATGTGTTTGGTATTTCAAAGGATGTTTTACCCATCTGGATAGATTTTGGAACATATTATTTAGTGTTCCCTCTGCCTATAAACAATTTCTACTGAGGTCTACTTTGCATAATGTTGCAATCAGTCTTGAGTGAGAAATGTTAATGCAATGGAAGGAGCTAATCTTCATCTCTGGACAATTCTGAGGAATACTAGGCAATCAAGAAAAGAATAGTAAAACCTAATTTTGGTTGCAATCAAATATAACATATGAATTCATTTTGATAATTTTAACATTATTTAAAAACATGAATTTGTGTTTTAACTAATTCATTTGATTGTGCAAATTTTACATTTAAAATAAAAAAATACATTCATAGGGTCTTTTGAGGTTTTGTTTGGTCATTAATTCTCTCCACCACAAAACTAAAATGAATCAAGCAATATTAAAAGAGAAAAATAGGCTACTCTATAACTAAGGATCCAAAAAAATAACTAGATTTATCTAAACATCCATGATATTTATCATTTCTTCTGAGACTTAGGAGGTTCCTTAAGACTAGGGATAGAAAATTTTATTACAATTGCCAAAATGAAAGATTCTAGAAATTAAAAATCTTCACAGTGATTACTGGCCAATTTTTATCTTTTACTAAATATTTAAAGCATTTAGAAATTAAAATGGTAAGCACTAGAAACCAGCATGGGTTGACTAAGGAAACAGAATAATATGAGAAAATTTTCAAATACCTTAAGAAAATGAAGACATGCTTTTAGCATCATTGTGAATAAAAATGAGGTATTGCAATATAGTTGGAAGAGGATTTGTTCGAAATATTTAGTTAGAAGGGTACTTAGTGGTCGTCTCTTTACCTCAACCATTTTTTTAGATGAAGAAATTGAGCCCCAAGGAGATTAAATGAATTGTCCAGTGTCAGATAGGCAGCAAGTATCAGGGTGTGGGTTTTAATCCATGACTTCTGATACCAAATGAAACATACTTTCCATTTGATCAGAGTAAGTCAAAAGATTTGAGTTCAAGTTTTGATTCTGACATTGTGTGACTGACCATGTCACTGAACAAACCAAACTAATTTCTTTCTTGGATGGAGTTACTAAGAGCATAGATAAAGATACAGATGGGTAATTACAAAGTTTGGGGGTTTGGTTTTGTTTGGTTTGGTTTTTTTGCAAACATGATATAAGTAATGTTCTTCATATATTTCCCCCCATTTTCCAGATAATGAAAAAGAGGCTCAGAAAAGATGAATGGGTTACCTCAAGTTATGTAGATAATGTCAGAACCTGGATTTCAACTCATATTTTTTGATTCAAAGTCCAGTGTTCTTTCTATAACCTCACTAATTCTCATGATCACTATTGTACAACAGAGGAGGATTATAGACATGGTGTATATTGAACGCAACAAGGTATTTTATGAGGTCTTAGAGAATATTCTTGTATCTTTATGGGCAAAAGATAGCAGAGTAAATCATGTGGATTTGGAAGGAATTGGTTGAACAGTTGTATCCAATAAGAATTTATGAATGGATTTATATCAGAAAGGGGGAAGATCTCTAGGGACAGGCTATAGACTTTTATTGAGTTCACGATGTTTTCAATCACTTAAGGGAGGCCATACAAATCAGTCCATTATGTTGTTAGATCCTTAAATTCAGGAACAGTCTTTTGCTTCTTTTTGTATTCTCAGTGCTTAGAACAATGCCTGGCACATAATGGGTATTTAATAAATGTTTATTGGTTAATTACTCATTAACTGATCATACCACATTTGGGGAAGATGCCAAGCTCCTATTTCAATTAACACCCTGAATTCCAAAATGAAGGCATAATAACAACAGCGTGAGGTCCTTTAGACTTGACTAGGATGAATTCTGGGATATGCCTGTAGGAAGACTGATCAGAGATATATCAGGAAAGGACAGTTTTTCCCATTTCTTGCTCTGTGTCCTAGTCATGCTGGCCTACCATCTTTTCATTTTGCACAGTAATCTAGCCCTGATCTCTGTGCCTTTTTAAATGTCTGGAATGAACTCTGTTCTAACTGCTACCTCCTAGAATCCCTGCCTTAAGTCAATTCACAGATAGGGCGCCAGGTCCAATGCAGTGCCATGGATGGGCATTACAAATGAGGAAAAGGGAGAGACTTACCTCAAATTAAAAAAAATATATATTCATCAATTAGAGTTCCAAAACTCTTGTGAGTTAATCACTGATGGAAGTGTTCAAACAGAACTCAGGGGGCCTTACTGGATGGTTGTGGAAGGAAACACATTAGACTACATGCTACTTAAGGTTCTTTTCAAATCTAAGAACCCCTGTGTCTTCACAAATAGATTTCATCACAAATTATGATTATTATTAGGTAACTTCCAAAACTATTTCTCTCAAAATATAGCTCTTTAAGATAAAAAGCACAATAATTGAGAACAACGATGAAGAAACAGGCACATATAAAGTGGTAAAAACCAGTATACTGCTGTGGGATTACAGACTTAAAACTGGAAGGGAACACACTCTAGCATTCTATCCAGTGCATTATCAGGCCTTTGGTTTGCAAAATTCTAAGGAAAAATAAAGCATATTTGCTTTGCTCCGTTTCTATTTCTTATCTTCAAAATAGTGTTACACAGACACTTGAGGGAGATTGGTTCCAAGTCATTCCATTTATCATGGAAACTATATACATGTCACCTTTCAACTCATGATTCATTAAGAAACCTACCATTTAAATGAATTGTGTTATTCAGAAAACAAAAGTAAAAAGTACAAATTGTTCCCAAAAAAATCACAAAAAAATCATAATTCTCAGCTATTTTATGTTCACTTAGCATAACGAGTGGTTCAAAAGTGAGTGTGAAAGTTTCTTGCCATTGAAAACACTGTGTTTTCATGAATATAACATCCTTTGATAAGTGGATATTGTTCCATCTTATAATCTCACTAGAGATTTCTTTTCTGGATCTGATTTCATCTATTGCTCTACATTCATCTATTATGTTTTCTCATTGTTTCCCAAAGGTAGTGGTTCATCATGTATCTTTCTTCTGTCTCCTGACTACACTCACTTTATGAACTGAATTATTTCCATCTGCCATTGTCATTTTCTGGAGTTCCTCCATTGTTTCATTCCCCAGAGAAAACCTTTCAAGTCTGACTTAGCAAGGGCATCTGAAGTGGCTTTACAGACCTGCCCATAATCTGTATTCTTTAACAATTTATTTTTTCTTTTCTGTTTATGTTCTGTTTGTAAAGCAAAAAAAAAAAAATTAGACATGCACTTATACTTTAATAATGTTTCTATTTTTCAAATGAATGAAAAAAAATGATGATGATAATAAATAGCATTTCTATAGCATTTTAAGGTTTGCAAAGTGTTTCACATGCCACTTTAATTTCAAATAAAGATAGATTATTTATCAAATGTTGTATATCTTCAATTATCCAAAGAATTTCTAATAAATGATGATAATTAATATGTCAATATTTGACCCTACGTAAAATGAGATAAAAGCAGATTAGGTATAAAGCTATTTGGTGCTGGCAGCAGCCAATAAATTTGACTCTCTTATGATGCCAAGTATAAACGATTTTGGGTCAGTTTTCCTAATTTCAGTCTGCTCTTCTTATCTTCAATGAGTTGAGGCAGTTAGATAATACTGATTTCAAAGTGGTTTCTTCCACAGTTCAAGGACAGAAGCATTAGCTCATTCATTTTAAAGCTAATTTATTTTAACAAGGTTTGTTGCCTAGTATGTAAATCACGTGAATGCGTACAAAGAAGAATACAAGGAGCAAAGAAAATTTATTTTTATTTATTTGCATATTTAATGCACATGCACTCCATTGGTAATTTCCAGGTCCCCATTTTTCTCTGCCGTGTGAAAATTAAATTATGCCCATTTATGAGCTCCTTGAAGGGAGACTGGATCCCATCATAGTTTTACCCTATGTTGGTTCACAATCTTAGTGGAAATGCAGTTATATACAGTTAGAGTAAGGGGAGCCAGAATCCTTGACCTGAAAAGTAACCTGATTAGAACAAGTGTACACAGGAGAACTCTATGCTAGAGGTAACAATTTTAGGGTATTGAGGAAATAATTCACAAAATATATCAAAAAGGAGAAGATTAAAAATGGGAAAATATATGTTATTAATACTCCCCTAAAATGCAACTGACTGAGACAACATTAAAAAGTACCAACCAATACATTTATTTTTTTTTTAATCTATAACCATCTACATGTACAATGAAGGCATACTAGGTGAGTATTCAAAAAGAAATAGCAGAATTTTACAAGTACCATACAATAATGTACTCTCACTCTGTGTGTGTTGATATATATATATATATATATACACATATATATGTATTTAAATATGTGTGCTACACACACACACACACACACACACATTCCCTTACCCTCACAAAACTGACTGATTTTAAAGAAGACCCCATTGTAGTTAATTTTTTGAAATAAAAAGTTATGTAGAGCAAAATTAGATCTTAAAGCATCTTTTCTAACAAAATATCTCTCATTTTTATGTGATAATCATTCAATACTACTTTATTTTTTTTAATTTATTTTTTATTTACTCATTTACTTTTAATTTACAAGAT
>CM053586.1:295054849-295113013 GCA_028646515.1 Pseudochirops corinnae | reverse complement strand
TGAGAAATCAAGATACTACCAAACAGATCCAAACAAATGAAAAAATAGAAGGCAATGTGAAATATCTCCTTGACAAAACCACTGACCTGGAAAACAGATCCAGGAGAGACAACTTAAAAATTATTGGACTACCAGAAAGCCATGATCAAAAAAAGAACCTAGAAATCATCCTTCAAGAAATTCTCAAGGAAAATTGCCCTGATATTTTAGAATCACAGGGCAAAATAGAACTTGAAAGAATTCACCGATCACCTCTTGCAAAAGATCCCCAAAAGAAAACTCCTAGGAATGTTATAGCCAGGTTCCAGAGTTCCCAGATCAAGGAGAAAATATTACAAGCTGCCAAGAAGAAACAATATGAATACTGTGGAAACACAATTAGGATAATGCAGGATCTAGCAGCTTCTACATTAAGGTATCGAAGGGTCTGGAATATGATATTACAAAGATCAAGGGAGCTAGGATTAAAACCAAGAATCATCTACTCAGCAAAACTGAATATAATGTTCCAGGGGAAAATATGGTCTTTCAATGAGGTAGAGGACTTTCAAACATTCTTGCTGAAAAAACCAGAACTGAAAAGAAAATTTGACACTCAGATTCAAAAAGCATAAGAAGGTAAACGTGGAAAAGAAATCTTAAGAAACTTATCAAAGTTGAACTATTCACATGCCAACATGGAAAAACGATAATTGTAACTTATGAAACTTTTCTCAGTATTAGGATAGGTGAAGGGAATACAAATGTGTATATACGTATACATACACATATGTCTGTATAGGAGGGTATATATATATGTGTATGAATACATATCTGAGTATGCATATATATGTATACATAGAAGGCACAGGATCAATTGAATAGGAAGGAATGATACTTTAAAAGGTGAAATCATGAGGTGGGAGAGGAATAGAATGAGAGGAGACAGGGAGAGACAGAATGGGGTTAATAATCTCATATAGAAGAGGCAAGGGATAACTGTTACAGTGGAGGGGAACAACAAGAAGACATAAGAGAAAGGGTCAACCTTACTCTCATTGAATCTGGCTTAGGGAAGGAATTACATAAACTCTAAACTGGGTATCTTGCCACATAGAAGAGCAGGGGGGATGGGGATGAGAGGGGCAACAGGGGGAATGTTGCTAGAAGCACACCCTTCTATAAAGGAACAGAGACAAGGTAGAGAATAGAACAAAGGGAAGGCAGGATAGGAAGGAGGGACATATATTGAGTCTCTCACGATATGTCCATTGTGGGAATGTTCTGCATAGCTAAGCATGTACTGCCTGTATTGAATTGCTTGTCTTTCCAGTGGTGGTGCGTGACAAGGGAGGAAGGAAAAAAATCTAAAATTTAAAATTCTATAATGAAATGTTTTATATCTATATCTATATCTATCTATCTATATATATACACACACACACATATATATATATACATTATTATTATTATTAACTACATTCAACTGGGAATTAAGATATATAGGCACTGGGGTAGGGAGATCCATCTTACCCTACCGGAAAGTCAAAGGGGTGATGGGGGAGGAGATAGGAGAAAGCAGATTGGGGGAGGGGTTATACAGTGGCTGTTTTGGGGTGGTGGGTGAGGGAAAGGTGGGGAGAAATTTCGTAACTCAAAATCTCATGGAAATGAATGATGTCAACAAGAAAATATTTAAATTAAACAAAAAACAAAAAGAAAAAAGAAAAAATATCTCTAAACAACTTTGCTTATATATCAATAGAAAAAGTGGGTAGAATCTACTCAAATGTACGTGAATGTTTTCAATTCTTTTCCCATGTCTTTATCTTCTTAATAATAAATACTGTTGTTGCTCAGTCATTTACTGACTCTTTATGACCCTATTTGGGTTTTTCTTACACAAGATACTTCAGTTTTTAGCTATTTCCATCTCCAGTTCATTTTACACATGAGGAAACTAAGGAAAACAGGGTTAAGTTATCCACTTAGGGTCATGCAGCTCATAAGTATGCTATTCTTGACTCTAGGGTTGACCTTCTATACGCTGTTCCACCTCACTGACCCAAAATATTTAGGTTCACTTATTGTGTTTCTACTTTTTTCCCCTTTTTTGTTTATGTATTCTGCTCTCCTAAAGCTAAAATGAGGCCTAGTATTTGGAAGTAATAAATCCTATTAATCTTAACATTTTTATTACAAGACTGGAAGAAAAAGGGAAATTTGCAGTTAAACAGAAGCATTATTCATGGAATCTCCTTGGGGAAGGAAAGAGAAAAAATGGCAAAGATGCTTATACCATGTGTTCAAGATTTCATGTGAAATGCATCGGTCATCTATTGCTAATAATAAGCATTAGCCAAAACCTCAGTGGAAAATAACTAGTTTTTCCACCAATGTCTGTGGCAAAGGACAATAAGGCAGAAAAATTATATGAGGAACCTGATAAAATCTTTCAAGTTAAAATAGCAAAACCTTTGCTGGTCAGTGACTTTAATGTAAAAGTGGGCATAGGAAAGGCTAGCAAAAATGTTGAAAAATATTTTTCAAGAGTACAAATATAGCAAAGCCGAAGGATTTATGGAATATGTAGGAATATTTTTCAGGGATAAAAGAATCAGGAGGCATTATACTGAGCACCAAATATCATTTAAAAATGAAATTGATTCTATTTTAAAATTTGGGGAGTGGGGGGGTTCTGATATTGGGTATATTCTGATGCTGGGTGTATTCCTAAAAATAATGTAGGAATAGAATGAGAAAAGTATATTTTGTATAATTAAAATAATTTCAAGCTTACCTATACAAATGAGGTATGAGTACTAAGAAGAAGAGAAATATGTAGAAAAGTATATTTGACATAATTTAGAACCATTTCATACACACACCCACACCCACATACACACACATACACACAAATATATACACATATACATACATACATATAATTCATGGAATCTCCTTGGAGAGGCAAAGAAAACAATATATGCATATACATGCAAATATATGCTTGTATATGGATATAAATACATGCATATAAAATAAAATTAATTTTATGCTAGAAATAAAAATAATTTGACCAATGGAGTAAAAATAAAAGCTAAAATTCACAATTTTGAATTAAATAATGTCTTTGTTGGTCACATACATTGACAGGGTTATAAAATATTAAAAGAACTATTTATTCAAAGATTTTTATAGTATCATGTTACGTAATAGCAAACAAATACAGTAATCTAGAAACAACTTCAGTGCTCAATATTCGTGCTATATTAATGTTATCCAATGCTATGTTGCACTTGTGTGAGATAAGGATCCCAAAGACCCTTACCCAAACAAAACACAGAGGTTTCTCCAGGTAGAAACAGAAGTTATGTATTCCTATACAAGTCTCACAAGAGTGGGGCGTCACCTACCCAGAACATACACCAGTGTAGGGAGGCAAAGTACAAAAATCACACAAGCAGTTTTATACCCTTGCACAAACAATTCTAGGACCACCCAAAAAAAACCCCAAATCCCTGCCCCAGTAACCGGACCTTCATTCCCATTGGTGGGAAGGTGTGTCCTTACAATACTTTTACCCAATAAAAAATTATTTATCAGAAGTAAGCTTATCACAGATTACATAATTTTTCTTGTTTACCAAAAAGCAGTCAATTTACAGAAACACGTGGCAGACATAGTATTTGTTGCAAAAGGAGGCAATTTATAGATCACTTATTGCATTTCTTGTTTACCAAAGACAGTCACTTAACCCTAACTGCCCTACCTTCCCCCCTCCAAAAAAAAGCAAAAAAAAAAAAAAACGAAACAAAACAAAAACTTCATAACAGAACTCTGTTTAGGTAAACACGAACTCCCTGTTTCCCTTAATCCGATCCTACCTTCCTGCCCCAACAAGGAGTTGGGGGATGAAACCTTCATTCATTAATCTCTGACTGCTTTGCCCAAAAGCCTGTTAGATTCTGCATCACACAGACAGACATTTAGGTTTTGCCCTATGCCTGATAATGCCTGAGTTTTAACATATTCAATCATAACTTGGTAGCTTTTAAGGTCTTGCCCTTATCATTGACAACAGGATCCAAAAGACCCACCAACTCACTGACAAGAGATAACAACATTTAGACATATCACCACTCGTGCCAAATTGTTAATTTACATTTTTTTTTCTTTTCTAATTTGGACTGCGTGATGATAGAGCTTATGCTTTTGGGGAAGCTGAAGTATACTAAAAAGCTTATGTACTCAATATACTTTCCTACTATTTATCCTACATTCCAATTATAAATTAAATGAGCCCGTTTTACATTGCTATGACTTGTCGTTATTACTATTAGTTTCTGTAGGAAGATTCAGAGACAAAAAAATGAGAACTCAGAGGAGTCAATGAAGAAGATATGACCCCAAACGAAGCACAGCTACCCAAAGATAATAAGAAATGATGTTCAAATGATGTTTTCTTTTTGAGGCAGATACTTACCAATGTGATACAGATTACAACTCACTCATCCCTTCTCATCTTTTGTGATACTTGTCTATGTTCTAAAAATCCTCCAAAAGTTGGCTTGTTGATATGCTGGAAGGTTTTCTTCAGGGCTATCAGTACATCAGAAGGAGAATCCATCTGTTATTTCTCAGTGTCATTAGATGAATGCTCACATACTTTTCCAGTCATACATTTAGTTAATTCATTATTATATGGGTCTTAGTTCAATGATATGTTTAAAGAGGCATAAAAATATCAACAATTCTCTCAAATTGTCACCATCATTGACTTTCTCATGTACAGTTCTTTTAGTATAATGATTATTTTTCTCTTAGTTTTCTATGGTATAATTTCTACTTCCCAATATTACATATCAGGGACTATGATGTCATACAATCCAAATGTTGTAACTCCACATAAGTGATGATTAAAATTAATTGTTGCTAGAACTTTTATGGATCTTTTCAATTTATTTTTTTCCTGTCTACTTTCCAATGCACTCTTATGCATACCTGGTATGAACTTACTTAATTGGGTCTCACATCTGGAATTCTATAAACTTTTTCTTTTCCCTTCCAATACTTTGCCTGTTCTCTGAAGAAATACTGCTTCTCATAATTGTCAATTATCTTTCTTTATACATTTTTGCAAATGACTTTGCATGTCTAGTAAAAGTGAAAAGTATGACTGCCATGTCTTAATGGGCGCCAAGATAAAATGTTTACTGGTGACAATGATTTCTAGGTTCTCCTGGCCTCCTTGTTTTGATGATTTTAGTACATTAAGCAAAATTCCATAAAAAGTAGTATTAATCCATGTTAATATCAGGTCCATTGATCATTTCCACTTTAATTCCAAGTGCTTGTTTGACCATGAGTAAACCACTTAGCTTCCCTGCATCTCACTTAACTCATATACAAAATGAGAAGGTTTGTGTCAATGTACTGTGAATTTCCTCTCAGTTCTAGATCTATGATTCTATAAACTAATTTTTCAGGGTAAATTGGGTATTCAGATAAGCCAGGATATAGCTATTTGAATTGTGTCACATTGTCTCACTTTTATTATTCTGGGTTTTTTCTTCCTTATTTTCATCTTTGTCATAGGAAGTCAGTGATCATTCTATACACAGCCATTTGATTAGAATAACTTACATCAGCAGCCGATCTTTTCTTTTCCATTAATTTATGTTGATTTTTGTGACAGTATTCCATGCTCAAATCTGATCCTTTTCTTTAAGAAGAGTTTCTTGATGTACAAGTACAAGTTTTCTGTATAGTGTTTAGGTCTTCAGAGTCTTTTTGTTTTTAGCATGTTTTCAACTGTGTTTGTTGCCATCCTTTGCTATACTTACGTTTGCATAAAAAACACAGATATTTAAAATAAACACAGAAGGAGATCCACGTAAGACAGGAGTTGACTCCATTGTTCATTGTGTGTGTCACTTCACCACCTCTTGACAATGCAGATATTTGTGAAGACCTTGACTGGCAAGAGCATCACTGTTGAAGTGGAACCCAGTGACACCATTGAGAATGTCAAGGCAAAGGTTCAGGACAAAGAAGGCATCCCCCCAGACCAGCAAAGGTTGATGTTTTCCAAAAAGTAGCTGGAAAATGGTCGCAAGCTTTCTGACTACAACATCCAGAAAGAATCTACCCTGCCCTTGGTCCTTTATCTCAGAGGTTGGATGCAGCACTTCATGAAGACCTTACCTGGTAAGACCATCACTCTTGAGGTGGAGCCTAGTGATACCATTGAGAATGTTAAGGCAAAGATCCAGGACAAAGAAGGTATCCCCACAGACCAGCAGAGGTTGATCTTTGCCAGAAAGTAGTTGGAAAATGTGTGCACACTGTCTGAGTACAGTATCCAGAAAGAATCTACCCTGTACTTGGTCCTGTGCTTGAGGTGAGGTATATAAATTCCCTCCAGTTTCTTTCAAGGTTTTGAGTAATTTCACTGAACTTTTCTTTCAATAAAGTTGTTGCATTGCCGCCCCACATACCCTTCCACAAAATAAATAAATAAATATAAAAGGAGCAATGATCTTACTGATGTCTGTAGTCCCTCCAATAATTCATAGAAAGGAGGGCAAATTGGGGAATGGGGTAGTGTAATGGCAAGCAAAGAGTTACTTAGCACCTTGTTTCAGCTACTTAAGTGTTTAGCTCTTTGAGTTCAAGTGTCTTTGAGCCTTGCCCTGATTATATCAAGTCTTTGTTAAGAAACAGAACTTGTGAACCCCACAGTGGGAGGAACTTCTTGATGTGACAGGGAAGAGCTAATGACCATATATAAAGAGAAGCCCAAGCTAGGAAAGAGCAGAATTGAGAAGGGAAACTTTGCGGTGGCCAGTAACTCTGTTTGTCTGTTCTGTTTCTGTTGATTTTTGTTTGGGATCTTTTGTACAGAAGCACTGTGACCTTACTGGAAGCCTGGAAAGAGGATTTTCTTGTAGTCTGTTTACAGAAGTCCTAGAGGAAGGATTCAGAGGTCCTGGAACTATACTGATGATTTGTGTTGAGTTTTCAGACCTGGTTGGTGGGTCTGTGTTGATTTCACAGTCAGTTAGTGAATTGATGATGGTACCAGCACTGTGTATTCATTTTTTTTTTGGCTCTGTTAAGCTTTGTCTTCCCAGAAACAGAAACTGTGAAAGACTTGAGGTGGACTGCACACTGTGCACTTCAGTATGGAACTATACAAGGAGATGAGAGCTGCCTATCTTTGAATCCAGGTGACAATTGGATAGATTCAGACAGGTGCTGGGACCATAAAAGAAGAACCTTGGAATCTGAGAGCCAGCCTCCAGGGAAGATGAAAAGACCTCTCCCTGCATACTTAATGCTGACTGAGAAGATCATGATTTACTGTGATCTGGGGGTAGGAGAACTTTGTACTCTGTATCTTGTATCTCTTAAGGATGTTTGAGTTAAGGATGATTGGAAACTAATCTCCAATCAAGAAGAAGGAAGACTTTTTTGACTGAGAGATTAAGACAATTGACCTAGGGGTGGAGAACTTTGACCTTTGTACTTTGTGTCCCTTATGGAGGCTTGCTTCTTAAGGATGGTTGAGTTAAGGACTTACTGAATGATATATTTTGCTTAAAACTTTGTGGTCACTGGTGAAAACTATGTGACCACTTTAGTGAAAAGTTGTTATGTTATAGCATTATGAATGCTGTACTTTGGTTTCTGTGAATGTTTTGCTTTAATTTACTGCTGAATAAATAGAGTTCACTATACTATGTAATCAGAACCTTAAAGCTATTGACAGCAGCAGTCCTCTGGAAAGCTACTTGTGCTTGACTTTACAGGTAGTCAGAAGCAAAAGACTTTTGAGAAGGAACAGGGTATAAGGAAAGAGAATATAATGAAAAGGGGGAAATAGGATGGAGAGAAATACAGTCAGAAATGGTAACTGTGAAAAAAATGAGTAACTTTCTCTGATAAAGGCCTCACTTTTCAAACATGTAAAAAAACTGAGTCAAAATTATAGAAATAAAAGTTCTGCCCCAATTGATAAATGATCAAAAGATTTGAAGTTTTCAAATGAAATAATCAAAGCTATCTGTACCCATATGAAAAAAATGCTCTGATTCACTATGTTGTACTCAAACCCAAATCCTAGGTCACTACACACCACCTGACTTGTGGCCCACCATTAAGCCCTTCTTGTATTTCTGTCTTTGTCCCTGTTGTATTTTAGCTTGAAACTGCTTAAGGCATGTCTGGGCATATTGCTCAAGGTGTTCCCTGACTCTGTTTCCACTAATCAGCATTTCATATTTTCCCCCTGAATCGTTATAGTGTACCAGGCTCATTACTGTGCAAGGATCTTATCTAAGTACCATCCTGTCCTGCACTGCTGACCAGGGGAGGCTTCCAACTACTTTGCCCAGAACATGACCCAGGCCTGTTCTGGGAATTCCAGCCCCCTCTGACTACAACCTGGGGAATTCCAGTTCCCCTCATCCCATGCTCCTCCATCCTGTGCCCTCCACCCAGTTAACTCAGTTAATGGTTGTACCCCTTATACCCTTGTACCATACTCCCCTGAGTCATATAGATTTAACCAATTGCTGATCTTTGCTTCCATACATCATAGCTTCTGCTGGCTCCCCTCCCTATTGTACTTTTGTGGTTTTTAGCCTATATAACCAAGATCTGAAAATCCAGAAATCACTACTCATTTGCGTGCTGATCACTTGGGTAGTTGCATGCTTAATCAATAAATCCACATCCAAATTTATCTTGAACCCAGGGCTCAGCTCACTCTTATTTCTCTGCACAACTCTTGATTGGAGAAATTAAAATTAAAACAGTTCTGAAGTACTACTTCATACCCATTGGACTGGCTAATAGGGTAGAAAAGGCAAGTGATAAATGTTGGAGGGGATATGGGGAAAATGAGACATTAATTCACTATTTGTGGAGTTATTAATTGGTTCAATTATTTTTTAGAGGAATTTGGAACTATGACCAAAGGACTATAATACCATGCATACCCTTTAACCTAGCAATACCACTACTAGGTCTGCATCCCAAAAGAGATAAAACACAAAAAGGAAAAAGACCTATATGTATAAAAATATTTATGTCATTCCTTTTCTGGGGGCAAAGAAGTAGAAATTTAGGGGATGCCTTTGAACTGGTGAATGGCTGAACAAGTTGTGGTATTTGATTATGATGGAACATTATTGTGCTATAAGAAATGATAAGCAGGATGCTCTCAGTAAAACCTAGAAAGAATTACATGAACTGAAGCAAAGTGAAAAGTACTGTGTACAAAGAAATGGCAATATTGTAGCATGGTCAACTGTTTTGAATTACCTATTCTCAGTAATACAATGATTCATAAAAACTTTGCAGGACTTATGAAAAATGTTATCCATCCCCAAAGAAAGAACTAATGGTCTCTGAATATAGATTGAAGCATCCTTTTTTCATTTTATTTTTCTTGAGATTCCCCTGCCTTTGGTCTATATTTTCTTTCACAATGTGACTATTATGGAAATGTTTTAAATGACTACACATATATAACCTATATCAAATTTTTTGCCTTCTCAGTGATGGGTAATTGACAGGGGGGAGGGAGAGAATTTGGAACTCAAAGTTTTAAAGAAATGGATGTTAAAATTGTTTTATATATAACTGGGGAAAATTAAATACTAAATTTTAAAAAGTCAGGATGTTATTTCAGGTCCATTGCAAGACTTGTATAGTTTGTTAAATACATCCCAATTCCTTCACTTCCTCCAATTAATTTCTTTGTCCAGTTACTCTCTATCAATGACAGCTGTCTTAGGAATTCATATTGAACTAAAAAAATTCCCAAGGTTTTCCATCCACTAAGATATAATAGTCTGGACATTATGCAGCCTTTATTTGTTTTAATTGTCCTATGTGGATATCTAAGGGCAAACTATATTGTAGTATTCTAGGGCTTGGTTTAGGCAGCATTATATATAATCCACAAATGGAGGATCTGCAGGAACTTTCCACCAAGGGGAATTAAATCATATTGTAACAATTTAATTTGTTGGCTTATTGAGTATTGCCTAATCCTCTACAAAAGATGTTGCTACATGAGCTGTGATTATTTTATGCTGGTATTTTAGTTTATATGCATTATAAGCATTGCAATATAAAATGACCCATAATGTTTCTTATGGCCTTTCAATACATGATAAAATATATCCTTCAATCCCTTTATTTGACTAAAAAAAGACCTCTAATACATTCTTCTATTTAACTGAAACTTTTTTATACCTTCTGCTTTCACTTAGATAAAAAAATGCCAAGATAGATGATTCTAGTATACTATTTTGACTTATTGGTCATTAAACTAGTATCTTAAATTCAGAATATTAATAGTTAAATTTATGCTTAAAGATTTACTAAAAACAATGTGTTTCTTCACACTCTCTACTCTCCCATTGATCCACCAATATTACTGAAGAAGAGAAATAGCTCAGCCTCAACAGAGTGATATTTTGGATTTTTTTTGTTGTTTCACTTATTAGCATGACCATCGGATTAATCAACTACTGGCTAGTTTACCCCTGTACTGGTGAAGCCCTGACTCATACTTAGCATCTATTTCTTATGTAATTTCAATGATTTCCTAATTGTTCTCCCCTACTCAAGTTGCTTCTCATTCCTGTGTATTCTGCAAAGAACTTTTAAAATGAATTTCTGCTTTTGTCCCTTCCATACTCACTATATGCATATTACCTCTAGAATTAAATATAAATTCATCTGTTTGGCTTTTAAAGCCTTTTCCAACCTGACCCAAACCTATCTTTCTGGTCCACATAGGACAATATAATATACATTATTTCCTTATACTCTACATTCTTTATCTTCCTTTATCTTTCTTTATCTTCCTCACACGGAGTACTGTTTGCCATGTCTTCTCTTCTGACCACCACTTCACAGAATACCTCACTTCCTTCACAATGCAACTTAAATACAAACTTCTACTAAATACCATCATTGATTTTTCCTCCCTTCTTAAAAACCATGAATTTAACACCTTGTTGTGTGGTTGTTTCAGTCATGTCCTAATCTTCATGAATCAATTTTGGGAATTTTTCTTGGCAATGATACTGTAGTGGTTTGTCATTTTTTTTTTCCCACAGCTCATTTTACAGTGAGGAAAAAGGCAAATACTGTTGACTTACCCAGGGATATACAACTAGTAAGTGTTTGGGGTCAAATTTGAACTCAAGAAGATGACTCTTTCTGAATCCTGGTTGGGTGCACTAACCATTGCAACATCTAGTTGCCCAGTAGGTTTACCTACCTTTTATTTATTCTACATACATAGGTAGAACAGTTCTAATACATATATCTTATACATTTAAATATACGTACACATCATTTATTTATATGTAGGGTATCCCAAAATTCTTAGTGAAGTATTAAACTTTAATAACTTTAGGAATATAAACTTACATGCTTACAAAATTTGAAAGATTTATTATTTAAACATTAAAAATAATAAAAGGTTTTATATTAAATTCAACATAATTACTGTTTTGTGAGGTATATAATTCTAGTCACTTTTGACTTTGCAGAAACTTTCATCAGCAGTTGCCCAGTGACTGGAAGAATTACATTTGTTATCCTAGATTTCAGATGATCCAAATAAGGTTTTAATGCATATATGAAAGTTTTGATATGATCCCACAAGAAAAAAAAAATCTAATATAGAAAGATCATGTGACTAAAATCACCAAGCAAGTGGACCTCTCTTCAAATCTGCCAGTCACAGGAAATGTTATTCAGATAAATGTATAGTTAATTCTTATTGGTTGTTGATGAATTGAGTAGTTGCCTAGTTTTGTTCTTGGAAAGCAGGCACTGTGTTTCTAGGCTTATACTGGAAAATTTTATCAGCATGATAGAATCTCTAGTATAAGCTTCAAGAACCCAAGATCACCTTTATGCCATATGGGGGTGGGGAGTGGGACCCAAAAGAAACTAACAAAAACCAACAACAAACAAGCAAGACGCAGGTGGTAGAAATGGCTAAGAAGCCAATTGCAGTTGGATCTAAACTAAATAGGAATTATAAATGTCAAAAGGAAGAATTACTTAAAGACAATTAGCTCTTTTTTCATTGGTGGTCTTCAAACGGAGAATAATAGATGGCCAGTTCAAGCTGGTCAGTACAAAAAAACCTCAGTAAGATAGTAGCAAAATACTGTAGACTCTAGAATACTAAAACTTAATAAAAAAAAAAATCTGTCCTGAGAAATAGTACTTTCATAGGGACAGTAGAAACCTGAGAATGTAACACTGAACTTTTTTTTTTTTAAGTGAAGTCTTGGAAAAGGAATATCCTGATTTAAATCAACTCCAGTGTCTTTTGTGGGTAAGATGAATAATTTGAGGGTTTCTTTATTTTATGGCTTCCTAGCTATTAAAACATCAGTACCTATCTGTAAATGAAATTATCTATCCAATAATATTGTACCCAGGTAGTTTGAATACATACATTTGATTAAATTGTAAATTACTGAAGGATTATGTCTTATTTCTTCTTTGCATGCTATCTAGCACAGAGTCTTATATATATTCAAAACTTAATAAATGTTTGTAAAATGAAATTGAATTTGTTATTGAAATATTACAGTAATATGAAAATTCTACAGTGTTCATTAATTTCTTATTTTTTCTTTTAGCGTCCACATTCACTTTTAGCTATTTTAGCCACCTTATTCTATCACTGTCTCTGTTTCCTGATCTTCCTTCCTTCCTTCCTTTCTTTCTTCCTTCTTCCTTTTTCTTCCTTCCTTTCCTCTTCTTCCTCTCTCTTCTCCCTTGCTCCACATAGGTATTATACCTTTATATAGAGGTGTTCTGCCCAAAGGAATATAAATTAGGATCACTGAAACCTCAGAAGTTATCTTGAGGTTTTACAGACTAGATTTCGTTCTTAAGGACCAAGCCTTAAACACAAACCACTCTGGCCCTCACTGATTGGCCAAAGGTCCCAGCCCAAGTTTCAGTTAGTCATTCTTTCGGTCCTAATGGTTCAGAGTATAAATAACAATTGTTTCAGTTTTGTCCAGAAAGCCTGAGGGTCTTCGCCTCCCAGATTGACTTTTTTCTTTAATAATTTTATTTTTTTCCAGTAATATGTGAAGATAATTTTCAACATTCATCTTTGTAAAATTTTGAGTTCCAATTTTTTCTCCCTCTCTCCATCTTCTCCTTCAAGACAAGAAGCAATCTGATATAGGTTATTCCTGTGCAATCATGTTAAACATATCTCCACATTAGTTATGTTTTGAAAGAAGAATCAGCACAAGAGGGGAACCCACAAAATAGAAAAAAAAAAAGACAAGTGAAAATTGTGTGCTTTGATCTGCATTGAGACTATACAGTTCTTTCTCTAGATGTACTTAGCAATTTTCGTCATGTGTCTTGGAATTGTCTTGGATCATTATATTGCTAAGAAGAGCTAAGTCTATCATAGTTAATCATTGCATAATGTTGGTTTTGTTGTGTACAATTTTCTCCTCATCCTGCTCACTTCACTCAGCATCAGTTCATGTAAGTCTTTCTGGTTTTTTTTCTGGAATCCACTTGCTCATAATTTCTTAAAGAACAACAGTATTACATTACATTCATATACTACAACTTGTTTAGACTTTCCCCAATTGATGAATACCCCCCCCAATTTCTAGTTTTTTACCACCACAAAAAGAACTGCTATAAATATTTTTATACGTGTGTGTCCTTTTCCCACTTTCATGATCTCTCGTAGTGATATTGTTGGATCAACATGTTTACTGTTTGGTTGCCTTTTGGGCATAGTTCCAAATTGCTCTACAGAATGGTTGGATCAGTTCACAACTTCACCAACAATGCATTACTGTTTCAATTTTCCCACATCTCTAATGTTTATCATTTTCCTTTTCTGTCATATTAGCCAATCTGATAGATATGAGGTGGTACCTCAGAGTTGTTTTAAGTTGCATTTCTCTAATCAGTAGTGATTTAGAGCACTTTTCATATGATTATAGATAGCTTTAATTTCATCATCTAAAACTGCCTATTCATATCCCTATTTATCAGTTGGAGAATGACTTGTATTCTCATAAATTTGACTCAGTTACCTATATATTTTAGAAATGAGGCCTTTATCAGAAACACTGGCCAAAAAAATTGTTTCTGAGCTTTCTGTTTTTCTTCTGGTCTTGCTTACATTGGTTTTGTTTGTGCAAAACCTTTTTAGTTTAATGTAATCAAAATTAGCCATTTTGTATTTCACAATGTTCCCTATCGCTTTTTTGGTCATAAAGTCTTTCTTTCTCCTTAGATCTGACAGATAAACTATTCCTTGCTCTGCCAATTTGCTTATGGTATCATCTCTTATGTCTAAATGATCTACTCATTTTGACTTTTTCTTGGTATAACATGTGAGATGTTGGTCTCTGTCTAGTTTCTGCCATACTATTTTTCAGTTTTCTCAGCAATTTTTTGTCAAATAGTGAGTTCTTATCATGAAAGTTGGAGTCTTTGGATTTATAAAACCATAGATCATTATAGTCATTGACTATTGTGTTTTGTGTACCTAACCTATTCTACTAGTACACCACTCTATTTCTTAGCCAGTATCAGATAGTTTTGATGATTGCCTCTTTAGAATATAGTTTCATGTCTGGTATGGCTAGTACACCTTCCTTTGCATTTTAAGAATTAATTCCCTTAATATGCTTGACCTTTTATTCTTCCATATGAATTTTGCTATTTTTTTCTAGCTCCATAAAATATTTTTTGGTTGGTGGATCGGTATGGCACTAAGTAAATTAATTTTGCTAGAATTGCCATTTCATTATATTAACTCAACCTACCCCCAAAAAAATGATATCTTTCCAGTTTTTCAGATCTGACTTTATTTGTGTGAAAAGTGTTTTGTAATTGTGTTCACATAGTTCCTGGATTTGTCTTGACAGGTAGACTCCAAAATATTTTATATTGTCTATACTTATTTTTACCAGAATTGCTGATTCTAACTCTTGTTGCTCAGTGTTAGTAATATATAGAAATTCCAATGATTTATGTGGATTTATTATGAATCATGCAACTTTACTGAAGTTGTTAATTATTTCAAGTTGTTTTTTAGGTGATTCTCTAGGATTCTCTAAGATTACCATTATATCATCTGCAAGAGTGATAGCTTTGTTTCTTCATTGTCTATTCTAATTTCTTTACCTTCCTTTTCTTCTTCTTTTGCTAAAGCTACCATTTCTAGTACAATACTGAATAATAGTGGCAATAATGGACATCATTGTTTCACTCAAATCTTATTGGAAATGCTTCTGGCTTATCCCCATTATATATAATGCTTGCTGATGGTTTTAGATAGAGGCCACTTATCATTTTAAGGAAAATTTCATTTACTCCTATGCTTGCTAGTATTTTTAATAGGAATGGGTGCTGTATTTTGCTAAAAAGCTTTTTATGTATCTATTGAGATAATCATATGATTTCTATTAATTTTGTTATTGATATGGTCAATTATGCTCATAGTTTTCCTAATATTTAGCCAGTCCTGTATTCCTGGTATAAATCCCACCTGGCCATAATATATTATCTTCATCATAGGTTGCTCTACTCTCTTTGCTAATATTTTGTTTAAAAAATTTGCATCTATATTCATTAGAGAAATTATTCTGGTTTTTCTTGCACTGTTTTGACTCTTTCTGGTTTAGGTATCAACACTGTATTTGTGTCATGAAACTAATTTCTTTACCTATTTTTCCAAATAGTTTATATAGTATTTGAATTAAGTGTTCCTTTAATTTTTGGGAGGATTCATTTGTAATTCCATCTGGTCCTGGAGATTTTTTCTTAGAGAGTTCAGTGATGACTTGTTGAATTTCTTTCTCTGAAGTGGGTGATTTGAGTATTTTATTTCCTCTTCTGTCAATCTAGGCAATTATTATTATTTTTTTAATCTTCATCCATTTCACTTAGATTTGACATACAGTTGGGCAAAATAACTCCTAATTATTCTTTAAAATTGCTCTTCATTGGTGATGAATTCACCCTTTTTATATTTGATACTGGTAATTTGGTTTTCTTTCTTTTTTCTCTAATTAATTTAATCAAAGGTTTATCTATTTTATTGCTGTTGTTGTTTTTCCATAAAAGCAGCTCTTAGTTTTCCTCATTAGTTGAATGATTTTTTAAATTTTAATTAATCATCTCTCTGTTGATTTTTTGAATTTCTAATTTGGTTTTTAATTGGAGAGTTTTAATTTGTTTTTTCTCTAGTTTTTTTTTTTAGTTGCATGCCCAATTCATTGATCTCCTCTTTCTGTATTTTATTCATATAAGCATTTAGAGGTATAAAATTTCCCCTAAGAACTGCTTTGGCTATGTTTATGTATCTTGGTATATTGTCTCATTATTGTCATTCTCTTTGATGAAGTTATTGGTTGTTTCTAAGATTTGATGTTTGACCCTCCTCTTATTCATTAGGATTAGATTATTTAGTTTTCACTTAATTTTTAGTGTATCTTTCCATGACCCTTTACTCTCTGGTTCTAGGATATCAGGGCAGTTTTCCTTGATAATTTCTTGAAATATGTTGTCCAGGGTCGTTTTTTTTTCTATCATGGCCTTTAGGTTGTTCAATAATCCTTAAATTGTCTCTCCTAGATCTATTTTTCAGGTCAGTCATTTTTCTTATGAGGTATTTTACATTTTCTTCTATTTTTTCCTCATTTTGAATTTGTAAGACTAATTCTTGATGTTTCATAAAGTCAGTATCTTTTATTTTTCTAATTCTAATTTTTAAGAAATTATTTTCTTCAGTTAGCTTTTGTATATCCTTTTCCATTTGGGCATTTGTACTTTTAAAATAGTTGTTATCTTCAGTGACTTTTTTCCTTCTTGGTCAATTTTAAGTTTTAAGAAGTTGTTTTCTTAAATAAATTTTTGTGATTCCTTTTCCAATTTGTTGACTCTTTTACATAATTCTTCTGCATAACTTTCATTTCTTTTCTCTGTTTTTCTTCTACCTGTCTTACTTTATTTTTAAGATGATTTGTAAGCTCTTCCAAAAGGTCTTTTTGGGGCTTGGGACCAATTTATACTCCCCTTTGAGTAGGCATTTTGACTTTCTTCTCTTCTGAGTTTGTTTGATCTTCTTATTTCAATAGTGCCTTTCTATGGTTTGGATTCTCTTCTTTTTCCTACTCATTTTTAATCCATTTCATGAACTTTAAAATTGCACTCTGTTCTGATGGCACAGAGGCTCATAAAGCTCAAGCTTATGCCGGGGGTTAGGAGACAGGTTATTGGCTTTCCAGGCCAGTACCTCAGGTGCTTGCAACTTTCTCACTGTGCTGGGGGTGGTTTTGCCTATTTGCATCTGTTATAGTAGGGTTCCAGTGCTTGTAATTTGCCTTCTCTGCTGAGATTGGAGGCCTCACTGTGGGCCTGCTGAGCGAGGACCAAAGGGCCTCAGTGGCTGTTCTGTGCTGTGGCTAAGAGCCTCTCACTGGCTTGCCTAGACATTGTCTGCACTGGGCTGCACTCCCCCTTTCTTTTTGGCTTTTTGGAGGGGGGAGGGCAGGGCAATTGGGTTTAAGTGACTTTCCCAAGGTCACACAGCTAGTAAGTGTTAAGCATCTGAAGTCAGATTTGAACTCTGGTCCTCCTGACTCCAGCACCAGTGCTGTATTCACTATGCCACCTAGCCACCTCTGAACTCCCCTTTTAAGCAAGTGAGACAGACCTTTCTGGAAGTCCTTCTAAGTTTTCTTAAGCTAGAAAATTCTTTCACTTCATCTTTTTTGGGGTTCTGTCACTCCAGAATCCATTTAGAGTCTTGATCTAATGTTGTTTCTGAAGGAAACTGGGGAGAGCTCAGGCAACTTCCTGGCTTCTCTCTACCACATTTCCTTTTTGGCTTTTTTTCTGACTAGGAAAAGAATCCAATCTTTGACTCATTTCTCACCTAATCTTAATCACTGAATTGTTGCCTCAGTTGACCTGAAACCTAAGAAAGAGCTTAGCTTAAAAGATTAAAGTCTCTCAATGCCTTTATGGCCATTTTCTTTCATCCTGATCTATATCTTGCCACTAGACCCAGATGACTCTGGAGGAGAGAGTGAGACTGGGGACTTTGCATATCCCTCTATCATTTAAATAAATTCATTTTCATATGATGGTATCATCTTGTTAATGCCATGGTCCTCTTTGAGAACAAAAGATAAATAACAACAATTTTTTTTTTCGTGGACGTGTAAAGGAAGGAGTAAAATCTATGTGGGGCCACAGAGCAAAGAATTTTAAAAAAAAAACAACTTTTTAACCTTTCACACCTGAAAATAATTGAAAATCTTCAAGAAATAACAGTATTTGAATTGTATTTTATAATGAGGTTTATGTTAAGGTCAGAAATCTTGAGCAGATTTTTTTCTTAGTAAAGTAGGAGAATGAAAATGCCATCTTATCACATTTCTACCTTGTGTGTAAGTTAAAGTCTGTAGTTTGAGGTAGAAAAGAAGAGGGTAGAGTAAAGGTTTCTAATTTCAATGTATAGTCAGTGATGCCTTTTTAAATAGAAAATGAAGGAAAATTCTATTAAACTCCCCACTATTTGCCACTAAATATTTAATATCTTCTCACATACTATTTTTTTTCTTATCAATGATATAATTTTCATAATATTATATTGTTGTCATTCACCTTAATCTGCAACTTGAAGAAAGTCATGTCACCATCTACTAGGTGTATATATAAAATCTGATATTTTCCTAGCAGGCTTGTATGTGTGTGTGAAACAAAAGTCCTCACTCAGGTTATCAACTAGATGTTATAACATCCCTGTGCTGAAAATAGATAGAAAATAAGCAAGATATTCTTGCATACTTAACAGATGATTGTATCATTTACAAACTTAAAATTTTAAACTAAATTTAGCTTAATCAGAACCAAAAATGGCACAGAGAAAACATTTATGATCCATAACCCTCTTAGAATAATTAAATTATGAATAATTAATGTGGTCTAGGGCACCATTGGCATTCTAAGGTGGCTTGAGAAATGAATTGTCAGAACCATTTCCCAATAGATAGCTGATCAAAGGGTACAAATCTTTTCTAAAGGGAGGACTAAAAATTTTCAATGACCCTCTGAACAAACGCTCTAAATCACAAATAAAGAAATACAAATTAAAACAACCCTGAGGTTTGACCTTCCATACATCAGATTGGCAAAAATGATGTTGGAAGGGCTGTGGGAAAACAGGTGCAGCAAATACACTGTTGGTAGAGTTGTACAATGGTACAATCAATTTGCAAAGTAATTTGGAACTATATTAGAAAAGTCACTAAATTATACATGCTCTTTAGCCCAGTGAGCTAAGTTTTGGGCATATACTCTAAATAAGTCAAAGCCTGAGAGGTTAGTTATTATTGTTGTTGTTATTAATTTATAGTAATATATGTTTCTAGTAGAATTTTTGTAGGAGGAAAAAAACTAGGAAAAAAGTATTCATCAGTTAGTAAATGACTGGACAAACTGTAATGAATAGTGTGAACAGACTGAATAGATATAATGTAGCCCTATTGTATTTTAAGTTATGACAAATTTGAGGAATTCTAAGAAATTTTAGAAGATAAGTATGATCTGTTATAGATATAAATAGGACATAGGAAACAACTTACATCATAGTCACTATAGTATAAAGTAAAACAATAGCAAAAGCATCGAAACTCTGATTCTGCAATGACCAATTTTCACTGCAGAGGATAGTGGTGAAAGGCAGTTCCCTTTCCTCCCCATGGATAAAGTGGATAATTTTGTGTAATGAGGCATATTTTTAAACTTGACCAATGTGCTTATTTTTTCCCCAAATTATTTTGATTACAAGGGAGGGTTTTTATAAGAGGAGATCATTAGGAAGTGAAAGTTGTATAACAAAAGTTTAGATAAAATAAAACCTAAAAAAATGAAAAAAGGGGGGAATACTGATTGTAATTGAAATTTGTTTGGCTACCAAACCCATATTAACCATGGAAGTGAAGAGGCTAGATAGCTTTGAGATTAGGCAAAAATCCTTCAAAACCTGCT
This sequence comes from Pseudochirops corinnae, assembly GCA_028646515.1. Classification (NCBI taxonomy): domain Eukaryota; kingdom Metazoa; phylum Chordata; class Mammalia; order Diprotodontia; family Pseudocheiridae; genus Pseudochirops; species Pseudochirops corinnae. The sequence goes on along the minus strand of CM053586.1, from coordinate 295,092,931 downwards.
TTTGTTGTCTTTATCATGAATAATCATAAAATCTGAGATTACCTTTAAGGCCATCTGCCTCATCTGTTACATTACAAAAAAAAAAAAAAATTACCTCTAAAGCATTCTGAACAAGATTCCTAAAACTCTCCAGTAAGAGGAAGAAATGCACTACAAAAGCAGTGCCTTTCACTTTTGGATAACTAACTGTTAGAAAGGTTGTTGTTGTTCTCCCCCCTCCATAAACAAACATCTCCACAACTTGTTCCCATTACCCCTAGTCTGACAATCGGAGCAAAAATGCAATATTATAAATTCTTCTTCCAGCATGAGACCCCTGCAAACACTAGAAGAGAAATATCATATCTCCTGTGAATTTTATACATTCTACAGGCAAACCATCCTTAGTTCCTTCATTTGCTACTTCCATGAAACAAATTACCCTTCTCTGAATACTTTCCAGTTTATTAATGTCCTTAAATTTAGTTGCTTAGAAGTTAGTTAGAACTCTATTCCAGATGTGTTCTGAACAGGGTATACAGAGAGACTTTCACCTCCTTATTCCTGGATAGTATGACTCTTTTAATGTACTCCAAGATCACATTCACTTTGTTAATTATCATATCATATTGAGCTAATAGTCAACCAAAAACCCCAGATTGTTTTTGTTTATTTTTTCTTTTAGAAAACAAATAAATTACATTTGAATAATGCTTTACGCATCTTACATGCACTGATTTTTTTTAACCCAAATTGACAATAATATCTATGGGATTCGGTGTCATGCCCTTATTAAAATCCTTGGGATCCTAGTTTTATCATCCAGTTTGTCAATTATCCCTCACATCTTTGGGTCATCTGGTGAACATTCTATCTACAACTTTTCTAAGTCATTGATGAAAATACTTAATGGCTTAGGAACAAGCTTACCTGGAGCACCATTCTCTTCTTCAGTTTGATGAGATAAACAGCTTCTACAGCCCTACTATAAGAGATTGCATGTAAGGAAAGTAATTACATTCCCTACTTCCATCCCCATATTCCTCTTCCTTTAATATATGTGTGTATACATATACACACACACACACACATATATATGTATATATGTATATTAATACAGTATACAAATGGGCAATTATTTAGTACAAAATTATTTAAATTGTGAATACAACATATTAATAGAAGTCTTTTACAACTCCCACTGAGATAAGCATTCTGAGATCAGTAGCAATAGTAAGAATTTTGGTAGGAGTAAGAAAAATAGTTATAACCATATCCGTATTTGCATCTATTTACTTAGATCTAGTTCAATATCTAGATTGGTATTCTATGTGTATTATGTAGGATGTATATATTAAACATGTATGTGGACCTTCCTTGTGCCAGATGAATCATTTTCAACATTTGGATATCTGGGTTTAGGGCAGTTTTTTTTTTTTCCTTTTTGGAGGGAGGGAATGCAAGGAAATTGGGGTTAGGTGACTTGCCCAAGGTCTCATGTCTAGTAAGTGTTAAGTGTCTGATGTCAGATTTGAACTCATGTTCTCCTAACTCCATGGACCGTGCTCTATTCACTGCACCAACTAGCCACCCCATTAGAGCAGTTTCCTGAGCTACCTAGTGCTTGCCTATAAGCACATATAGAAAGAGAAAGAGAGAGAGAGAAAGAGAGAGGGAGGGAGACAGAGAGAGAGAGAGCTAGACAGAGACAGAGAGACAGAGACAGAGGAAAGAAAGAATATGATGAGAAATATTTATGTTATATGATATCTAACTGGTAGGGCACGGTGGGCCAGTTTTGCAGATTTACATCATTTAGCACACAGATGGAAACCAGTGGTTTCCCAGTATGAGTTCTTTTCTGTTTTTGCCTCTTTCAGACTCTCTGGTTAATTTAAGGGGAGAAATGATTTTGCTTGAGGGATTTTCTTCATCTCCTTAATGCTTCCTGCTGCACTCATGACCAGAAGGGAATAGGTTCTACCCTCTTACCCTTTCAGAAAATGGGCACACTATTTGCCCTTTTCTAGGCCAGTGACATTTTTCTATTCCATGCTTTGTAAGACATCAACAAAAGTGGTTCAGCAATCACATCTGTGAAGTTTTTCATTGTTTATTTTGCTTTATTTGGGTATGCTCTGTTTTTTTCTAAAAATAAATTATTTAATTTATTTAGATTTGGTGAGTTAAACTAATTTGAGGTAGCTAAATTACCTCTTACTCTCTCCATACCCATTTGGTTTCAATTGCTTATTAGTCATTCTTTTTTGGGAGGGAAAAAAGGGTGGAGTCCTCTTTCCCAATCCCAACATTATTTCCAAGGAACAGAATGCAAAAGTAAACTAGGTGTTGAGCCATTCAGTCTTAACACCAATGTTATCCCAACCACCCAAAGTAAGGATTCTTTCTTTGATCCTTCTTTAACCTTCAATATAGCTTTCACAAAGTACACACACACACACACACACACACACATACACACACACGCATGCACATACACGAATACACAGTGAATCTTTTTGTGTGTTTTAATGTCACTTTTGTTCACTGTGAAGTCACAACTTTTTTCTTAAAGAATCTTTTTTTTATCATCGCACTAATTTTCATTTGTGTCTTCAGGGTTTTATTATTGGGGACTTTCCCATCCTTCTTGGGCTGACTTTTCCTATGGAACATTAGACCGCTGGATCCTCCTTATTTTATCTCCTGAACCTCTAAAGTTACTGTCTAAAAATCTAAAGTGAACATCAGACTGTTCTCTATTTTCTTCTATTTCTCTATTATGAACTCTATTGTGGGTTAGTTTTGTTCCCTGAAATATTCCTTACATTACTTCTTCAGAAAGTAATTCCTACTTGTTGGCCAAAACCAGGTCTGTGCTAACAAGTCCTTTGTCACTTTCTTCACCTTTTAAAAATGGAAGTGATTGCCTGGTCTTCTTTTTGCCAAGTGATAGATCTCCAACAGCTATCCAGGTATGGTAACTCAAGTAGCCTGCCATTACAAAAGTATGCCTCCATTAACATAAATTTGTTAAATGCTTATTGTGGCAGACAGTGTCCTAAACAGTAAGGTTGCAAAAAAAAAAAAAAAAACAAAGAAAAATAAAAACCAGTTTCTGCAGTCACATTACAATGGGGAAGAGAAAATACATGCATATATACATACACACACACACACACACACACACACACATACATGTACCTGGATAGATGTAGACTGCATACAAGATAAATATAGATGAGATGGAAAATAGTCATAAAGGAGAAGGCACTAGTGGCTGTGGAAGATGAGAAAGACCTCCTAGAGAAGGTGGCTTTTGAACTGGATATTGAAGGAAGTCAATGATTCTGAGAGTCCAAGTTTGAGAGGGAGAAGGTTCCAGGCATGAATGAAAGTGAAAAAGCTTAGGAGAAGGCATGTCATTGTATGTGAAGAATATGAAGAATGCCAATATGACTTGGCTTCCTATGAGGGCTTTTTGACTTGATTCCTGAATTCCATCTTCTTTAGACTAGGACTCTCTATCTCAATTGTACTCTTAATGCAGCAGTCACTTATGGGCCAATCTCAATGCTCAACAATGTGGAAGCATTACCTGGTCTATTTTTCTGACCTGGGATATTTGTCCCTCATTAGGTACCAAGAGGGCCATGGGATTTGGTGGACACCTATTAGTGTCCTATTATTGTTTAGTCCTGTTTAGATACTTGATTGACCTTGGTCTTAGTACAACTCAGAGTCCTTGAATTCAAGTGATTGATAGCCTTAGCGACCTCCTGTAACAAGTATCATAGGCATGAGCCACTGTACCCTATCCTCCATGAAATCCTCTTAAAATTATTTTTCCAAGTGGTTCATAGTATAACTCTGTAAGATATCTGTGTGTTCTATCTATCTATCTATCTATCTATCTATCTATCCATCTATCATCTATCTATCCATCCATCTATCTATCTATCTATTTGCCTATCTATCTTTCTCCCCTCCCCACCCCACACTGTTGATCTAAAAGTCCCTACCAGTTTCCTGAATTGATTAGGAATTTATCTCCGTAATATAAAATTTTACTCTACCAACCTTTAGAGCTTACACTGTTGTTTGTTTGATATTATATCCTTTCAGAGTTATTCTAGTTATGTGCTCTATTCTGCCATTTCTAAATAATATAATTCAAATTTTTAGTATATCTAGTTTCATCACCTTTGTTGTCCTTCCCTTTTGCATTTGATTTTATAATATAGAACATCAATTTCATTGCCAATTCTTTTCTTATATATTCTCTCCCATAGATTATTGGTCCTTTCTTCCTGTCTGTTACCTGTTACTCTCTGTGATAGTAGGCTTTTGAATAGTTTTCTCCTTTCCATGTATTTTTAGTTCAAAGTTCTCTATCTGATTTGCAAGACTCTAGGTAAAAAAATATATATTTATCATGTTTATTATAAGATGAAAGGAAACTAGTAAAAATGATAGACAAAAATATTTAAAGCAGTTCTTTTTGTGGTGGCAAAGAATTGGAAGTTGAAGAGATGTCCATCAATTGAGAAGTGTCTGAAGAAGTTGTGGTAAATTAATGTAATAGAATACTATTGTCTTATAAGAAATGATGAGTAGGCAGATTTTAGAAAAAACCTGCAAAGACTTACATGAACTGAAGCTGAATGAAGTGAGCAGGACCAGGAGAACATTGTACACAACAGCAATGTTATGCATTGATTAACTATGATCAACTTACCTCTCTCATCAGTACCATAATCCAAGACAATTCAAAAAGAATCATGGTGGAAGATTCTAACAACAGCCAGAGAAAGAACTATGGAGTCTAAATGTAGATTGAAGTATGCTATTTTTACCTGTTTTGTGGGGGGTTTTTTTTGTTTTTTTTTTTTTTTTGGTTTCCCCTTTTGTTCTGATTCTTTTTTCATAACATGATTAAGGTGGAAATATGTTTAACATGATTGTATATGTATACCTATATCAGATTGTTTGCTATCTTGGGGAGGTGGGAAGGAGAAAAATTTGGAAATCAAAATTTTACAAAACAATATTGAAAACTATCTTTGCATGTAATTGGAAAAATAATAAAAATTCTACTAAAAAAAGAATTTGACTCTTTAGGACTATTGCATCATCATGATTTGTTCAAGATATTATAATTCTTAGCAACACCTTCTAGATTTCCTCTGTTATGATTTGTCACCACACAAATAACCAGAGATGTCTAATGATTATCAGGTTCAACATTCTATGCAGTTCTTCTCTCACATTACAGTTATATGCCATGAAAAGACAGTGGAATGATCTTTTCTGTGCATATTTGACAAATAGTTGCCTCACCACTACTCATTATTTCTTCTACTGAACATCATTGGCTTGCCTTTCACATGATAGCATATTTGGATCTAATTAAGTATTCCCTGTAGCATGAGAAACTGTTTCACTTCAGGGAGACAAGGCTCCCTCTTCTGCTCCTCTGAAGTGCTCATAGCAATTTGTTGTTCAGTTGTTTTAGTCACTTCCAACTTTTTGTAATGCCATTTAAGGTTTTCTTGGCAAAAATAGTGGAATGGTTTGCCATTTGCTTCTCCCTCTCATTTTACAGGTGAGAAAACTAAGGAAAACAGGGTTAAGTTATCTGCCCATGGTCACACAGCTAGTAAGTGTCTAAGATTGAATTTGAACTCAAAAAGATGAGTCTTTGTGATTCCAAGCCAGGAACTCTATCCATTGTGCCACCCAGATGCTGCTTCCATACTTCTTACATATCACCATATGTTCAATAGCTGGTCTCCCTTACTTCTTTATGGGTATCACATTCTTCTATCCTTCTACATACCAACTCCAATTAACATTCATTCCTGCTTTTTCACATTTTTAAAATCCTCCTTGATAAATTTCATTCTTTCAAGAAATACTTCCATCTTCTTTATTACATGTGAAGAAGGTGCTTTCTAAAATGCCATATAATTTGAAGTCTATTGAGGTCTATTATGGGAGTAATTTGGAACGCTTTATCAGTGAGATGCCTCTATATGATTATTAATGTTTATAATGGTATAAATTCCTGAATCAAAAAATAAAATATTCAATATAGTTCTAGGGTTAAATATATCTTTGTTTATTCTTGTTCGTTGAAAATTATTATTATTTTTTTAATATTCTGTATGAAGTAAGTTGACCATGCCAGGACTTCATCAATCAGTTAAAGTTTATTAAGGGCCCTCGGTGTCTCAAAAACTGTGGTATGCACTAGGGATAAAAAAAGAGAGTTTCACTCTTCAAGAAGGTTACAAGATAATTGGAGAGACGTTATCAATATAATCAAAGGAAGTCATTAGAATTGAGGTGTTGGAAAGCAGAAGGTTGGCTTTAATCACATAATGTTATTGTTGTTCTTTGAAACAATGTGTGTGTATATGTGTGTGTGTCTTTGTGGAGATACAGTCATTGCTTATAAATATTTCAGTGTATATACACAGTTAAGGAAAATAATATATAATAATATATGAATTATAATGAGAAATATTGAAGCCAACAATAAAGTGATAGAACTTGAAATTATCCTTTAAATTATCATTTATTTATAAAGAAGAGATTTCAAATCATGTCACTTTTTTCTTCTCATTAATTACTTTGGTATATTGGGACCTGCTAAAAAATGTCACACAAATGACTTAAATAAGGAAAGCCTGATATTTAAACCTAACAAATACCTTGATGGATCGTTTTGCCTAAGTTCTGTGATATTTTTTTTTCAAGTAGGATATTATTCTCTTTGATTTTCTGTCTTTCCTGTTTTTAATGGTCATATTCACATGTGCTCTCCTAAACTTGGCATTTATATTTTTGCAATGACTTGAAGCAACTGCAATTGGAAGGTGCCAAGCACATTCACATGCCATCCACAGAACAGCTGCGGTTATTACTTCCATGTTGCTTGTGAACCATAAAGCTTGATGTTTTTGAAAGGCCAAATGTAAAAGCTAGCTATTAAAATGGAGCCTGCCATTTAATAGATTAGTAAAGTGCTAAAAGTGATATGATATTTCAAAAATGCCACAGAAATTAGGCAAAATGACCCATCAAGGTATTTGTTAGGTTTAAATCTAAGCCTCTCATTATCTTATGCACTTGGGTGACATTTTTTGCAAGATCTCCACACACCATAGTTTATTAATGGGAAGATGAAGTGATATGACTTGGAAATTTCTTCTTTATAAATAAAAGGTATCTTAAAGGGGTCTTATGTCACTTTACTGAACTATATGGTAAGTAATACTCAAGCAATATAGTAGAATTGTATTATTAATAATTCGCAGCTCTTGAAGACATTGGGAGATGAGAGGAATTCATGGATAGTGCCTGTGAATTCATCTTATAGTACTATTTATTACTGGCCAGTCTCTTTAAAAAATAAGCTATAGTCAATTTTCAAAGAGTTGTGGCCAATAAAAAAGAATCCCTAAATATAAAGAAATATCTTTTCTTGCATCGGACATTCTGATTTACAAATCAATATAGACTTTCTCCCTGGATCTTCTGTACTTATTAGAATTATAGAAAGACAGTATTTGAATTCTTCTGTCAAGCTTACTGCCAAGATCTGCTGCAGCTATTGTGAGTACCTGGTGAATGGGCTACATTCACTTCAGGCAGAGTAGATGTTGTGGTCATCAACGACCCTTTCATTAATCTCAGGTGTATGATTTACATATTCTAATATGATTCCATTCAAAGTTCAAGTTCAAAGGCTCTGTCAAGAAAAATGGATTGCTGATAACCTTTGGTAAAATCATTGCTATCTTCCAGGAGCCTGATCCCACCAATATTAAATAAGAAGATGCTTGAGCCAAGTGTGTCGTAAAATCCACCATTGTCTTTACCACTATGGGAAAGGTGAAGGTTCATTTAAAGGGTGGAGCTAAATGAATAATTATCTCTACTGATTCCCCTCTGTTTGTGATGGGGGTGAAGTATAATTTAGGATTGTCAATAATGCCTTCTGCACTACCCACTATGTGACCTCCCTGGACAAGGTCACTAATGAAAATTTTGTCATTGTGGAAGAACTCATGATCATAGTCTATGCCATTACTCCTTCCCAGAAGACAGTAGATAGCACTTCCAGCAAGTTGTAGAGTGATGAACATGGTACTGCCCTAAATATAATCCCTGCTTCCATTGTTGCTGCTGAGACTATAGACAAGATCATATCTAAGCTAAATGGAAAACTCACAGGCAGAGTTTCTACTTCTAGTATATCTGTTGTGGATCTGACCCGTCACCTAAAGTAACTTGAACAATAGGAAGCTATCAAGAAAGAAGTGAAACAAGCATCACAAGGACCCTTGAATGTCATCAGGTTATACAGAGGACAAAGTTCTATCCTGGTAACAGCAACATCTACTCTTTTACCTCTGTTACTGCCTTCAATGACCATTTTGTCAAACTCATTCCCTCATATGACAGTGAGTATGGTAATAGTAACCATACAATAGACTTTATGGTCTATATGAACTCCAGTGAGTAAAATAGAAATTCATGAATCTTTATCCTGAATTAAAAGAGGGGTTCCACCACTGGGGAACCCACATCCTTAAACTATTTCCCTATACTGGGGAATTCCATGTATAATTCAAGTACTTTCTCCAAAGCACTCTTTTTGTAGGGGGAAGAAGCATAGGGTGAAGAAGCTATGTTGTGTATCATCAAAAGTCATCATTTTCACTGCAAAAAAGAAAAAAAAAAGAAGACAGCAATTTTGTAGGGTGGGTGGGGTTGGAGAGGGTGGAGTAAAACAAGAATAAAAAGTTTTACAGTCTTTTTTCGTGCAAAATAGTCAACAGGATTAACAGAGAACTTGAGGGTTTTTGTGGTGGGGATTGACTGTAATCTCTTTAAAGTACCTTCCTTCATCCAGATTCATTAAACCTTTGCTGTGGAAACCTTCTGAGTAGGAATGATTTTTGAGACAAAGGTTTTGATACAAATTAAAATGAATATAGCATGTCAATGAAGAGCAAAGGTGCTGGCATTGTCAAGAATAACCAACTAGAGAAGTAGCATCTCTTTCAGAAACAACTGGCCCTGTCCAGTGGAGAAGCATATAGCACAAATGGGGGAACATCAATCACTGGTGAAGTGAGTGATGGTAAGAAATCAATTGTCCTGTGTAGCCTTGTAATATCACAGGCATGAGTTGTCCATTCTTGAACATGTCTTGCCCATGTCTTCCCTATATGTGTGTCTCTCCTGTCATAAACCTATTTTGTATTTACTCTTCCCATTGATGTCTTTTACTAGATCATTCTTGTAAATGCCTTTGCTTTAATTTAATTTACTCTCCTAGCTGAGTAGATCAAAGGTAAACAAATCAGTAAGGGTATAGAAACTAGCTAGGTGACTTAGTGGTTAGAGCACTGGGCTCAGAATCAAGAAGACTCATCTTCATGAGTTGAAATCTGTTCTCAGACATTTACTAAGTCTGTGACCTTGGGCAAGTCACTTAACCCTGTTTGTCTTAGTTCTTAATCTGTAAAATGAGTTGTAAACAGAAATGGCAAACCACTCCAATATCTTTGCCAAGAAAACCCTAAATGGGGTCACAAAACCTCAAACACAACTGAGAAATGACTGAACAATAAAACACAAAGTATAATTCTAGGAATGCAAAACCATAGAATATTTCAAATCTGGTGTTCTCAATTTCCAAGAGACCTTTCTAGAAAGTGTGAATTTGGGAGATTGCTGTTTTCTTGAATACAAAAGGCCCAAGGTCATAAAGACCTTCAGCCCTCTCTCTGAGACTGTGAACCAACAAACCAGGAAATTGCGCTCAGCTGAATCAATATTATATATCACTGAATATTCTTCCTCTGTCTTGGCCTACTAAATTTTACTTTGTCTAATATAATCTCAGATTACAGTGTTATTCTTTTGTCCTGATATTTGCTATTTTACTATAGCATTAAATTCATTTTATTTAATATGAAATCTGACTCCTTGGCCTCGTCCCTTGCCATTCTGAACTCAGATATGGAATACTTCACTTTGTCTTGCTCAGAACTAGGTCTCCATTCCACGTCTCCACCGTCTCTACGTCATCCTGATCCCTCTTTAGCCAATATTCCCAATGGCACACTACTATCACTTTATACTTCACTCCTGTGAAATTGGGCTTTGATTGGTGATCTTTTTGCCTTATCTTGACAAGAAATAGGCTGCTTATGTCAAGAAGCAGCTAGGTAGCAAGTAAGTAGGCCACTTGGAACTGGAATCAAGAAGACTTGACTCTGAATCAAACTTCAGACACATAATCACTTTGTAAATCTAGGTTGTTCAGTGGATATAGTGTCTGGTCTGGAGTCAGGAAGACTCATTTTCTTGATTTCCAATCTAGACTCAGACACTTAATAGCTTTATGCCTCTGGGCAAGTCATTTAATTGTTTGCCTAAGTTCCTTTCCTATAAAATGAAGAAAATGCAAGAATGGAGAAGCAAATGGAAAACCACGCTGATATGTTTGACAAGAAAACCCCCAAATGGGGTCACAAAGGGTCAGACAGGACTGAAGCAACTGAACAACAACAAAACCTAGACAAGGCCTTTAACTTCTTTTTGCCTCAGTTTTCTCCATGAGAAGGTCAAATGAAATAATATTTATAAAGTTCTTAGCACAGTACCAGGTTAATTAATGCTTATTTGCTTCCTTTCCTTCTTTCTCAGCCATCTCTTCACCATGCTTCCTCTCCTCCTCTTGTCTACTTCCCCTTCAATTCTCTTTCTGTCTCTCTCTGTCTCTTTCTGTCTCTGTCTCTCTGCTTCTGTCTCTCTCTCTCTCTCTCTCCCCGCCCCCTTTTTTCTTACTTTCACCAATCAAGAAATCCTTGGTTTAGGCCTTAGAAGATAAAATTAATTTTGAAATATTTTTGGTGAATAAATTCTAACAGTAAAGTTTTTGTTCAACACTACTAAATTAATCTTTCCATGTTCTGTTTCAAACCTTTGAGAAAATTTTCTTAATTAATGATAATTGATGTCATTTATAAATTTTGGAAGTAACCTAGCATGGAAGTCAGGATGATGGACTTGTGTTCGTGAAGAACTTTGTTCACATACAGATTCTCACATTTGCAAGCCGTGTGACTTGTATAAGTTATTTAACTTCTCCATATCCTGGCTTCCTCATCAGTAAAATGATATTAGGGACTTATAAGTTCCCTCCAACCTTAACTCAAAATCTTGTGGAAATGAATGATGCAAACTAAAATAAAATTAAAAAAAAAAAGATATACAGGCACTGTGGTAGGGAGATCCATCTTGCCCCACCAGAAAGTCAGAGGGGCAATGGGGGAGGACATAGGAGAGAGCAGATTGGGGGAGGGGTTATACAGTGGAGGCCTGTTTTGGAGTTTTGGGTGGGGGAAAGATGGGGAGAAAATTTGTAACTCAAAATCTCATGGAAATGAATGATGTAAACAATAAAAAAAATAAAATTAAAAAAAAAAGAAATGTACTTGCTGCACTCAAAAGCTCATAATGTATCATTCATAAAAAGACATTATGGTTAATATTGATATCATTGATTCCAACCTCTAACATACACTTGTTGAAGCAAATAAAACAAGCAGTTACTATGTAAGGCAAATAACTTTGCTGAGCAGATGGTTGTTTTTTTCATTTAATAACAACTGACATCAGAGTGTCAATGTCTCATAGCTTTGTAAGGGGAATTAGTGGCTTTCTAACAACTTTGCACAATTTCGGTGGGGAGGATTTTCAGTCAATTTTGAAGCTATGGAGAAACTATTTGTTGGTTCCTTTACTTGCTTACTTTTTTGCTTGCTTTTGTTTGTGATCATTTTCAAAGGGACAAATCTGAATGGGCTCCATAGTTGACATGAAGAATAATTAGAGCAGTCTTGGGGACTTGGCTATACTACATCCTCATCTATAAAATGTTTATAATGAAACTTGGAACAGTTAAAGCAAGAAGTATAATAGTTCATATCTGTATATCACTAAATAATTACAAAGAAGTTTTCTCAAAACAATTCTTTGGCATAGGCAGTATAAGCAATATCACAGATAAGGAAAGTGAGACTCAGAAATGGTAGGTGACTTTCACAAAGTCATACAGCTAGCAAGTGAGAGAAGGACTTGAAATACATTTTTTTCTTATTCCATACCCGGTGACCTTTCTACTCCTTGCTGCTAACTCAGTACTGGAAATAGCTCAGGGAATCCATGAGAGCCAATCAGTGTTTTGAACATGCTAATTTGCAATTGATCAATTGGCCAAAATTCAAATTTTAGTTTCAAACTAGTCTTCATTGATCAACTTGAATTTGAAGTTAGCATCACTCTACATTGAAAATTTGAGACAAAAATCATTAAAAATCCTAAATAATACCAAATCCTGATTACCACACCAGTTTTTCCTATACTGGTCAGAGTTGCTTTGCCTTAAGCCTACTTGGTATTCATAGTTACTTGTAACCAGCCTCCCCAGGATATCAATCCAAAATACTGTCTGAGGAGCTATTGCAAATGAGAATAGTTTTACATCTTTCAGAATAAAATGAAAAGGATAATATTATATAAATAAAAGATTATAGAAGTTACTTTATTAAGCATAAAAGCAATGGTTCTTTTTATTATCCAATTAATAGACATTTAAATTTTTTACATGGAGGGAAAAAGTTAAAGGAAGTAATGAAACTTTTAGCTTCATTGTAATGCAAAATATGCTTCTTCTTCAGTAAAATGTAAGCTAATGAGCCTAGTTCTCCACATATACTCCCAGGAGGGGGTCCTTCTTAATAGTGCTCAATGATGCCTCAGGCATCCTCCTGAGTAGGCCATGTGGCCCAGGAAGAAATCATTACATTATATACAACATCATCAGCATAGGGTTCAGAGGACACATAATTAATTTCCATGTGGACCATGAATCACTATCTCCACGTCCAGAAAGGAGACCTGGGACTATTAGCCTCTTGGGTAAATTGTAGAAGTAACTCTATTATCTTGAATGCCCAGGAGGACTCTACTTTCTTTCCCATAAAAGTTGAAGTAATGGTAATGGTAGCTCTTGCTGAAAAGAAACAGTTTGGAAATGCATGGGCAGCCCACCAGAAACTTTACTAACAATGAGATCTGCCTAGTCAAATACCCCTATGAGCTTGGAGACTCCAGACATTGTATTTCTGTGGAATTCTCACCAGAAACAAATCCTCTTGTGGGAAGTATAGGTTCCTTTGTAGCCAAGGACTGAACAAGAAAGAAAAAAATCAAGTACTTGTAAGTTGTTATAAGGGAGATTTATCCCTAAGATCCAGGCCCATGAATTCACCTGAACAGACATGTAGAAACAACTTTTGAGAATTCACAAGAGAGCAACACTTATAAAGAATGTTTTTAGATATACAGTATTTATGTACTATACACATGGTCAAAGCTAGATAAAACAGGTTTTTGTAGAATTTAGCAGAATTTAGCTCTTGTGTCCTTGGAAGAACATAGGAAAAGATTATACAGGATACAAAAGCATGGATGGCTTGCAATCTGTACTCTTGGAGAGAGTATTTTCATTTATGAGAACAGATACATTCAAATGTTAAAAAAAAATAAGGTAGATAACATAGATTGTAAAAGCTCAACTCTGAGCTGATTTTCTATGTGATTTTAATGCATTTATTTTAAAATTTTGAACTCTGTCTTCTTTTTTGAAAAAGATACAAGGAAGCTTCTCATTTTAAAAAGTGCTTTTAGTGAATTAGGAGTGGTTTTCAGTTTTAGACAGCTTCGAATGCTTCTTTTCTTAGACTTAGTCTCATCTTTCTCTTTTATTTGTGCATGTAGAACCAGATTTGATACATCTATGTTCTTATTTGTATAGATAAATCCTCTCTTGGTGCTGATCATAGCCCATCTATACTTCTTTGTCCTTTATAATTCCTGTGAATTCATTTATTTAACATTTTAGTGAGTATCAAATATATCTAAAATATTGGGGGTCACAAAAATTAAATAAAACCTGGTCCCTACTGTTAAGGGGCTTACAATTGAAATGGAAAGAATTTGACCTAAAATGGATGTCATATATCAGAAAAGGTAAGGTTACATACTGTTAAATTTAAGTATACAATCTTCTCAGAATATTAGCACCCCAACCTCAATGCTGTGTTAGAATATTTGTAGGCTGTCATATGAAGCATAGTCCACCCAGGTGATTTAATGACATAAACTAGTATTTATAAACCAAGTCAATTCAGTGTCATGAATAGACTTTACAGTTATTTAGTTCTGTAATGTTTGAGAACGAGTCCTTTAATACCACTTGTACTCTAGTATACAATTTAACTGCATGCATATTGTATATATAGTATCCATCAGGCTTTACCTCTCTCTATCTCTGTTTCTCTGTCTCTCTTTATGTTTGTGTCTCAGAGGCATGGTGACACTTTAGGCCATTGCTATAACCCTTACTAGCTTCTTCTTCAGCAAAGAGGAAAGACTATTGAGGTCCTTACAAAATTGAGATATACTTTTCTTCCCTCATCCTCAAATCTCTAGTCTTAAAGATGATAAATTAGAACAGCTCACAGAATCCAATCAGAACAATTCCAGCCCAATAAAATGAGAATTTTAAAAGTACATACTATATGCCAGATACTGTGGGTAATAAAAATACAAAGATAAAATAAAAAAAAAAAATTTCTTCCTCTCAAGAAGGAAATTCTACTTTGGAGATAACAAAACTAAATTATTTGCTAGGCCAAATTTTCTGTGGTCAATCTACTTGCCTTCATGAATAACGAGAAGGGTCTTTTTAGTTCTTTACTATTCACATAGCTATTACAGGGCTCTTTGTTGAAGTTTAGTAGAGAACGCTACTATAATTTTTTTCAGAAATGTAGGAATTATTAATATGATGTCTCATTTTTGTCTATAAAATTCTCATCAAATAAAACATCCTTTCATCAGCATGTGACAGGATTTTGCCACTTCTTTTTTATTTATAAAGGCACCAAATCTAAATTTATATGTTGAGCTTAAAGGGTACAAGATGACATTTTTGAACCATTGAATAACTTAAAAACATTCTGAACAGATGTTCATAATTTCAAATAAAAAATAACTTAGTATTCACACCTAAATTGAGGGAAAAGAATCCCAAAGACTTTTTCCCACTATGAATAACTCAAAAAGAAGATTTTATTAAGAATACTGTTTTTTTTTAAATACAGAAGTTCTGAGATCTGCAGTAAATTATGTATAAGCTACATGTCTAGATATAAATAAATGTATATGCTCACCTTAGAACAGTAGAAGGACATTTAGAGAAATTTCTCTTCATTTGAGCCCAGATAGATTCCTTCATTCTCACTGTCCACATACAAGGGACTCAGTTGGTCTTGATTAATAGTGAGGCAAACCTTGACAATCGATGTAAATATGGTGTGTGATACTAATGCAGTGCTTCTCAACCTTCCTAATGTCGCAACCCTTTAATACAGTTCCTCATGTTGTGGTGACCCTCAACCACAAAATTATTTTCATTGCTCCTTCATAACTGTAATTTGCTACTGTTATGAATCATAATGTAAATATCTGATATGCAGGATGTATTTTCATTGTTAGAAATTGAACATAACCCACAGGTTGAGAACCACTTTACTAATGGATCCACTCGTTTACACGTCCTTATCAATCTTTGGATTTATTTTGACAAAAATATTCTTGAAACTGCCTTAAGAGCTGCATTGTCATTTTACCTTAAATTTTGAATCCTCTTGATCTTTGCCCCATGAATTATAATCATCAGAGAGCATAGTCAAGTGCTACCCTCTTTCTTCTCAGTCCTTACCTCTCAACTAGCTGTCTATAGCATCTAATCACTAAATAAATCTATATTTATAAATTCATGACTTTCATATTGTGGTAGTAAGATGGTTAAGAATAACTAAATCAGTATTAAGTCTGGCCAAATTACTGTTATAAATTTTTAAAAATCATTTTTTAAACTACTGAATTTTATATACAAACATACGTATATATGTGTAAATAAACCTATATACCTATATAATATACTTTTAAAAATAGTCTTTTATAATTTTATATCATATTACATTTTTAAATATTATATGATATTATTATA
This sequence comes from Pseudochirops corinnae, assembly GCA_028646515.1. Lineage (NCBI taxonomy): Eukaryota > Metazoa > Chordata > Mammalia > Diprotodontia > Pseudocheiridae > Pseudochirops > Pseudochirops corinnae. The sequence goes on along the minus strand of CM053586.1, from coordinate 295,076,787 downwards.
CCATCTTATTACCTTTTGTGGTACTGTTGAAAAATGTATATTTCTATTTTTATTACTTATGTTCTAGACTTAACATGTATATAACTTACATGTGACATTTTCTTGTGACTTGGTGTAATGGTAATGGAATTTGGAGATGCCCCTGTATTGGCTTGGTTTTTGGGTTGAGTGTTAAAGCCCAGAGCTTGTGAATCCCACTTGTGGGATGGACTTGTTGATGTGAAGAGAGAGGGCTGAACTGGGAGGACCCGTGAATTGGGAGAGAAGCCCAAGCCCAGAGAAGGCCAGAAGGACTTTTGGAGAGCAGTATCCAGTATCGTGGACCCTGAGTTGCTGAGAGAAAGACTGCTGAGTCTTGGAGCTGTCTAGGACTTTTGAGAACTGCCACCCGGAGCTTCCAAGAACTGAGGAGACATGGCTGTGATGCCAGTATTTTGTCTGTCTGTTTTGATGTTGTTCTGCCAGATTCACCTGATGGTGAAGGACAATGCTGCTGTTGTAGAGGTCCTGGAACCTGGCTGTTGGTTCAGAAGCTCTGAAGGAGGATTTTCTTGTGGTACCTTCACAGAAATCCTGGAAGAGGGCCTTGCTGATGTGTTCAGGGGTTCTGGGACTGTTCTACAGGCAGAAAGTGACTTGATGAGGACGCTGGCTATGGCTTTGTTGAGCCTTGTCTCCCCAGGAACTGAGATTGCTGTGGGCTTGCCTCAGGTCAAGATAAAAGAAGAGCCTTTCCTTGGGTATTCAATGCTGAGATGATATCTTAACCTTGTTATAGCTTAAAGATGGATAGCCTTTTGTACTCTCTTGCTCCCTTTTGAGAAAGTGCTTGGTGTTAATGGATGGTATTGTAATTACTTTGTGTCCAGGGGTGGGAAACCTTTGGCCTTTTCCTGCTCTGTGATTAACCAAATGAATGTACTTTGTTTATGATTGGAAACTGATCTCCATTTGAGAAGAGACTTTGACTGACTAAATGAATGTACTGTCTAGGGGTGGAATAGTACCTACATTGAATTGAGAACTTACTTGCTAAATGAATGAGTTATACTATATTTTGACTTTCTCTGTTCTGTGAATATTTGCTGAATAAATGGGGTTTGCTATGCTGGTAATCCGAATCTTGGAAGTTACCTTTGCTTGGCATTACACTTGGTAATCCTGATTCTGCTATACATATAGGGAGAAACCTGTCATGTAGGTTAACAATAAAGTCCTTGCCTGATGCCTCATGATGGCATGACCCTGAATTCTTCAATGTTCTGCCAAAGCAACACAAGCTCTGACATATTCTACCAAGTAGGAAAGTCTTCTTCAATAAGGGTCTGTCAATAAATTTCATGGCTATAACTATTTCATGATTATAACAGATTTTGTGGCTATAACTCTTGCTTAATGATTAGATCAGCAGAAACTAGTTCAACACAATGAAAACAGTCATAGGTGAGATCTGAAATTATCCACCTTAGTTTTGGGGAGGCTGCAATGTATTAAACTTAAAGAACAGGAATTGGACAGGGTTACAGATGGCAAAAACAGGATTCCATATTTACTTCAGGTACAGATGAAATTGTGAATACACTGTGAGATTGTAGTGTAATAGTAAATTGACACAAGATGGGCTAAAGCTATAGGTGATTGAAAATGGAAATATTCTATTCTGTTGAAAGAAAAGAATGGGAGAAATTAGGGGAACAAAAAGGTTTGTGGTTTATAGCAGCATTTCATCTTGGCCAAATCTTGGCTCCTGTGGGACTGAGAGCAGCCTTTGGTCACCAGGTCCATCACCTGCACCAGGAACTGAAATCTGTAGAACTCTCGGTATTGCAATAGCCTCTAGCATTCCGAACTCTCCCTTTTACTGAGTTATTATAAAGGGTAATGTTGATCCAAAATGACCTGAACTGAACAGACTATCTGCAACTGAAAATAAATTGCTCATCCTACCTGAAATCTGAATGGTTGACAGGTACCTAGGTTCAGAGCGCTCCCCATCCTTCTTTCCATCTGTTTTCATTGGTTTATCTAATATGAGCAGTGATGTTAAACCTTCTCCTAATTCTTATTTTTTCCTGTGTTCTTTTTTTAAGTCCTTTCTGTATTATTTACCATTAACAGCAGACTTGAACCCACTATAAGCTTTAGCTCTCATGACATCATTCTTGTAGGATGATCTCATGTTTTCTCTAAGCATCTTGTTGTCTACTATGTCTATGAACTAGCAGTTTTATTAAAAAAAAAAAAAGGAAATGTAGTTAGTCATGCATTTCCCATTATCAGTGAAACCATACTTTTCCCTAGTGATCAGTTTCTCTTTATATGTGTTTGCACACCATTTACTTTAAAAATGGATTCTCAAATTGCCCAAGGAATAAATAATTTAAAGGTTTGAAACAAAATGGACAATTTGCCTTGAAAGGCCTCTAGTCTTTTGTCACTTCTATGATTTTCCATAACTCCTCAAAGATTACCACTATTAGTTTAGAAGTTATTTACACAAAGTTTTTAATAACAAACAGAGAATTCTTCCAGGTTGGTGTAATGGTAATGGAATTTGAAGATCCCTTTGTATTGAAAAGCTGACAGGTACTTACCACCTAGTTTCAAATTAAGCCTCTGTAAAAAAAAAAAAAAACAGGAGGTATGAACCCCTATTGCCGATGTAACAGGAAGGGGCTGAACAGGGAGGAGCTATACCATATATAAGGAAGAGCACAAGCTGGATAGTCAGAACTTCTTGGGATAAGCATTGTGGAGGCAGGGCAGCTGGTCCTGACTGAAGACTGAACTGAGAATTGAGAAGAACTGAGAAGAGGAATGAGAATTGAGAACTGAGACAGAATTTCTTGGAGCAAGCCACATGGAGGCTGGATAAAGTGATTTTGATTTTGACAGTGGAGCTTATGGTGCTGAAGACTTCCAAGGGCTGGCCAGAGTGGCTAAGGATTTCCAAGGGCCATTTGGAGCTGCCAAGGACTTCCAAGAGGCAACCGGAGCAGCAAAAAGACAGGAAGCATGACTGTGGTGCTGGTACTTTGTACAAATGTTGCTGTAACTTTGTTAATGTGCATGAATGTTATTGTGGTTTTGTTAAACCTTGTCTTCCTAGGAACAGAGACTGTGAGAGATTTGAGTTGGACTGGACACTGTAAGCTCCAATGTGGGGCAGGAACTGTACAGAGAGCTGTATAAAGAACTAGGAGCTGTCTGCCTTTGAACTCAGGTGACAGTTTGGTGGATTCAGGTAGGAGCTACCTGCCTTGAGTCAAGATGAAAAGACACCTCCGTGAATACTGAGTAGTGACTGATGAAATTGTCTGAGTAGTGATTGATGAAATTGTCTGAGTAGTGACTGATAAAATAGGGTACTGAGTAGTGACTGATGAAATTGTAATTTACCTGCAACCTAGGGGTGGATGGCTTTGGTATTTTCTACTATCCCTTAAGAGGGTATTGAGTAGTGACTGATGAAACTTTTGTACCCCATGGGTGGAGTACTTTGACTTTTGTACTTTGTTTCCCTCCTCCTTAAGGATGATTGAATGATTGAGTTACCAAATGATTCTACTTTGTTTTTTGTTGTTTTATTTTTTTTTCCATTCAGGACATTTATTTTAATAAATAGTTGAATCCTCAAGATGAAATAGATGATGCAACAGCTGCTCTCTTGGGTTTAGGTCTTGTTCCTTCACGGAATCCATTCCTGAATTGGTGATAGACAATTTTTAGGTACCTCATTCATCCAGTACTCATTGCTTAGCCTTGGCACTCCAATTATACTTTCTCTTGCGTTCTGCAGGATATCCACATTTGCCACATGTTGACTTCTGAAGATGGTAGGCCTTAGAACCACAACAACGGCACAAAGTGTGCATGTTTTTCTGGTGCTTACCAAATGAAGATGTCCCCTTCATCATCTTCCTCTTGCCACCGGGACCAAAGAGCATGATTCTACTTTGTTGAAAACTATGTGATCACTTTGGTGAAAACTATTGGCCATTTTAGTGATAAGTTGTTGAGTTGTGACATAGTGAATGATGTATTTTGATTTTCTGTGATAAATTTTAACATTGTGAATGATGTACCTTGATTTTCTGTGAATGTTTTGCTCTGATTTGTTATTGAATAAATAGAGAGTTTGCTATACTACGTAATCAGAACCTTGAAAGCTGTTCACAACAGCAGTCCTCTGAAAAGCTGCTCCTGCTTGGCTTTACAGTTGGTTGACTTGAAATTAGTAAAGCTTGAAGAATCCATTGGAGTTTGTGCCGTGTGACCCCATCTTTTGAGTTTTCTCATTTTCTGTGTTCACCTGCTAGTCAGGATGTAGTGCTAATCAGTCTTTTAGTAGAGATACATATTTCATTGTCATCTGTATTATCTGCTATTTAGCACAAAGACACATGTGCTTTCATTCCTTTCTCTTTTCCTTTATCTCAATTCATATGATGTAGCAATGGGGGAAGGATCTGAGATATAATAACACATCCCCTTTTGCAAACATGTACCTATTGTCTTGCTCTTATTAGAAAACTTGTCTTTAAAAGTAGTCTTCTTTTTGAATCCTGGGTCAGCCTCACGGCCAGCTAAACAAAGCTTCTTTTGCTTTTTTATTTTTTTTTTTTTGAAATAAGCTCCCATTAAAAGGAAAATCCTTTGTTCTGGTTTTCATCCTGATTAATGAGGCAAAGCTCAAGACAAAATGAATTAAAAGGAGTTTATTAAAGTACATCAAGGAGCAACACATCAATGGGCTGATACTAGAGATCAGCAAGAGTTTCAAGATAAGGCCAGCTTTATTGCTAACTTCCGTAGTGAAAAAAGACAATTTGTATAGGTCCAGGTCAGCAAAAGGGGATGGGCCATTGCATCTCAGTTCCTTCACAACTGCCTGTGCATGATGTTTATCGGGTTCAAATAGATGAGATGACTTGATGTATGATAAATAGCAGATAATACAAAGCTGCAAACTGGGTGATGCCTCCCACAACACTGATTGACAAGCAGACCTGGAAACAATGGGTCACTGAATCATCATAATTTTCTGTACTTCTTTTTAGTTTTCTCTTTATAAGTTTTACCTCTTTTATAAGGGAGAAGGCCTGAATATAAAATTTTCCTTCTATCACATGTTCTCTCACTATATTCATGTTTATCTTAAGTTTCAATTCACTCTTTTATCCTTTCAAAACTGAAGATAATTCTACTGGATAGAGAAACAGAAGCAAAATGGGAGTTGAGTAGTTCTATTTTCTTTGTGTCACTCATAATTATCATCTCAACTATTCCAAGCAAACAGACCTATCCCTTACTTTTTCTTGTTTTTTTATCTCTCCTTACCAAAAGAGTTAAAAGGTCCTTATTACCCTTAGCATTTCTTGCAGACCTCAGGTTGTTTTAGGTTCTGGCCTTCCTGAAATTCTTTTTATAATATAGTTCTAATCTGTTCTATTTAATCTTAGTTTTATATTAACATTTTCATTTTGTGTGTGTGTGTACTCTGTAAATCTGAGTTCTTGGCCCCCATTTATCTTTTTCGGTACTTTTAGACACCAGCTCCTTTTTTTTTTCTTTTTCATTGAAGGCTGTGATGTTGCATATTATTTACAAACTAACTTTAGGAAAGCAAGCCTTTCATATCTTCAGAGACTTTTGGTGCTTAATTCCATACTTCAGTTATGGGGAAAATAAATGGCAACTGACCAGTGCCAGGAAGAATCACAAAAATCAAAAATCACGATTCTCGCATGAAGTACAAGTATTTTTTTTTTTTCCCAATTGAAGTAAGCCCCTAAGCTTTGGTACTAAAATCTACCTCTTTATTTTATTGAACAAAGTATCACTTAATCCAGTTCTAATTCCATTGTGTCATACAAATGGCAGAAGTGGATTTCAGCGTGTTTTATAGAGGGAGGGAATTGGGTTCAACAAAAAAAAAATGGATTTTGGTTCAGAGAACATAGGGTCAAATTCCATTCTGTCATTATCTTGATGACTGTGAAGAAGTCACTTCACCTCTCTGAACCTTACTTTCCCAATGGCAGAAAGAGGGAAGTTAGTTAGCTGGATGACTTTTAAGATCTCTTTAAATCCTAATCAATCAATTAACCAACAAGCATTTTTTAAGCTGAAGTACAAAATAACAGCCCCTCATCCAGTTGAATTGAAAATTAGAAATGGGCTACAAAATGGCATAAATGTCTGAGGATCTTGAGTATAAACTGGTAACAGTCTGATGGTGACAATAATACACAAAATGGAGAGCATATCAGAATTTTCTGTGTGATAGTCATTTCAACTTTAAGCCCAAGAATCAGCCAAAATCACAGAAATAGACACTGAGATGGTTGCATTCAAGAGTGGCCTCCATCACATTATAGTTTCTATTTATTTTCCAATGATGTGCTTTACTTCTGGGATAGCCCTGACTAATAGCAATTATACAAAGGGGCAAAGGAAACCAGGTAGAATGGCTTTTCAAGGACATTTGAGGCTTAGAGTCAATGACACATGCATTTGAATACCATATTGCTCACTAAATATGTAGCAGTGTTTTAGTATTCAAAACTGTAAGCAATATTCCATGTGTCTACTGCGTATATGTTCTGTGCCAAATGCCTTCCACCCACCATCCTGAATTAGAAACAGTTCTTATAAATACTGTCATATATCACTTCAAGAGGCAGAGCCTTCTTTTTTTAAGAATCCCCATCTCTGAAACACTTTTTATTTGAAAGTTTTATTTTTCCCTGTAACCTTAAAACTTAGCAATTCTCCAATCTATTTATCCCTTTCTATTTGCTCAGCTTTATGCCCTCCTCCCCACCTTATTAGTTTTCACAATGATAATAACATGGTTCAAAGTCCCTTTGAAGCTCTCATTCTCCAAAGCATTCAATGCCTATTTACATGTAGTGCTGTGCTCCAGGCTATGTAAAGCCTGTGAAACTGAAAGTAGACTGAGTTTATTCTCTCTGAATGCTAGGTCCCTGATTAGTAACAGGGAGAAGCTGCACTTAGCTAACCAAATGTCCTGGATTATTAGGATCTGTGAATAATATCAAGGGTAATGCCTGACCTAGTCTCAATCACAACTTTGGGTTCAAAAATTCTTTAGCTATCAATGCTTCCTTTGAGTATGTCTGGATTTGTGCCATTTGATGAAACTAGATTACAAATTTTATACACATACACGTACACTTCATCTGGTGTTCCTACTTCACTTATATTGAGGATAACAGACTGACTGATTCCATAATTACCAACGTGGTAGACAAATACTATTTGTTTATTCTGGGTTCCTGATTCTGCTCCCTTCGTTTTATTCTAGTAAATATTATCTAGACCTGTCTTGATTTCTACCTTTCTGTTTGTTTCTTTTTCTTTCTTTTTTTAAAAGAGATTTTTTTTTTAATTTAGCTTTATTTTTATGAACTTGACAAATATCAACAATTATGAGCATTTCCTTACACAAAGTAGGAGAAGTAGTGATTGCATAGGATACCACAACTATGTACAGATTTTGTTAAGGAATATACTCAATTTGACTCAATAGTTCCCCTATCCTTTGGTTCTTTGTGCTGTATTCTGAACTTCCTATGTTCTCTTCTGTATATGTTTTACTATTTAATTGATACACTTTTATTTCTTGTCTTCCTGTTTTGTAGGGGATATTTCAGTAATACAGAAGTTTAAAATTAGGAGAGACTTTAGAAGTTATTTCATCCAGTGGTGTTAAACTCAAAAAGAAATGGATCCTATGGGTCACCATATTTACTTGGGAGGAAAAAAATTAACATTATCAATGTTCTGTAGCGTTTTTATTTTTTAAAACTTTTCACAATTATGTTTTGATCTGGTTTGGGCCATAGGGAGAGTTTTGCTGCTGCATGTATCTCATAGGCTGGAATTTGATACCTCTGATCTAGTCCAATCTCCAGATGTCAGTTGAAGAGGGCAGGGACTAGAATTATAAAGAAAGAATAGAGAGAAAGAAATAATACAAGAGATGTTATAAAGGAACAATCAACATAACTTAGTTACTAGAAAAAAATGATCAAACATGTAATTAATTTTTCAATTCTACATATAAGAGATAGCATGCATTAAATCTAACTCAAATAAACATATGTATATGTATATACAAATACAAATTCATACATAATAATACATATACTTAATGTGTGTGGTGTATCCTTCCCCTCCCCACCATTGCCAATATAGGAATATAAACTCTTTAGAGTCTAGTACTATTTTTTTTTTCATTTTGTGTCTGTATCCTTTGCACAATTTATATGACTTACACATGGTTGGAGCTCAATAATTTTTGGTAACAAAATTAATAGGAGATATATATATATATATGTATGTATGTATGTGTGTGTGTGTGTATTTGGATGCACATCAAAGTCAACAATGTCTTTTTATGTTATTTTATGTTTTTAAAGAGAATGTAGGCACTCTAGAGGTAATAATATGCAGTCTAATGGCACCTGTCCCACCAGTTGGCTGATAATGACTGCTGTCATCTCTTAAATGCTCAATATTTTCAAGCAAAGAATGCCTGTCGACCTATGACAACAATTCATCACAAGTGCAAATATCATATGTCAGGCATCCTCCAGGCAAGTTTTACATTAAGTATATGACAAGGACTCCTTTAAATAAATTGACATTGGCTAATTGCTTCTTGCTTCTTCAGAAATGAAAGCTTCTGATTCAAGGAAATGTCAAAATACTTGATAGAATATTGAAGAATATTGAAGAAGGTATTCTACCTTCTCTTGTGACCTTATTGCCCTGAAATCTGCATGGGGTTTTCACTAAGAATCTAATTATTCTTAGGAATGAGGACATTTTATTGAGAAGCAATATTTCTTTATTGTTATGTTTGCTTATTCTAGTTGCAACTTTTGGGTTGATTTCCAAATTTCAAATTCAATGTATTCTGAAAATAAAATTTACCTTGAATTAGAAATGTTGCTATGATGCATAGGACAGAGGAGAGATGAGCAGAGAGAGAGAAAGCCAAACCACATCATCTTGTACATTCTAGCAGCAGCAGTATTCTGAGTAAGTTGATCTCCCTTTTGACACTCAAGTCACTTACTTTAACTACCAACTCACAGAAGGTTTTCAAATTCAGGATACTACAACTCCTGTCATACTATGAGTCCTGTAAATATTCTAGTCTAGTCTGACCACTTTGTAGAGCTCTACCTCATTTAAATCTAATTTATAAGCAAGTCAGTACATCACCCGTCATGTCATTGGTCCTCTTCCAAAATGAAGGAGACAACATTTTATGCATTTATAAACATTGTTCGGAGAAATGGGCCACAGGTTTCAGCAGGACGTATAAGCTAGTATAAATAGTCGTTACAATAAAAAGTAGCTGGTTCCACAAAAGGATACAGACCCAGAGGTATCTACTAAGCCATAGCAGCAGCAGCAGTAGTAGTAGTAGTAGTAGTAGTAGTAGTAGAAGTAGTCCCAAGCAGAGCTCAGTATAGGGGAGCCCTAGCCACAATGATGTATCAAGAACCCAAAAAAGAATCAAATTCTTAAGCAGGGGTCACAGAAGAGAAGCAAAGGAATCCAGCTTCAGAAGGAAACAAGAGTGCAGCAGCCCTCAATCATTTTATGCCTGACTCAGATCTAAGTAGCATGTGTCCAAATCAACAATCAGGCAGCACTGGTTCAATTCAGCATCCAGACAGCTAGGGCCTATACCAGAGTAGAAGACAAGGCCAAACAATGACTTTAGAAGGTGGGACTTACTCTTAGCTACTGCTTTCAAGACAAAGCAAGGCCTGTCTAAGCAACTAGAAGTACAGGAGCAGAGTTTGATCCAAGCAGAAAGACCCTAACCCGGAAATAGAGGCTTTAGAAATAAGTGGGCATACAAAAAAGCCAAGCACATCAAACTAAGAGATACCCAAGGGTTAAAACCATAAGAAAGTGTTAGCTCTATTAGTTTGTGTAGAATCTCAAGAAAATATTATCCTGGTCACAAGGTCATTTCAAAAGTTTGAGAAAAGTGAAATAAGAATTATGAAGTGAAAGAAATAGAGAAGAAGAAATTGCAAAGATAATTAATATTTTAGAACAGATGGTAGCAAATCTTTCTCAATAATTGAACACCTTGAAAATTATAATGGTGCAAAGAAAAAATAGACAGATACAAACATAGACAGACAGATAGATAGACAGACAGATAGACAGACATATAGATAAATAGACAGACAGACAGACACACCGACAGCAGACAGACAGACAGACAATTCAATGAGACAACAAAATAGAATCTATTTTTTAGATGCAGAGTATACTTAAGTACCAGATCATGTACTCCTGTAGCAAGATCAAGGAATAAAGAACACTGTTTTTATTCTGGCTTTTTAGTTGATACTTTAAATGAACAAGCAAGCTAGGAAATTTCTACATGCTCCATTTTTTTTTTTTTTTTTACTATCTGTAATCTAGATATGATAGTACATGACTTCCATATCCTTCTTTATGTATTTACTATATAAGGCTCACATATAATTATGTGAGCCTTACTATGTGAGCCTTTCATATCCTATCCAATTGCATAAATGATGGGAACAAAGAAATACCAGGCCCACTTCTTTCAGGGCCATTTAAGAACCAATGTGCCAAAATATATTTACTATATTCAATTCTATTATTTTTCTGACATAGTTTGATCTGAACCAACTGGTGAACAGAAATAAGTTATTTGTCAATGAAATCATAGTCTACTTACAGATTGTTTTGTGCCTGGAGGAGATAATATGCAAAATTATCAAGAATAGCTAGAAACAGTTAATTTCTTTCCTTTTAAATTTATTTACTTTCAGTTTATAACATTCAGTTCCATAATCCCTTGAGTTCCAAATTTTCTCCACCTCCTTCCCCGCCCCCTCCCTGGCTGCATGCAATCCAATATAGGTTGTACAAATACATTCACATTAAACATTAGTCAAGCTGTAAAGAAGAATTATAACCAATGGAGTGACCAATGAGAAAGAAGGAATAAAACAAAACAAAACACAAAAGAGAAGAGAGCAAGTAGTTTGCTTCAATCATCATTCAGACTCTGTGTCTTTTTTTTCCCCCCTCTGCATGTGGATGTACCTTTCCATCATGAGTCTTTGGGAGTTGTTTTATAACCTCATATTGCTGGGAGGAACCTGTTCTATTAAAGTTAGTTGTCACAGATAAAATATGTTTGTAATAGTGTACAGAGTTCTCATGGCTTTGCTCTCTTCACTCAGCATCAGTTTATATAAGTCTCTCAAGGTTATTATGAAGTCTATCTGCTCCTCATTTCTTATAGCGCAATAGTAGTTCATTACATTCATATATCACAACTTCTTTAGCCTTTCCCCAATTGATGGGCATCTCCTTGATTTCTAATTCTTTGCCATCACAAAAACAGCTGCTATAAATATTTTTGTACATATGGGTCTTCTTCCCACTTGTATGATCTCTTTGGAATACAACTCTAGAAGTGGTATTGCTGGGTCAAAGGGTATGCACATTTTTATAGCCCTTTGGGTATAGTTCCAAATTGCTCTCCAGAATGGTTGGATTAGTTTACAACTCCACCAACAATGCATTAATGTTACAGTTTTTCCACATCCTCTCCAGCATTTATCATTTTCCTGTTTTGTTATGTTAGCCAGTCTGACTGGTAAGATGTGGTTCCTCAGAGTTGTTTTGATTTGCATTTCTCTAATATATATATACATATATATGCAAATATATATCTTTAATTTCTTCTTCCTTAAAACTGTCTGTTCATATCCTTTGACCATTTATCAATTGGGGAATGACTTTTATCCTAATAAATTTGACTCAGTTCTCTGTGTATTTTAGAAATGAGGCCTTTATCAGATACACTGGTTGTAAAAATGTTTTCCCAATTTTCCACTTCCCTTATAATCTTGGTTACATTGGCTTTATTTGTAGAAACAGTTAATTTCTTCTTCTATACACGTAAAAGGATAAAACCAACAATGTACAAAAAACCCTGTGAATCCCTCAGAAGAAAGGCCTGATATAAATTTAAGGTATTATTTACTTTCCTTAATTTCTTTTTACATACCAGTTGATTTAAAGTTTTATGCCTTAAAAAATTAAAATGTTCCTCTATGAGGTCATGCATTCTTCAGTAAAAATCATATACTAATGGAAGATATTGCTGTTACCTCTCTGAATCATTCTATCAGACCTAATGTTATTCTTTCATTTATCCACAATAGACTTTGAAATATTCCCAGGGATTTGTTTCTTGAGTAAAATTCCCAAGAAATAAGTTCTTTTTAATTAATCTGTTTTCCCTGTTTTCTGCCTTGTATTTCTGTGTCTCTCCTTATTCTTCCCCCATCCAGCACCTTGCTACTAGTTTCTTTCACTGCTTTAGAGGAGTCACATTGTTTCGTAACAATTATGATTGCTTTGAGAAGAGAAAGATCTCAGTCTGAATACTGCTTCTGACACTTACTATGTGAGCCTTACATAAATTGTTTAACCTTTTTGACTTTGAGGTGCCTCTTTTGTAAAATGGTGACAATAACTACTTTATAGAGCTGCTAGAATCTAATGAGATAATCTCTGCACGTTCTTAGTAAACTTCAAAGTCTTATGTATATTTTAACAATTATTATTCTGTTATCAATTTTATAGCATGTTTATATTGAAGCATTTTCATTTAAATTGGCTCACTTAGAGGCAGACAGATAGGTAGTGCAGTGGATATTGCATAGACACTGGAGTCAGGAAGACCTGAGTTCAGGTAAGACTTCAGACACTTACTAGCTATGTGACCCTGGGTGAATCACTTAACCTTATTTGCCCCAGTTTCCTCATCTGTAAAACGAGTTGGAGAAGGAAATAGCAAACCACTCTAGTATTTTTGCCAAGAAAACCCCAAATGGAGTCATGAAGAATTGGACATGATTGAAACAACAAGAACAATGACACTAAGTGGTAGCTAGGAGGTAAAATGGATGGAGTACTGGTCTCACCATCAGGAAGAACTGAGTTCAAATCCTATCTCAGATTCTCCCTGCCTGTGTGATTGTCAGTTAGTCAATCTTTTATTCTCAGTTTCACTTCCTGTTAAATGGGGATAATGATTAGCTTATGGTAATTATGGTAATTATGATGATCAGAAGATGCATGTTTTGTTTTTTAAAATCCATTTTATAAACCTTAAAAACACTATGTAAATGCTAGCTATTATTACCTAAAGCCTTATCTTATTATAAGGAAGACAATTTTATATAGCATTTTTTCTACAATATTTTTTTATTTCCTTAAAGGAAATTTTCATGATCTTTTCTAAGGATGTGGATGAATACCAGACTATCCTGTATTATCCAAAGTTATTGTGTGCAGATTTTAGGTGAAAAGGGACTGTGATAACTCCTACTGTCATTAACACTTTTCTAAAATGTTCTGTTCATGTTAGGAATAACATTTCTTTTTTTTTTTTTTTTTGGTTGCCCATTATATGAAAAGGAATAACATTTCTTAGCAGAACGGAGTTGAATGATTCTTTTACCTTTTTGTGAAGCTAAATACCTCTTGATGGCTTCTTTCTGAAGAAGACAATTTCAACATAATATTTAATGACAAATCATTTAATAAGAGAAAAACTTCCATTAAGTGCCCCATGTTGAAGACATTTGAGACAGTTCTTGCAGCACAGTACTATTTTGGGGACTTATGTAATTAATTATAAGGACTTGACTTCAGAACAAGAGAACTGACTTTTAAAAGGTCATGGCATTCCTGTCTCTCTCTAAATAAATAGGAGCTGGTTGAAATTTCAAGGGCATCTAGTTAACAGGGGTTGACAAGACTGAGTTTGATAGCCTATCTCATAAAATGACTAAGCATGTAAAATTGTGGGTGCCATGACTCTAGGACTTTGTGACTATATTATAGACAGTGTGAAAAACCAACCAAGGATTGAACAGATATATATACTTGGACAGCATAAATGTCCTGAACATTTATGCTATGTATTTATATTGTGTATTAATCTGTGCAAGTTAGATAGCTGTGGATATAACTGCAGATATAACTAAGACTTCTTAAGATAGAAGGGAAAGAAATTCTGAGCTACTTGAAGTTTCTTTCATGTGGTTTCTCTTTCAAAAATTTTGAGTTACATTTCTAGGTTCTTTCAAGCTATACATACGCACATATGGAGATATATATATATATATATATACACACACAAACATATGTATATGTCTATGTGTGAACATGTAGGCATACTATTGTGTGTATATGTATGTCTATATATGCATGCTACACGTACACATATATATGTATATGGACATGTGTATTTGTGTCCTATATGTATATATGCACAGTATATCCATACGTGACCTGAAAGAGCCTAGAAATGTAACTCAAAATTTTCAAAAGTAGAAATGAAAGAAATTTCCAACAGTTCAGAATTTCTGTCCCTTCTCTTTCAAGGAGTCTTCAGCCCTCTGCTTCAACCCTATGTGGTTATTTCTACAGCTACCTAATGTACCTGATTAATACAGAACATAAGTACACAGCATAAATGCTCAAAATATGTACTGAATATCAGACGAAGCCCTGGTTGGTCTTTTATATTGTCTATGATTCAAAAAATAATAATATTTGTGCCCAAACTGGAGATTTTTGAGTCACAACACACAAATGCATAAAATCAAATTCAAGGACAAGGATGATTAAAAAGATTAAATTATGTGCATGTGCAGACAGAGAAAGAATGTGTGTGTATGTATGAACACATACGTCTACATATAAAATGTGGAATGTTTATATTCATATGTATATATGCATATATGAATATTTATATTTGTATTATGAATATGTGAATGTATAGTCACATATGATTGTATATGTCTATTACTGTCCCCATTATCTATTTTGCTCTGCTCATCAGCTCAGCGTTGACAGAATACTATAATTTTTAGTATGACCGTAGACAATTCATTTCACAGTCCTGGCTCCCCACTCTATACTTTAGAAAGGATGAAAGGAGACTTCACTTGGGTACTCAATACTAATGGATGAGATTGTGACTTACTGAACATGTTTTATTCAAGACTATGTGACCACCGTAGTAATAAGTTGTTATGTTATATTGTTGCGAATGTTTTGCTTTAGTTTGTTGCTGAATAAATGGAGAGTTCACTATACTATGCAGTCAGAACCTTAAAGTTATTCACAGCAGCAGTCCTCAGGAGAGCTGCTTGTGATTGGCTTTACAGTGGAATATAAATTGGTATCTGTTTCATTAAGTGTCAGTTTGTGTGTGTGTGTGTGTGTGTGTGTGTGTGTGTGTGTGTGTGTATTTTGTTATGTCTTGCACTGGACTATGTTTCACTATCACCCCAATGCAATAGATAATTTCCTGTCAAATTTTTAAGTTGTCTTGGCCTGGAAAATTGTTTCACTCCATCTTTTTCTAGGTTCTGCCACTTCAGGATTTGTTTTAGGGCATTATTTAAAGGTTTTTGGAAGTGTTTGGGGAGAGCTAAGGCAAGTTCTCTGCTATCTTGGTTCCACCCCTCAAGTTTTACTATTTTTACACAAATACTTCATATTTGTATCCCTTTCTCTTTTTGCCTCATTAAAATCACTTGCAAATGTTTAAAATTTTCAAATGAGCATAGATATGTGTGTGTACAAAATTTGTCTTCTCAACTACATCAGGCCATGGGTTATTCCATGAGTGATATCCTTTTAAGTTTATCAGAATTTTTCCATGATGAATTTACTTTTTTAAAATGTTTGCTTTTCAAAAATTCATTTGGCTTCTGAATTTGTTTATATTTTTACTTTGTTGTTAAAGTGGTAAACAATCTGGTTTCCTTGCTTTGCACAAGAAGAATCTAAATAAGCTTTTCGTTTTCAGTTATATTTTCTCCTTAACTCCTCAGGCTAACTGATTAAATCCTCTCATCATGGTGAGCATTTTCACGGAGGGGAATAGAGTAGTCTTACTGTTTTGAACCTATTTTGAAAGTTCCTTTAAAAAATTTCCTCTCTTTTCAATTAGTTGGTTATAGGAATATTTTTCTTGATCAGAAATGTGCTACTTCTTTTTTCTGATCTTTTCCCCAGAAATCCAAAACATATTTCTGATAAATCCCAAGTGAAACCTGGGTTTTTTCTAATATGTCCTCAAAGAAAAGAAAGCTACAGGGCAAGAAAAGTAACCTTTCAAAATCTCCAGGTCTTTGTAGGTTTTCCAATTTAAATAGCTTTAGTTTTTTGCAAACTTGTACATTCTAACCGATTTTTTTTCCTTCAGAGCCATTTAGTTTCTTAATTTAGTTTTGATATTTAGAATCTGTGCTTTGGGACTTGAATCTGTTTTGGTTTTGATCTTTTGCCTCCTACCAGTAATGGGATAGACTTTTTCTCACCTTTATTTTTGATTTTCTAGTTCCTATCTTGAGTTTCATTCATTCAACAAGATGTCTGAGTTTATATCTATACTCCAGGCAAGTATAACTGTGATCCATTATATTAGATATGATTTTGAAGTAACGTTTTTTAAGCAAAAATCCAAGAGCTTATACTTCCCAAATAAAATTGATCATGTTTAAAGAAGCCCCTTAGAAAACTTTATTTTTTAGAAAGTACTACCATTTGTGCTGCCCTTCTGCATTAACTTGCTTTAGAACTTACAATATAATTCTTTTGAAAGTCATATTGGTAGTGTTAAGCCCCCCACCCCCACCCCCCGGAACTTGTCTTCTTGATTTACCATATATAACTAGATTTACTGGACCTGGTGTATTCAGGAGACCCTAAACATGTCAAGGTTGAAATTCCCTCCCTCCCACAGCTGACATAATTTGTTGTTTGTACCCTTAACTGGACCCCTTGTGTGTTCTTGAGGGTCAAATCAGCTACAATATGGATACCCAGTTAGTCTGCACCAGAAAGAGAAACTTTGTACAACTGTGAGCCTTCTAGATAAACAGACCATCCTATCTTCATGGTCTAGCAGTTCCCAAGAGGAAAGAATACTGCTTTTGAAATGGCTTTTCTCCTCTCCTTTGGAAGGGGATTAGTACCTTCCTCCTCCCCTATGACTTTCCCTTTTCCCTCTAATTAAAATACTCAAGGATCTCCTGCACAGCTGAACTCTTTGAACCTCCTTAGAAGTTCCATATTTATATTCATTTATCTTGTTGCAATACGTCTCATGGACTTGTGATTATTATAATTATTATCATCATTATTATTTATTATTATGATAGCAAATCTTGACCTTTAAAGGTGACTTTAGTTTGCCCAAAGAGTTACAAATTTATTCCACTTCAGTATAGTGAAGTGGAAAGAGCACTTACTCTGGCATCAAAGATTCTGACTTCAAATCTGATGATTACTACCTATATTACCTTGAGCAAGTCACTTAATCTCCTTTGACTTCATTTTCTTCTGAGGATTTTTGGCAACATGGCTTCTAGTGTGACTTTCATGATCTCAATTCAATTCCACATACTGGAGATACAATGTTTAAAAACAAAAGAACAACTGCCTTTAAAGAATTTGCATTTTCCTGGGGTTTTGACAATATAACATGTACAAAGTTAAAAATAATATAAGGTATAATTGCCCTCTTACAGAAGAAGGGGCAGATTCAACCTCTTATGCAGATGGGAAACCTCATAAGCTTCTGGGATTTTGACTTTTTGCTCTTCTCCTGAGACAAAGAAGTACCTCATGGTTTTGAGACTTGCAGGATCTCAAAGAAAGAGAGAGAGGGAGCGCAGGGTTTGTTTGTTTGTTTTTTTCTCTTCCTCAATAGGTAGCAGTGTAAAAGATAAGCAACAGAATAAAGTTTCCTTCTGGGAAATAAGGAAGCAAGCAACAAAGTAAAAGATACCTTTTGGGCCACTGATAAAAGGATAGGGGTTCTGAGGAATGTATGGGAACATATGGTGATTTCTTTCTGCTTTCTCCAGCTTTTGTTAGTGAGATAAGTGTCTTTTCCTAAGCTCCTTCATTCACTCATTGTTCTGTGTCTTTTTCTCTTCAGGGAGGGAGGGAAAGAAAGGGAAAAAAGAGAGAAAAAAGAGAAGGATCTATCCTTTTACATCTTTATCTGTCTGTCTCTCTCTCTCTTTCTCTCTCTCTCTCTCTCTCTCTCTCTCTCTCTCTCTCTCTCTCTCACCTAGTTTTATTCTCCACAAACATCTGTGGTCAATCCAAATACATGTATTTCCTTCAGTCACTCAACAAGCTTTGATTCAGTACTTCCTATGTGCTGGGCACTGTGTTAAATCCTACAGGTACAAAAAATAAGTCCCAAATAGTCCCTGCCCTCAAGGAGCTAGCATTCTAATTGAGGAAATATCACACAGATATATACAATGTTTATAGATGGTTATCTCAGAGGGAAGCCACTGGCTCTGAGTTGGGGTAGGGAGGACAGGGTATAACATTCTTCAGAAAGTGAAATTTAAACAGAATATTAAAGGAAACAAGGGTTATTACTAAGAAGTGGAAGTAAGGAGGAAGAGTCCAGAGTTCCTGATCTGAGTGTGTGATAGACGAATATTGATGGAGAATTTTCTAACTGGCTATGGGTTAGAAACCCCAACTATTGGTCCATTATTAGGGGATCTCTCTCTGACTGGTGGCCTATATTATAAACATTGCTCCAATGTTAATATTAGTTATAGGCTGCAAAAAAAGAATCTGGGGACATTGTAAAGCCAAGCATGAGCAGCTTTCCAGAGGACTGCAACTGTGAATAGCTCTAAAGTTCTGATCATATAGTGTAGTGAACTCTGTACTATATTTATTCAGCAGTAAACTAAAGCAAAACATTCACAGAAACCAAAGTACAGCATTCACAATGCTAAAACATAACAACTTATCACTAAAGTAGCCACATAGTTTTATACAAAAGGTATCATTCAGTAAGTCCTTAACCCAATAATCCTTAAAGACCAATCCTTCTTAAGGGACACAAAGTAAAAAGGTCTAAGTTTCCCCACCCCTAGATCACATTGTTTTAATCTCTCAGTCAAATAGCCTTCTTTCTTCCTGATTGGCAGTTAGTTTCCAATCATCCTTAACTCAATCATCCTTAAGTGATACAAGGTACAGAATACAAAGTTCTCCCACACCTAAATCAGAGTAAATCATGATCTTGTTAGTCAGCAGTGAGTATCCACAGGGAGGTCTCTTCATCTTGGCTGGAGACTGGCTCCCGAATTCTATGGTTCTTCGTCCATGGGTCCAGCTCCCTGGAGTCACAGGCAGGTAGCTCTCAGCTCCTCATCCAGCTCCTCATTCAGGTCCCATTACATATTGAAGCTCAATGTCCAGTCCACCTCAAGCCCTTCGCTGTTTCTGTTTCGTGGAAGACAAAGCTTAACAGAGCCAAAACAACATTTATGCACATTGCCAGCACCATCATCAATTCACTATTTGCCTGTGGAATAAACACAGACCCACAAACAAGATCTGATAACTCAACACAAACCCACAAACAGGATCTGAGAACTCAACCCAAATTGCCAGTATAGTCACAGAACCTCCAAAAACCCTCCTCCAGAACTTCTGTAAACAGACAAGCAAATCCTCTTTCAGGGCTTCCAGTAAGATCCCAGGGCTTTTGTACAAAGTATCACAAACACAAGAGAACACACAAACAGAGTGCCTGGCCTCCACAACTGTTCCCCATTTCAGTTATGCTCTGTCCCAGCTGTGCTCCTCCTTATATAGGGTGGTTATCCTTCCTGTTTCATCCTTTCTGTTGCAGGAGGAAGTTCCTCCCACCTTCAAGTGACAAGGGTCTCAAACAAGGTGCTAAATACTTAAATAGCTGAAACAAGGCACTTGCCATTACAGGCATACACTTCTGTAGTCAAAATCATCTAACTTTTGTTGTTCTTGTGGTACCTAGTGATTGTAAAGGTCTGATGTAAAGGGGAAAGGAGAAATCCAGACAGTCAAAACTTAGAGGAGAGAAACAGCATTACCTGCTAGGAATTGGGGTAGGGGTAGGAGTTGATGTGGATTAAGGAAAACTAGTTATTTGGATCCTTTTTGTATAATAAGATAACCAAGTTTTTTGATAAAGTTTGGGACAGAAAAGGAAGTGTGGTTATAAAATATTGGGACGGAACAGGAGCCAAGGTGCTAAAGTAATGGCAACATTCTACCCAAATTCTCCCAACATTCCTCTATAATAGAAATAAAGCTCTAAGCGGTTAAGGAGGGGGGAAAAGATAAAGGAGGAATCTTTAGAGGGGAGGGTGAGGAAATAAATTAAAAGGGGGATACAGAAGGGTCTTTAGATTTAGGGGAATAGGATGATAAAGGAGGGAGCTTTACAGGGGAGAGGGACAGAATAGGTCAGAGGAGTATACAAAAAGGAGTGGAGGGAGTTTAAGTGATAGGAAGACAAGGCAGCAGGTAGAAGTAAAGTAGCAGAGTTAGGAGAGACAGGAAAGAAAGAGAGATGCACAAACATAAGAACAAGTTTAGGAGTAGAAACTCTTAGGGAAAGTATATGTTTATATACATATCTGTATTTATGTATATCTGTATGTATATATCAATACCTATATATAAATAAATCCATGCTCAATTGTAGTCTTCAGGTGGCAGGTAGGGGAGAAGAAGGAGGAAGAAAGAACAAAGTAAAAATGTACAGCAGAAAAAAGAAAACCTACAAGAAAGCAAAGATAGCTTTCAAGAAAACATACAGTATTTAATATATAGGCTCTCTTGAAATGATAAGTTATTGC
Source organism: Pseudochirops corinnae (assembly GCA_028646515.1). NCBI lineage: Eukaryota > Metazoa > Chordata > Mammalia > Diprotodontia > Pseudocheiridae > Pseudochirops > Pseudochirops corinnae. The sequence continues at coordinate 295,055,986 of CM053586.1, read as the reverse complement.
TATATATTCTGTATCCTCTTCTATGTTTTGCTGTGTATATGACGTTTTTTTTTCCTTTTTTTCCTTCATATTTAAGTTTATGATTTTTTTCTCTTTTGTCTTATGTGTTTGTTTTAGTATTTGTCTAAAATTTAAAAAAACATACTTAGTTCCAGAATACAGTTTGAGTTAGAGAGGAATGTTTGTGATTTCAAGAGAGAAAGGTTCTAGCTTACCATTCTAGGTTACCATTCCAGGAAGGAGTAAAGTTGTGGTCATGAGAGAGAAAGTGCACTGCCTGGGTAGGACCAGAGCACAGACCAGGATATCAATAATCATACCCCTATCCAGATCATACCACCATGGAAACATCAAAAAAGTTATAAGCTTCTACTATTAGCTCTGAAAAGGGCAGCATGAAGAAACCTTAAGCTTGGAGCAGTGACACTCCCCAGCTCCAGAGATGACTGGAGCCCAATACTAACATAAGTTCAAAGTCAAAAAATAAGCTGGAAAAATGAACAGCAACAACAAAAAGAACCTGACCATAAAGAGCGACAATTAAGGACAGTAAATCTCAAGACATAGACTTAGAAGACAGTGACATATAACATCTACTGAAAACTCCTCAAAGGAAAATACAGATTGGATATGAGCCCTACAAGAATTCCTAGAAGAGCAAAATAAAGAAATTTTTAAGAAAACAAAAAAAAATATTAAAAATCAAATAAGAGTGGTAGAGGAAAACTTGGGAAAAAAACCAAAAGCAATGAAAGAAAATTATGAAAATGGAATTAGCAAATCTGAAAAAGAGACATAAAATCATAGAGAAATATCTCCTTTTTGAATTTATTTTTATTCACATTTCAATTTTTAAACATTTATTCTTTTTAAAAATTTTTTTAAATTTTATTTGAGTTTACATCATTCATTTCCACGAGATTTTGAGTTACAGATTTTCTCCTCATCTTTCCCCCACCCACCACCCCAAAACAGCCATCCCAGTGTATCCCCCCTCCCCCAGTCTATTCTCTCCTATGTCTTCCCCCCTCACCCCTCAGACCTTTCGGTAGGGCAGAATAGATCTCTCAACCGCAGTGCCTGTGTATCTCAAGTTCCAGTTGGATGTAGTTAACAATGATAATAATAATTGCATAT
>CM053586.1:295026765-295054349 GCA_028646515.1 Pseudochirops corinnae | reverse complement strand
AGTTTATGTCATTCCTTCCCTAAGCCAAATTCAATGAGAGTAAGGTTGATCCTTTCCCTTTTGCCTCCCTGTTTTTCCCCTCCATTGTAACAATTATCCTTTGCCTCTCCAAATGAGATGATTAACCCCATTCTGTCTCTCCCTGTCTCCTCTCATTCTAATCCTCTCCCACCACAGAATTTCACCTTTTAGAGTACTGTTCCTTCCTATTCAATTGTTCCTGTGCCCTCTATGTACTCATATATACACATACTCAGATATGTGTTCATATGCATATATAAACCCTCCTAATAGATATATGTATATGTATTATTATATATATACATTTATATTTTCTTCACCTATCCTCATACTGAGAAAAGTTTCATAAGTTACAATTATCATTTTTCCATATTGGCATGCAAATAGTTCAACTTTGATAAGTTCCTTATGATTTCTTTTCCATGTTTACCTTCTCATGCTTCTTGTATTTGAGTGTCAAATTTTCTTTCCAGTTCTGGTTTTTTCAGCAAGAATGTTTGAAAGTTCTCCACCTCACTGAATGACCATATTTTCCCCTGGAACACTATACTCAATTTTGCAGGGTAGGTGATTCTTGGTTTTAATCCTAGCTCCTTTGATCTCCAGAATATCACATTCCAGACCCTTCAGTCCCTCAGTATAGAAGCTGCTAGATCATGGGTTATGCTAATTGTGTTTCCATAGTATTCAAATTGTTTCTTCTTGGCAGCTTGTAATATTTTCTCCTTGATCTGGGGTCTCGGGAACCTGGCTATAACATTCCTAGGAGTTTTCTTTTGGGGATCTTTTTCAAGAGGTGATCAGTGAATTCTTTCAAGTTCTATTTTGCCCTCTGATTCTAAAATATCAGGGCAATTTTCCTTGAGAATTTTTGAAGGATGCTTTCTAATTTTTTTTTTAATCATGGCTTTCAGGTAGACCAATAATTTTTAAAGTGTCTCTCCTAGATCTCTTTTCCAGGTCAGTGGTGTTTTCAAGGGGATATTTCACATTGCCTTCTATTTTTTCATTTGTTTGGCTCTATTTAAATGTATCTTGATTTCTCATAAAGTCATTTGCTTCCATTTGCTCCACTCTAATAAAGCTTTTGAGATTCTTCTCCAAATGGCAAATTCAGTTTTTAAGGCATTCTTCTCCTCATTGTCTTTTTGGTCCTCTTTTGCCATTTGAGTTAGTCTATTTTTAAGGTATTGTTTTCTTCAGTCAGATTGTTGACTGTCTTTTCATGATTTTCTTGCATCATTCTTATTTCTCTTCCCAATTTTTCTTCCACTTTTCTTATTTGGTTTTCAAAATCTTTCTTAAGCTGATCTATGGCTTGTAGGAAGTCTTCATGTTTCTTGGAAGCTTTTGGTATGGGAGTTCTGACTGTGTTGTCTTCCTCCCATTCCATGATTTGATCCTTTTTGTCCCCAAAGAAGGAATCTAAAGTTCAGTTGCTGTTCTTACTTTGCTTCCTTTGCCTGGTCATGTTGCCAGTCAATTACTCAATTTTTTAGCTCTGTGGAACTCTGATTCCAGAGGAGAAAGCTCTGTCCCAAATTGCTGGGATTTTCACAGCTGCCGGAGCTATTAGGAGGCTACTGCAGCCCCCACCAGCTGTGGTTCACCGAAAACGTACCCCAGGACCACCACCCAAGACCACAATCTGGATTCAGGCCACTCAACACATGAGCATTTAGCCTCTGAATGATTGATTGGCTCCCCTGCAGTCTGCAGGCCAGGAGCACTGAAGGAGCCAAGTGAAGGCAGCAACAGGGCTGCCATTTCTGCCACTTCCTTGCCCTGGAGGCAGTTCAACCTGACTGCTTTTCTCCCCCAAATTTAGCTGAGTTCCACTAACCTTTCAGTTTGTCCTTGTTTCTTATGGCTTGATATTTCTGGAACCTGCCACATCTGCCTCTGATCCACTTTCCTGAAGGCTCCAGCTACAGCTCATCCTGGCCATCCCGAGGCCAAGCCAGGGTTTCAGGCTGGGCTAATTTTGGCTTCCAGCAGGCTGTGATGAGCCCTTCCTGCCAAGCTGCCTTTAGTGAGAGATGTGTTTTTCTGTATTCTCATGTCAGTTTTGGAGCCCTAAAATTTGTTTTAGTCATATATTATGGGTATTTGAGGTGGCTATGTGGAAGCTGCAGAACCTTGTTGCTTCTATGCCACCATCTTGGCTTTGCCCCCTAAAATGCATTGTTATATGACCACAGAGAGAAAACAAAATATACTTCTTTTTAAATTTGTACTTTTTATTTCCTTACTAATGTAATTTATCACCTGTATTAGGAGGGTGGCTCCTCAATCAATATTAATTTGCTGTTCTGGAATTATTCATACAACAAGTGTGAGTTAAATATACTTCAGTAACATTTCAGTAACAGACATTCAGGCAATGTCAAGTTAATAGAATTTTTCATTTAACCCCTATGCTTCCATTAATCATTCAATGCTAGGTAAATTCTTCTCGGTCACAATCAAGCAAAGTTTAACAATTGAATAATCGTTGTTAACTCATTGTTTTCTCATGTAGAAGTAAACACATGGTAGGGTACAGAATAGGGGAAGCAATGAACAAAGACATCTCAAGACTGCATTTCATAAGATTAATTTGAGAGATTAAGTGCTGTATAAGATGAAGACAATATGAAGTCAGGGTCCCACATTTTATGAACAGGTCAATTTTCTAAAGGCATATCTAATGAGGAATCTAATGAATCACAGAGATTCAAGCTTATAATAATGATCTGGTGGACTAAACAGCCTAATTTTATTTTATTTTTTTAGAAAAAGAAAATCTGGGAGAAAAAGGTGAGCTAAACATAGTAAATTAAGGTTCAGAAATTTACCTATTCAAATAGACGTTCTTTTAAAAGAATTAGGAAAAACACTGATTAATAGTCACAATCAATTTAATTATAGGATATCAGACTTTGTTAGAAGGTCTTTCATGAATCAACAATGTATGTTCCATCCTCTTACTAACTAAAAATAGAAAATGGATTCTTACAGGAAGGCAAGTATATGAAGTGACCCTGAGAATGAAGTATCTGGACTTCTAACTCCTTGTTCCCTTTTCTACCTTTCTGTTTTCCTTCCTAAGTGCAGGCCATAGATTATTGATCATGAGGATATCTATTTCCAGAATTGGAGGGATTAACTCATGGGTAATTCTAAATGAGAGATTTAGGGTCCAGCTACCCCATGAAAGATTTCTTTAATTTCTCAGTTATTCCAAGTAATCATACTTCTCAGGCTTAAAAAAAAAAATCAATAGGAGGGTTTTGCAGTGGGAGGATTTTTTAAAAAAGACAGAAGATCCTGTCCAACTCTCCATGATATTTTTTTTTCCTTAGATGTTTTGAGGTGTGAGCCCTAAGTGAACAGGAAATAATTGTTTAGCAAAGAGATATTTGAGGAATTCAGCTTCTCGAGCCAAATACTACTCAATATTTCCACAAAAGCAGCTTCCTAATTTAATGTCTAATTAAGTAAAGGAATATCCTCATTAAGGGAGGAAGCTAAGCATAAGTGTGACAGCACTAGGTTTAGAGTTCCTGACTTGGTTTCTAATTCTCACCCAAAAAAATAGCTAAATGAGGATGGACAATGAACTTCTTTTGAGAATCAATTTGCCCAGATTAAAATAGGGATAATAATACTTATACCATCTACCTCACTGGATTATTGTAAAACAGGTAACATTCACAAGACTGAACATAAGCCCAATCAAAATAATAAAACCTTTACTCAGGCCATGTCTATAGTATTCTGCCAGGAGTTGGTTCAAAATTTGCTCAAAATCATTGTAGAAGTCTTCCAATTTACTTACAGGTTTTACTTTCAAAGTTATGGTATGGGTCAGATGTGTCAAATAAGGTTCCAGTTTTTGAATATAAACAATTCATTTTATTAAGTCTCATGAGTTATAATTATAGTTTTCATGTAGGAATGCAAATAGTTCAACTTTTATAAGCTCCTTATGATTTCTTTTTCCTGTTCACATTCTCATGCTTCTCTTGCGTCTTGTATTTGAAAGTCAAAATTTCTGTTGAGCTCTGGTTTTTTTTTTTCATCAAGAATACTGGAAAGTCCTCTGTTTCATTGAATGACCATATTTTCCCCTGAAGCATTACATTCAGTTTTGCTGAGTAGGTGATGCTTGGTTTTAATCTTAGCTCCTTTGACCTCCAAAATATCATATCCCAAGCCCTTTTATCCCTTAGCCTAGAAGCTGCTAGATCTTGTGCTATCCTGATTGTGTTGCCACAATAGTCAAATTGTATTTTCCTGGCAGCTTGTAATATTTCCTCCCTGACTTGGAAACTCTGGAATTTGGCTATGATATTCCTAGGAATTTTCTTTTTGGCATCTTTTTCAAGAAGCGATGGGTGTATTCTTTCAATTTCTATTTTTCCCTCTGGTTCTAGAATACCAGGGCAATTTTCCTTGAGAATTTCTTGAAGGATGATTTCTAGGTTCTTTTTTTTATCATGTCTTTCAGGTAGTGCAATAATTTTTAAATTATCTCTCCTGGATCTATTTTCCAGTTCAGTGGTTTTTGCAGTGAGATATTTCACATTGCCTTATATTTTTCCATTTGTTTGGATCTGTTTTATAGTATCTTGATTTCTCATAAAGTCATTAGCCTCCATTTGCTCTAATCTAATTTTGAAGGAATTATTCTCTTTCAGTGAGTTTTTGAAATTCCTTTTTCCATCTGGAAAATTCAACTTTTTAAGGCATTCTTCTCCTCATTGGCTTTTTGGGCTTCTTTTGCCATTTGAGTTAGTCTATTTTTTAAGGGGTTTTTATCTTTAGTCAGGCTGTTGACTCACTCTTCATGATTTTCTTGCATCATTCTCATTTCTCTTCCCAATTTTTCCTTCACTTCTCTTACTTGATTTTCAAGATCCTTTTTGAGCTCCTCCATATTTTTTGGGAGCTTTTGATGCTAGAGCTTTGACTTCATTGACTTCTTCTGCTTCCATTTTTTTATCCTTTTTGTCCCCAAAAAAGGATTCTATGGTCTAATTGTGCATCCTCTGCTTGCTCGACTTGCCAGCCAATTACTTGACTTTTGAGGTATTTGCCACATTAGAACTATGCTTCCAGATTGGAGAGAGCTATGTCTCAAGTTGCAAATGTTGTCAGAGGTCTGAGGAGGGTCCCCCCTCTGTCGACACCCCAAGCTCTGCCACACTGCCACAAACCCCAAGACCCCCACCCAAGACCACTATCGAGATCCAAGCAGGTCAAATCAAGAGTAATTTCCCTCTGAATGGTCCCTTTGTGCCCCCAAGATCTGCAGGTCACAAGCTCCAGAGGCAGCCACATGGCAGCAGCTGTAGCCACCTCATGTCTACCACCTCTTGCCCTGGGTCAGGGGCTAGACTCCTCCATCACCTGGTTCCAACAGAGTTCCCAAATGACCTTTTACTTTCTCTTTGGCATTTATGGGTTGAGAAGTCTGGAAACTGTCACAGCTGTTGGTGATTTTGTATTACTTATTTTGAGTATTCTATGAAGAAAAACAAGTTTATTTAGAAATTGATGATAAGGGATGCTGTTAAGCTGGTTCTGAAGGACATTGGTCTTTATTGGTCTTTAATATTTCTACTTTCATTTCAACTTTCCTTTTCCTTAATAGAGATATACCTCTAGCACTATTGTTGCATTTATTATTCATGATTCTGGGAGTTGGATTTTGTCTTACAAATGGAGCAAAAAAGAAAAGGAGATCATAATGTGTGCGTAGTAGCTTATGAAAATTTGAGAAGGAAAAAGAGGAAAAGGAAGGAGGAGAAGGAAGAGGAATAAGAGGAGGAAGAGGAAGAAGGAAACAGAGGAAGGGGAAGAAGAGGAAGAAGAAGAAGGAGGAGGAGGAAGAAGAGGAGGAGGAGGGGGATTATGAGATGAAGGGACAGAGAGAGGAGAAAGACAAAGTGAAAAAAGAAGAGGAGGATGAGATGATAAAGATGATGATGTATAGCAGTTAGGATTTAAGTTAGAAAGAGAAGGTTTGAATAATGATTGTAAGAGCCAAGACTGACTTGCTGTTATGTATACATATGTATAAGATATCCATGAATTAACTGCATTCTCATTTACATTTTTAGAGATTGTAATTTATGTTTATTTTCATTTTTGAAGATTTTAAGTGTCATGTGAAAAGGACACAATTCTAAAAAATTATTTTTAAGGAGTCATTAAACCAAAAAAGTATTTAGATCATTTACACTAACCTTTTCTTATCTTTTGGACCAATGTGGGAGAAAAAATATACTCAATCTTCAAGAAGAGATACATTAACTTTTATGAAAGCTAAATTTAAAACAAAGTTCTTTGGGATAGTTTCATTATTATATGCTCACAATATTAAGGAAGACAAGATTGATACAATGTTCCCTGAAACCCTTTCCCCCATTTCTAACAGGTAAGTGATAAGGGATTAGAAAAAGGAATTGACATATTTATTATTTGGTTTCTGCTAAATAGATGCAAAGAGGAAGAAAGGGAAAGGTGTCCAAAGATGGAAGGGAGTACATAAGAAACTCAACAAATAAAATAAATAAATAAACAAGTGAAATAAACAAACAAACAAATAAAATAGATCTTTAAATTACAGACATATTTAGAAATAGAAGTGAAGGCAAATAGCGGAAATTAAATAAAACAACATTTTAAGAATTAGTTTAGGGAGGAGCGGAATCTGGCAAATAATGCTAATGATAGCATAATAGAGTAATGGAAAGAATAGAGATAGTTTTCTAGGTCAGTGAGATTGGGACCTGGACTCAGGAAGACCTGAGTTCATATCTGGGCTCAGAAACTTCTTAGCTCTATGACCCTGAGCAAGCCACTTACCCTCTTTTTGCCTCAGTTCTCTATTCTGTAAAAGGGGGGCACTGTTGTCCACCCTTCATTTTTGAGCAGGACCAATGACATCATAAAGCCATGTCTTGGTTTGCATATGAATTGGGTTTCAGTGAGATGGTTAAACAAAATTCTCAGCCTCACTCTCTCTTCCAGAGTCATTGAAGACCAGTAGCAAGACAAAAGTCAAGATGACTGGCAATGGTCTGGGATGCAGCATATGGCCTTGGCATCTTTGTGGTGGGACCAAGCTCTGTAGCACCTGCTTTAGCCACTTTCATGGTCATTAGAACAAAATGTTCTCACCTGCCCATTTGACCAGGTGACATCTTCACATACTTTGGGTAGACATCCCCCTAACTCAAGGACAGATTTGAGGCCTATTTGTTATCTTCAGCCTGGTTGAGTCTGTCTACTGAGATGGTTGTACTGGGGTGTGAACACTGTGCATGCTACAGCTCCTTTTGTAGCCACAAGTGAGAGGTGAGTGACAGGAGGATACCAGAGGTAGATGAGCAGCCCTGAAAAGAGGTCATCAAGCCCTCACACTAGAGGTGCTACCTCTCCCTGAACACCCCAGACATGCTAGAGTAGTGCATGAAGAAGGCCTTAGAAAAACTAATAAGATTTTTTATTGGATTCTGAAATGGATAATGACTGGAGTTTGTTGAATAGGGAGTTGGCATGATCAGAGCTTAAATTTAGGAGAATCAATTTGACAGCTGAGAGGAGGTTGGACTGGAGTGGCAAGAGACTTGTGACAGGGAAAATGGATCAGAAGGCTTTTGAAATAGCCTAGGCCTGTGGTGATGAGGGCTTGGACCAGTGTGGTAGCATTGTCAGAGAGAAGGGGGCATATAAGATGTTACAAAGGTAGAAATGACAGGACTTGACTACTGATTAAATATGGGGTATGTGTGAGGAAGAAGAGTTAGAGAGATAATAATAGCAACTACCTGCCAAGGTTATTTTGACAATCACTTAAGATAAGAATTATAAAGTGTCCAGCACAGTTTCTGGCACATAGTAAGTGCCATATAAATGTTAGGTATTATTTTTAGACTGAGAAGACTGAACTAGGAACAATGGGTGGAGTCAGTAAGTTCTCCTGATGATTTCCAGGCAAAAATAGGTGACCACTTGTTAACTATTTCATATTATTGTTTGGTTATGAGTTGAACTCGATGGACTTCTGAAGATCCTTTCAACTATGAGATTTAGAGATTTCGTGTGATTCTGTGATCCCTGTCTTAAGTTTGATGGATTCTTTTGCAGATTGCTACGATAAATATATTGGCAGTTAATGTAGGCCATTATAATTTATAGAGAAATAGTGTGCATTAGTGGACAGAGAGTTAGACTTGGAACCAAAAAATGCTGGGTTCCAGTTCTACCTCAGACTTATTATTTATGAGCTTTGTCTAGTTTCTTAATCTCTCAATGTTCTACATGACAGCCTAAGAATATTATGAAGAACATGCCAAGTTATATTTGTAGAAGAAATTTCCTCTTCTGAGATTTTCCTATATCAATGAAATCATAGCTCCAATCAAATTATAATTTATAAAGGCACTTTTCTTACAACACTCTTCTAAGATGGGTAGTACAAGTATTCTTAAGCTGGTTTAACAGAAGAGAAAATTAGGGCTCAGAGATATGATTTGACATGTTCAAGACAACACAGATGCCAAGTCAGGATTCAAACTCAGATAATTTGACTCTGACTAGGATTCTTTTCATGACACTAAACTGCTTCACCAAATGCATGTAGAATCAGGCAAGCTTCATAGAAGTTAAACCAGCTGTTTGCTTGAACTCCTTTATTTCTTTGAGTATTAGCTACTTTCAGTTGAGATAGTTTTGATATGATGAAGTTACAGGAGCACTGAACTTGAATTTAGAAGGAAGTTACATTCCAGATCTGACACATCATAGCATATGACCATGGTCAAGTCACTTACCCTCTATTCATCTCAGTTTCTTGATCAGCAAAAAAGAAATAATGCCATTTATCTAAGCTAACTCATAGGGTTTTATGAAGAGATGACATGTAGTGTGGAAAAGCTTTCTAACCATAAAGGGTTATATATTTATCAGATATTACAGCATGATTTTAAAATTTGCAATAAAGAAGCAAGCCCTGGTAGAGGAAGCAGTGGAAACCCTATAAATTCAAAAGTAGTTATAGGTTCCATGATCCTTAGACATATAGTGACTACAATGTGTCTTTCCATGGTGCCAAGGAAATCTGGTTCATCACCACACTGTGGACTATTCATTGTGAGACTCATAGAAGAATAGGAGGTGATCTTTGATACTTGGGAGTCAGACTACTATAACATTACAATATAATAGAAGTTTGTGACTGATGAAAATTCCCATTTTCTTAACTTGAAAGCAAAGTAGATTGAAATAGATATGAGTAAATGTAAAAAATCAAGTAAAATTTGGGATAAGCCAAAACACAAGGAAATCTGAAACACAAGCTTGGGCAGACCTATCACAAGTCTTGAGTGTGATAACTGAACTAAACCAAGAATGCTTTGGGAGGATCTGGGACCTGAGGTAGATTGGGAGATGTGATCATCTCGAGTATCTGTCAAATAAAAAAGCAGAACATGCCAATGAAAGGCACATACATCATCATGTGTAAACATTTCTGAAGTATGCTGGAGCACATGTTCTCTAATCATCAATTATCAGAGCTAGGAAGGGCCATTAACTATTTCTATCTTGGTCTTTATGAGTTTAAGAATGAAGTAATAGCAACATTAAGCAGGAACTTAGAGATTTATTATATTCTCAAAGCTAAAATGAAGAGCTATTTGTTAGACATTTGTCATTAACCAGTTATTCCTTTAAGAATATTTAGTTTCCAGTGGCTATTGCTTTCAGCTAGAACCTTTAGTGTGTTTACCATTCATCGGGATAAGTCAGCATTTGTGGAAGTACATTAGTGCTTTGGACCATCAGAGTACCTTTAATATATAGGCATTGCAATTTACTAAATGGCCCTCTTGGGTCTGAAGGAAATAATGTGGAAGTGCCAAGTACAGGATTAAAGAGTAATTAATGGACTGAAAGGAGGTCATTTATAGTAGTGTATTATAAATTCAGTTCTTCCATTATACTTTTTTATTCAGTGAAATTCTGTAATATAATACTTCTGTGCAGAAGATATAAATTTTAAAAAATCAAATTTGGATACTTATTAAGACATTCATTTTGAAAAATATATTTTAAACAAAATTTTTAAGGGCATTATTTTAAATATTTTACTCCTTGTTCCTAACTTGTAGATAATTGCTAATGTATAAATAAAAAGAAAATGCTGAAACAACAACAAAAGGATAATGGATGAAAGAATAGACATGGACAAAACTTATTATCATTTCTTCAGAGAGGATAGAGATAGTCATTTGCTATAAGGAAAGGCTGGAAATTGTCTCAGCTAAGGGGAAAAAAAACCTTCTCCTTGTGATATAAGATAAGGCTTACCTGATTTAAAATATAGAGCCAGGTCCAAATAAGTACAAATAAAGTGCCCCTTGAGGTTGTAATCACATTATTCAAATTTGGACTGCATATTTCTATTTGGGTGGAACCATTTACCATATTTTATATAATTATCATTTCGAATAGCACTAATTTGAACACATATAACTGGCCACTTCAGGAGATTCATTATTCACCCTCGTAGAGTCCTATCTATAAAGTCATTTACAATACTTTCAGAAGAATATAGTGTAACATTATTGGTACACCCCACAAAAAATCATAAGGGGCATTGAAGTGAAAGACAGATCATTGCGAGAGTATTTAATATAGTAAAAATGACAGTAAATGGATGAAGAATTAAAAAGATCCATCTCTATCACTATAATAAATCTTTCTCCACCAAAGTAGAGCCATAACATGTATTCTAATGTCCCACTTCTTCATAGGCTACATGTGTACAATGGGGAGGTCTGTGTTGGAAGAAACATAATTTTGAAGATATTGAGGATCATTTCTCTAGATATCTGAGAGATGGACAAATAATATATTTCTTTTGAAGAAGAACAATGAAGGAAGCAAGGATGGAAGGGAGGGAAGGAGGAAAAAATAAATGAGCATTTATTATAGATTATCTCTTTGGCAGAACTGTGATTCTGAATTCAGATCTTGTGACTTCCAGCACAGTTTGCTTTCTATAGCTCCATACCTGGTAACATGGATTTGGATATTCCTCTTTTATGTTCTGCGTGTCCAAATCCATTATGATATCCACATAAGAATAGGAGGTGATCTTTGATACTTGAGAACCAGACTACTATGACATTAAAGTATAATAGAAGTTTGGAACTGATGAAAATTCCCATTTTCTTAACTTGAAGGCAAAGTAGATTGAAATAGATATGAGTAAATGTAAAAATCAAATATAATTTGGGATGTCAAAACACAAGGAAAACTGAAACACAAGCTTGGGTGGACCTATCACAAGTCTTGAGGGTGTTAATTAAAACAAGTATGTTTTGGGTGGATCTAGGATATGAGGGAATTCAAAATACCTCCTACCCATCTCCAACGTTCCAATCAATTTTACACAAAGCATGTGTTGGAAGTGGGACTAAATGGAGTATATGTCAGATGGAGGAAATAATGGAGTAGCATACACGGGCCAGTTTTGAATAAGAATTTGCCTTAGAGTCAGTTACCCTAATCTTTTTTTACTGTTTTTCTTCTCTCCTTTGCTCTTCTCTCCTCTTCTCTCTTTTTCCCTTTCCTTTCTTTTTTGACTTTGTGTCTTTTGTCTTTTTTTGCTTGTTTTGTTCTTCTACCCTTTGACTGTCTATAAATGCACAAAGTTATAAGTGTTCCTATGGAATGGTTTACAAAGGCAACAGTGACATCCAGTAGGGAAATGAGGGGAAGGTTTAAAGGGAAGGTCATCTGGGACTGGCAATCATTTACTCTATTCAGTTTGCACTTTGGTTATTACCTGTACCTGAATTTACTGTCTTCAATCTTAGCACCTGTTCAGAGAATGACCTTCCAGCTTCCTGCTTCTCTCATTATTTTTGTCTTAGATGCCGCTAAAACAGCAAGGAAAGCTCCAGGGGAATTATCTGTGATTTGGCATTATTGCTTGAGGGGAGTGAGTAAGTTTACAGTAGCATCTTCACTTTCTCTTCTCCAAACAGTTCCCTAATAGCAATTACTATGCTGAGAAATTGGTCCATCATTGTAGTAGAGAGTGGTACCGTTTACTCAAATCAATTTCTCCAAACTTAAATAATCCTTTTCAAGTTGTCCTTGGAAACATTAGTTGGCTACTGCTTGACTGCAATCCACCTTTGAATATAAGTATACTTTGTGAAAATGTCCAAGACTAATGATCTGTGTACAAATGCTGAGCTCAGACATCTCTGTGATCTGCTTGCCATAGGTAGCCTGACATTTCAGAAGGCCCACAGGGAAAGAACTACGTGAAAAGTCATTTTTTCCCCTTATCAAACTGCTTTGACTTTACTATTGTCTGCTTTAGTACTTTTGCCATCTAATCTGAGAGAACATTCAGATCAGGGGATCATTATTAAAGGCAAAGTGAGAACAGAAGGCAAAATATAGCTTTGGAAAGGTAGTTTTGGGCTCCAACCTCCTCAAAAAAATGTTTTCCCCTAGGAACTATGCCTTAAAAAAAGTTTTTAGAAAGTTTAGATAATTAGTAGGCCTTGGCAAAACTGCATGCCTTTTACTTAAACATCATTTAAAAAGGGTTTCATTTGATTTTAAAATGGGAATATGCATTAGAGAAAATTTGTTTTTAAGGTCTACATAGACCTCAAGACATCTTAATAACATAGTAGATTTTATCATGTAACTTCCAACTGACATACAAATAAGTCTGTTGATGTTTCCTCTAGCCATTACTTAAAATTAAAAGAGGAAGAGGAGCAATATTACAGGTTAAAATCCATACAATACTAGCAGCTGGAATTTAAGTAGTAGAAGTAGAGGAACTGAATTTGGAAATACTATGCAAATTTAAGTAGAAGTAGACTTGCAATCAGGAAGCTGTAGGTATAAATTTTACTTCTGCTACATCTGCCATGTAATCCTAGACAGGTCACTTAACCTATCAGTGCCACCAGGAAAATCTTTATAAATTGCCAAACAGGTTCAATCCCTATTCTTATACAAACTCATGTTTGACAATAGTCATAATTACTTTTCACCAATCAAGACTCTCCTTACCCCCAATTTAAAATTACATAGACCCTTTGCTGTTATTGTTCAGTTGTGTCTAGCTATGACTCCACTTGGGGTTTTCTTGGCAAAGATATTGGAATGGTTTGCCATTTCCTTCTCTAGATCATTTTACAGATGAAGAATCTGAGAAAAATAGGAAAAATATTTGTGAGGATGGAAAACCAGGAATCTATTAAGGCACATCTCACACAGGAAACAGAAGAAAACAGCTGATTTGGAATATGAATACATAGAAGTGAAGAATAATCTGCAACAAAAGAGAAAAATGCTGATACTAAAGACATTCAAATAAAGGAGGGAAAATCATAAAATCTCAATCTGCCTGCCTCAGTCATCTCATCAGTAAAATAAAGATGATGATATTCAACTTCAGAGATGTAAGCAATGCGTTTTAGAACATTGAAATTCTATAGAAATGTGAAGTATGATGATGATGTCATTGGAATATTTTTCTAGTGGATTCTACTTAAACACAACAAATGTAGCTCTTAGATTTTAATAGAGATTCTACCTGATTTAACAAAGATTTGAGTCACTGAAAAAGTAGCAGTGGAGGGTGGAGGGAGACTTAAGAAGGTAGCATTTTAGCATAGTTAAAATCAATGCAAATGACTTTTAGAGTACCTTTTTCATCATTTTGTATCTATGGGAGTCCTTCATCTTACTATGTTGTGCTGTGAAACTTAAAACATAACCTTAGAAAATATTAAGCAAAATGCCTTGTAGAAGATTACTACAATAATTATACATATTTACAAAATTGCTGAGTGGATATAATTTGTGCTACCACTTCCAAAAGAAATACTGCTAAAGAACTACTTTACCCATCTCATTTAACAAAATTAAGATTTGGTGTAAATAAAATTCCCAAATTAAATAAAAATTCCTCATAATATACATATATAAAAATATTGGTAATGCTCCTTAAATCTTTCCCTAAAAGAAGCTAAAACATGAACATGAATTTGCTACTAAATCAGTATAGAACACTGAAAAAAATGAAGCCTGTTTCTCATGAGTAATAATTGAGAAAAATGAAACCAATGATATTTTTTCACAGCATGAAGTAAAAAATCCTTACGCAAATATTAATATGAACCATAGTCATAGTCTTCAAAAGTACTATTACATGATACAGAAAATCAGGATTCTAATAACTCATTTAGAATGGCAAAAATGTAAAGCATGAACTTCTTTTATCTGACAAATATCAAGAAGCATGACTTAACTAATTGCCTAATTTTCCACTTTCCTACTTAATTTTAGTTTCTATGTGTCATAGACAAGGAAAGGATCTTAAATAGTAACCTCAGTATTACTACTCAAAATTCCTGTGTATATAGCACGGCAGTTTCAGTGGAACATGAGCACATAGATGCTAATATACTTCCTTATTTTTATTTTATAATTTTTTCTTTGCAAAGTAATTTTATACATATTAACATTGATGCTGAAATGTTATATGGAATAAATATGTCCTTACTCCTCTCTTTATACTCATTTTTGTATTTGGAGGCACTTATTACATTTTGACATTAAAAAATATTTTTTCCTGTTTTTCTGAAGAAAGTCATTAAGTAGATTTGGGTTCACTAGTCAGTTCTGACTCAGTAAGCTGGTAAATAACCCACAAAACTCCTTATAAAATCTGCACTCTATGAGAAAAAATAAAGTTACCATTAATTCAATTCAATGAATATAGATGCTTCAATTTTCTCTCTACTTTTTTCTTGAATGCTCAGTTACAGTTGTGGCATTTGTAGTTCTTGTAAAAAAAAAACAACTCAATTTTTATTGTCCAAGAATTCATTCCAGTCCAGCAAGGATTTATGTGTCATTCACTGTGTCAGACCATGTGGTAGACCCTGAAAACACAGAAAGAAAATGGAAAAAAAAAGAATCCCCCACCCTCAAACACTTCTGTTCTACTTGGGGCATATAATAGGTAAATAGATGAGCATATGAGTTATATTTTTCCATTGTTTTATAATATTCAAAATTACTTCTTTGCTTAAAGTTGTTCTTAAAACAATATTGCTGTTACTATATACAACATTCTCTTAGTTCTGTTCATTTCATTCTTCATTATTTCATGCAATTCTATCCAGGTCTATCCAGGTTTTTCTAAGGTCATAGAGTTCGTCATTTCTTATAGCACAGTAGTATTCCATCACAATCATATGCAACAACTTGTTCAGACATTGTCCAGTTGATGGGGATGACTGCAATTTTCACTTTGCCAACACAAAGAGATCTGTTTGTAAATATTTTAGAACATATATGCTCTTTTCCTTTTTCTCTGGTTATCTTTGGAAATAGACCTGGTAATGCTATTGTTGGGTCAATTGGTATAAGTAGTTTTATAACTCTTTGGTTATAATTCCTAATTGATCTCCAAAATTGTTGAATCAATTCACAATTCCACCAACAATGAATATGTCCCAATTTTTCCACATTTCTCCATACATCCCCTACAACATCTTCAAAAATCTTTGATAGATAATTTGCTAGGGACCAGGTGTAAAGAAAATCTATGCTCTGAAAGTACAGTTCATTGTCTTGCTATCCTCTTCATATGCAATTAAAGCACACACACACACACACACACACACACACACACACACACACACACACACACACCCCACATCCTTCCTAGGGTAGGGTACAATATTTTTGATCTGAAGGATTTCTACTTTCCAATGTTTTCTCCTCCTCCTTCTCCTCCTCCTCCTCCTCCTTCTTCTTCTTTGTTCCCTAAAGTAATCCTTTGCTAGTTTGGTAAAATATTGAATAATCATATTAATTTAGGCAATGTTGTAATGTTTATCACATTGGCTTGACTTTTCTGTGAATAATACATATATTTTGTCACATATTTGAGTCTCTCTTCATTTCCATAAAGAGTGTTTTATAATTGTATTACTGCAATCTCTGTAACTTGGTAGGTAGATAGACCCCCAATTATTTCATATGTACTGTAGTTATTTTAAACACAATGTTTTTTTTTTATCATTTTCTGAGTTTTGTTGGTGATAAACGGAAATTCTGATTATTGTTTCACTTCATTTTAATTGACACCATCATATCATCTACAAAAATGATAGTTTTGTTTCTTCTGTGTTTATACTCATTCCCTTTTTTTCTTGTCTTACCATTATAGCTAGTTTTACTTAGCACTATATTAAATAATGTTGTTTCTTTTCACTCCTATATTTTAAAAATGTCTATTCAGTTTTGGTCTTCTCATCAGGAATTCATGGAAAGTCCTCTACTTTATTAAATATCCAACGTTTCACATGTAGTACTTTATTCAGTTTTCAGGGTCAATTTATACTTGGTCATAAATAGATATTTTGCCTTTTGGAACGTTCTGATCATCATAATAGCTAGCACTTACATGGCACTCCTCATATGCCAGGCATTGTGCTAATCACTTAATAATTCTTACCCTATCTAATCCTCACAACCACACTGGGAAGTAGGTGCCATTATTATCCTGATTTTACAGGTAAATGGAAAAATGGAGGTGAAGTGAGTTGGCCGTGATTACACAGCTTTTGTTGTTGAGCAAGTGTCTAATGCAAAATTTGAACTCAGGTCTTCCTGACTCCATCTAAAATCATCTATCTACTGTGCCGCTTAGCTGCCATCCTACCTTTATATTGGTTACTGCTAAATTTGTATGTTCTGACTATGGTTTTTTGTTACTTGAACTTGAACTCTTTCTGTCCTAATACGTTTTGTTTTGTTTTGTTTTGTTTTGGACATGCAACTCCAGATTTTGGTTATAAATTCCTGGGAGCCTTCATTTTATTGTTTCAGGAAGTTTTAAGTAGGTTATTTTTAAAAATTATTTTTACTTTGCCCTCTTTTTCTAATGGGTCTGAGAAGTTTTCTTACTTGGCTTTTGAAATATGGTAACTACACTTAATTTTTTGGACATGGCTTCCAAGTAGTTCAGTAATTTCTTAATTTATCCCTCCTTTATCTGTTTGCCATGTCATTTATTTTTGAAATGATATACCTTATATATTTTGTTATATTTTTCATGGAAACATTGATTCCTATTTGGTCCATTCTAATTTTCAGGGAGTCTGTTACATGTATAACGTTTTGCACCTCTTGTACTAACTTTAACTATTAACTCACTTTCCAAATTTTGCCTATATTATTTTAACACTTAAACAAGCTTTCTTCATTTCTTCCAGGAATTCTAATGTATTTTATAGGCAGGCTTTTCTTTCTTCCTTTGCTTGTATATGATTTGGAATTTTTCTCTACCTCAGTTTTTATGGATTTATGGGGCAGCTAGGTGGTACAGTCTGCAGAGCATGGCTTGGATTCAGGAAGACCTGATTTCAAATCGAGCCTCAAATATTTATTAGCTGTGTGGCACTGAGTAAGTTACTTTAACCATTGCTTGTTTCTTTTCCTCATCAGTAAAATGGGGATAATAATGATACGTACCTCCGAGGGTTGTTGTGAGGGTCAAACGAGATGTGAATTGTAAAGTGCTTAGCACAGTATCTGTACGTGCTATTAAAATATTAGCTATGTAATATTATTATTAATAATTATAGGTTATTAATAATAATAATAATAACTATTTTTATTTGTTTATTTGTTTGTTTGGTGCTCATTCTTCCAGACTTTATGGATTAAGCCTTTATTTTAGGACCAGGTTCTGGAAGACTTCTGGTGATACTGTCATGACCTTGTATGTTTCTGACCTGTCTTATCTGGGATCTTATTGCTATGTTCTTTCAGAATTGAGAGTCATTTTTTCAAGAGACACTGGAGTGGCTTGAGTCAGGGAGCTACATCCTTTTAGCATGGATAATTTTATGACATCCAGAGTAAAGTCTGATCTCTTACTTCCTGGACTTTTTTTAGGCCTTTGCCTATGTAAACACAGTTGCCAACTTGTCCCTCGGTGGCAACTGCATTCAAAAGTTGTTGGTTCAAGCTAGCTGGAAGACTCAACAGCTTCACGGTGACTGCCACATAGACCTAACTACCTGGTTTTGACCCTAGGGATAAGTCCCAAATCCTCTCTGGAGGTCATGCCAACCTACTCTTGTTTTGGACCTGAGGCTCCGTTTCCAATCTGTTCTGGGCTACCCTGCACTAAACTGTTAGTACAACTTTCTTTATTGCCCTGAGGATTGAATTCTTCACTTCCCTCTGAGAGAAACCTCTTCCCCCTCCTCCCAAACACATACTGCTAGCCGAGACTTAGGGCACTACTTGCCTATTTCTGTTCTTGACCTACAGCTGAGACCACAATTTGATCTCAGCTATCCTACACTTTTCTGGAGCCAGGACAGGATCTATGGTTGAGTTCAAAGCCTGGCCCAACACTGTTCCATTGTTCCTACCATGTTTACTTACTTTGTATCACATTTGTGATCTTAGACTCGAAAGGTGTCCCATTGTGGTTTCTTCCGATTTCCCTGTCTTCTTATATCTTTATTGTAGTATCTTAAGGAGGAGTTAGGCTGTACTGCACTTTTTCCTCCTCAGATAGATTCACTCATCTACCTTTTTTTTTCTTTTTTTCCCCCCAATGATACATTCTGAGCATATTTAAACAGTAGCAAATTATTTTGGTGACTACAATTTTATTTTCCATTTTCAGGTCTGATTATTCTATGCCACCTTTAATTTTGCTTTTTCTTCTTATTTCTCTTGTAATTCTAGAACTCTGAATCTTCCAAATGAATTTTATAATTGTTGTTTGTCTGGTACTATTATATGCTCCTCTGGTAACGTAATTATTACAGCAACAAATTTGTAAATCAACCTATGTGGAAGCATATTAAGAATGTCCTTCCCCCTCTCTCAAAGTTCAGATAAAAAAAGGAAATATATATAAATATATATATATATATATATATATATACACACACACACATACATATATACACACACATACATATATGTTATGTGTGTATATATACATACATATGTGTATATATGCATTTATGTTTATATATGTACGTATATGTGTATATGTGCGCATATATATATCCTTTCCTAGCCCCTATAACATAGTCATTCTCTTCTCTTTCCTGAAAGAATAAAGATACAGTAGATCCATTTTGTCATGGTATCAGAGGTTAAATGACTTGCCCAGGGTCATATAACTAGGAAGTCTCTGAGAGTGGATGTCAACTTAGACCATCCTGATTCTAGGCCCAGGGCTCTACTCATTCAACTAACAGCTGCCTGAGGCCACTTTTGAACTCAGGAAAATGAGTCTTTAGGCCTTTTGGGTCTGACACTCTACTGTACGACCTCATTTCCCACCAGATATGTAATTATAAGTTATCATTAATGCAATGTTGCTTATCACCTCTTGATTTTATTAATAGCACATAGAAATGCTGCTATGTTGTGGGTTTATTTTGCATCATGCTATTTTATTGAAAGTATGAGCAATACCATTAATTTCATCATTGATTCACTCAGTTTTTCTAAGATATCATCATGAAAAGTACAATAGTAATAATTTTTCTGTACTTTGCCAAAGTTTTTACTTTGACTTTGTTCTGTTCTCTTCTTGTTATAGCTCACATTCCTAGAATTATGTCCAATACTGGTGATTAGGAGAGTTAATTTTGCTTTAACCCTGTTTGTAATGAGGTATCTTTTTTTTAGTTCTTGCCTTTAGAAATGTGCTCTTGATTATATTTTAGAATGACCTTTATAGATTTTAATATAAATGATAGTTGGACTTCATCAACAACTTTTTTCTGAATATATCAAAATAACTATGCACAAATTTGTATTGTTTTTATGATTTATTGTGATAAATTTATTCCTACATTTGAACCATTGAATATATTTTGTTGATACATTAAATACAGATATACGTGTTTATGGGTATGTAGATACATTATATACTGTGACCTTTCTCTGCATTATGATCTCTGCAATAAAATGAGATGATAATTTTAAAACACTTTGCACAGTGCCTGGAACTTAGAAGGTGTTCATTGTTAGCTATCATCATCATCGTCATCATCATCATCACTTTTGTCTTATACTAATTTCATCTTGGTTTCTTCCATTCAACTTTTCTTCCTCCAAGATTATGCACATTTTTTAAAAAGGAAAACAATATTCCACTTCAATGATCTTATCTAGCCCTAGCTAGGTGAAAACCATTATTTATTTTCTTAATCTTTCATTTCTGCCTGAAAATGTTTACCTTTCTAATGATTTATCTATTTGTGTGTTTAATACCCTCTTCACTTCTGGGTACTTTTGATACATTGAGTTGAATTCTTTTCTTTTGCTAAACTCCTTTTCTTTCTTTCTTTTTTGTTCCTTAGATAGATTTCACTAAATATTTATGCATGCAATTTGTAGTCTCTATTGAAATCTATTGCTTTTTTGAATATCATATTCCAAATTTTCTATTTGTCCTTTGTAGACAAGGAGGAATCATAGACTATTCTAATAAGAATACCCTTTGAACATGAAAGGGTTTTTTTTTTCTTTCCTATTATGCCTTACAAAGATTATTGTTTGATGGTATGATTTATGAAGTTTTTTTTTTTGTTTTGTTTTGGTTTTTTGGGGTTTTTTGTAGTCTACATGTGGTAATGTTGGAAAATGTGTACTAGGTTACCTCTCTTTTGGATTTCTTCCCATTAGTAGCTAGTTATGACAGCTTG
Organism: Pseudochirops corinnae; assembly: GCA_028646515.1. Lineage (NCBI taxonomy): Eukaryota > Metazoa > Chordata > Mammalia > Diprotodontia > Pseudocheiridae > Pseudochirops > Pseudochirops corinnae. Next base: position 295,033,530 of record CM053586.1, on the reverse strand, counting down.
AGGAAGGTGGAAATGATAACAATTAGCAGGTCAAAAAAGACTTCCTATGGGAAGTTGTCTATAAGCTGATTCTTTAAGGAAACTAATGATTTTAGACGGTAGAGATAGGAAGTACATTGTAAGGATGGAAGGCAAGATTTAAAAGGAATGAAGGGAAGAGATAGTATCCATGATTCATGTAAGAAACCAATTTGAATGGAATGTAGAATAAAAGGAGGGGGTGATATAAAGTTGTAATGAGAACATAGAACAGAACCGTATTTTAGTCCTCCCTCCTCCAAACCATTGAAACAATTTTTTTTCTATTTCTTATGGATATAACCTGATAGGTAGATTTTTAAAATTTGATTTTCACTTAAATGAAAATCTATTTTGGCATTCTGTAGACATAGCTTAAAACATTTTGTTCAAAAGATGCAATAGTTTTATGTCTGGAAAACTGCTAATGCATTTTTTTACTAGTCCACTTCAGTAAAAAGGCCTCTCTTGTTAATACCAAGAAACAGTGCAAACAAGACATTTAAAAAACTTTTGTCTTATATTCATCAGTTAGAAAATTAATTGTCTAGCAGTGAAATTTTAAAAAAAAAGTCTCCAATATAATTAGTACAATAGGAGTAGAACATTGTGAGTTTCTGTTTCTATCCTTAATTGTATTTTGTTGATAGAAAAGTGGTGATAATATCCGCTATGATTAGGCAGAAATGATTAGAGTCCTGAATTAGTTACACACAATTGTATTCTAGGGCCAAATAAAAGGAAAGAGTATTGTTCATAAAAGAGGGTAAATAGATAACTCAGCATCCAGGAAACTCTGGGTTCTTTTCTCAGTGTCATTAACTAGCAAGGTGACTATGGGCATGCCTTTTACCCCATATCATCATTCAATCATTAAGAGCTTTAGCAGAAAAAGAGATAAGAAAAAAAGAATATCTTTCTCCTGTACAGAGATAATTGAAATTCATTTAATTGGATTGTCCAAACACTTAAATATCAGGCAGATAAGAGTCAAACAGATCCATTTAACCTCTTAAAGACATATTTTCCTCTATTTGTTGAAAGACAATAATAATGTTCATCTTCCTCAAAGTAATGTGGCAAAGGTGCCATCATAATAAAGTTCATTTTTTTAAAATTGCATTGTGTTTGTATGGAAAAGCCACATATGAAATCTTATACAAATTCATGGTTGATTGTCAGGTCATCCAGGGAGAAAAAATTCGGTAGAACCAATTGTTTTATTTAATTGATCCATTTGGCTAAATTGATGTAATGATTCACTAAGCTAGCATTTTCCAAATAATGAACTAGGGAATATTAGTTTTTCTATGTAATATAAATGGAGATACTGGAAGAAAAATTTGATGCTAATAATAACAGCTACACTCAAGTGGGTATTAATTTATATGTGTGTATACATACACATATATACACATGCATATATGTAAATGTTTTTGTTTATATTTTGAAATTTTTTACCATGAACATTATTTCAACTTCTTCTATTTTCATTCTAAATTTCCCTTCCTTTATTACTGGGGCATTCCAACTTTCCAGATTACCTGGAGCATAATTAATGAGCTTTATCAATATGTTGTAAAGCCAAATATCTTTTTTGGTCAAGACATTCTTGGATATATTGCACAAATCAATTAATCTTTGAATTGCTGAATATGTCTCTTAGAATTTATTATTTAACTTAATCATTTAGTAATCATACAGATCCAAGTACTATGCAAGTCTTCAAAGAACTTAGATTCAGAACAAAAAGGTATTTTCTATAATACATGGCCCAGTAGTCTATGTTTGGAGTTTGTATAGACAAGGTCTTATCTTAAAGTCAAATCTCCCACTCTCCACTCCCACTTCTGCCTAAATCACATTGCATTAACTCATTTCCCCCTTAGAATTGCCTCTAGGAAATCACAGAATATAGCTCATGTTTATGTCTTCATAGATGTTGGTAAAGGGGAACCCAACTCCCACAGAAGGACCCAAGGAAACAATGTATATCAAGTATAGAACAGTATTATATATCATCATAAAAATGAAGAAAACGCAGAAAAGACTCACAGTTGTCTCTGAGAGATCTATTCAATTCTGCTCCTTGTCTGTTATAGAACATTCTATGTTAGAACATCTGAAGGCTCTAAGAAACCCCAAGTTCAGCTCCCTTCAAAGGTAAATCCCAATCATAGATTGATGCTATGACTCTGGGAGACTAAATCGGCCCTGGGGAAAGGTGAACTCCTCAAAGAAAGGACAAGTTGACAAAGATGATAAAGACAGAAATACGTAGTCTTGGTGGGGCATTGAATATATAGGCACAGTCATACACTATTGATGTAATTATGAATTTATCTAATACTTCTAGAAAACAATTTAAAATTATACAGGAAAACTTAATGAATTATTCAAATTCTTTCCCCTAAGGAACTGAGAAATATATTCAGGACATCCATATAGAGAGAAAGGATGATGGAATAGGTGGCAAAATATTAATGACACCACTATTTGTCAACAAAAATAACTAAAAATATATTACATGCATATATTAATTTGTGAACCAACATATTTTGGTACTATATAGGAATATAATGAAATATAATTGCATCATGAGATAATCTTAATGTTAGAAATTCAAGGAAGCATGGGAAGACTTGAATGAACTCATATAGAACCAGAAAAGCAGAACCTGAAAGATAGTATACTAAATAATTATAATAACACATATGACAAAACCAAAAGATGACAGATTTCAGATCAAGTACAGTGAACAATGTGGTTCTAGATGTGTCAGAAAACATGGAGGACAAGAGGAAACACTATGGAAGGTAAATAAGAGACAAAGAAGGGAGAACCTAAGGGCCTAAAATATTTGGCTGTGCTTGGGTGTGGCTTTCCCTTTTCCTAGTTCAGAAGTAAACAGGCCTTGCTATTTCCTCTAAGAAGAACATTGGTAGTGCCTTAATGAATTGTATTCTCTGACCTTTGTCATTCATTTATATAACAGTCATACTAATAGCATAAAGTTTTGATTAATAATCCCCATCATAAGAAAAGAGTCATAATTCTCAAAAGGAGATTTTCTTTTGGTTGCATTGCTGTTGTTGTGTTTTGCTCTTTGTTTTCAAAGAGGACCGTGGCATCAGATAAATGATGACATGACTACGTCCAGGGCATATTGCATGCTATACTAGTTATGATCCATATATTAAACTACTTTTCATGTTTTATTTTTTAAGTAATTATTTTAGTGTTAAACTCTATTAATAAAACAAAAAAAAGCCCAAGACTATCATCATATACTAACGAGATATTGGGACGTATGTCAGAAGAAGATCAGAATAGGAAGTTAAAAGAAAGTCATTGTGAAGGGTGAAAAATTAGGCATAGCAGAAGGATTTTTAATTTATTTGATTTTTATTCTATGGAATAAAAGAAGTATTTCTATAACATAGTACATATTAGATTTGAAATTTCCTGAACGATCATCTTTTTATTATACTATGTAAACTATGACAAAGATTGTTCATGAAACTACAAATCTGTTATGTATGACTTGCTATTCTTTTAAAATATATAGTAAAGTTGTCATGTAAATTTCTTTATTTTCCTTTTATTTAGTCTCTCCCTGTCCTAGAGATGGTGACCATTAGACACAAATTTGTGTGTATGTATGTGTATAAATACATTATATATCTTAAATATTTGACCATATATTAGGACAAAAATATTGATGGTTAAACCCCAAGGATTTTACTGCATCTTATATTTAGGTACGACTTCCCTAATAGCAGAATACAATCACATTCATTTATCTTATTGTTTATTTAATTCTAAGACTAGGTTAGCTGTTTGCAAGGTAGCAATATGTCACCTCTATATCACAGAGCTGTACTCATGTTGTAATCTGATGGAATTCTGAAAGAAATAAATATAGCTTTGAAAATAAAAGTTCCGATTCAATTTTGAGAATAATAATTTTAAAAATCTTGTATTTCTTCTTTCTTTTGAATATCAAAATGACATATATATATATATATATATATATGTGCATATATTTTCTACAAATCTTACTATGAGCCCTGATAAATTAGCTGCTTAAACTTTAAGTAGAAAATCAAGGAAAGGAAGGAAAAAAAAACACTTATTGAAGCATATATTCTGTTCCAAGTCCTGTCCTACACACAGTATAAAGACTTTCATTTGATTCTTCTCAAAGCACTGGTATGTAGGCATTATCATTTTCTTTTGCAATTGAAAAAACAGGTATTGGGAGGTTAAATGAGCTTAAGTGATTTGTCTAGGAATTTGAACTCAAGTCTTCCTTAGTACTTGGGCTTAAAGGCTCAGATCTTTTTCTACTGAGTCACTCAGCTGCCTCAATGTTCATGTTTACATAAGAAAAATAAAATTTGTCATAAAAATACAAGTCAGTTCATTATAAATCAGTACCTGGTGAGTTGGAAAATTAAACTGACTTCATTTCTCTTGGATCAGTTGATCCTATAATTCATATAATAAGGCAAAATGGGCATTTGTTTTTGCATGTGATCACTCAGGGAACAGCGTAGAATATTGAAATACATTTGAAAGTTGAACATCATATCTGTGAAAATCCCATTGTCCATCAGGAAAATGAGTTCTTGTGCCTCCTGCTGAGCAAACATGGGAGGGTTCATTACAGTCAGAATATAGTAGAAAGCTGAGCAAAGGGAAATCAGGAGTTAAGTTGCCAGGAATAAAAAACACAGGTCAGTATCTGCCAGGGAGCATACATAGCAGGCAGGAGCCCCAGAGAGTAGAAATGGATTGCTAAACCCAAATGAAAAAACACAGGAGTGCAGTCAGTCACTAAAACAAGGTTAGGAATCAGAAGCTAGAGTCAGGAGAACAAAAGGCAACACTGGGGAAGGTAAACACCAAAAACCTAAGGGCCTAAAACATTTGGCTGTGCTTGGGTGTGGCTTTCCCTTCTCCTAGTTTAGAAGTAAACAGGCCTTGCTATTTCCTCTATGAAGAACACTGGCAGTGCCTTAATGAATTGTATTCTCCGACCTTTTTGGTTCATGTATACAGCAGTCATATTAACACAATAAAGTTTTGATTAATAATCCCCATCATAAGAAAAGAGTCATAATTCTCAAAAGGAGATTTTCTTTTGGTTGCATTGTTGTTGTTGTGTTTTGTTCTTTGTTTTCAAAGAGGACCGTGGCATCAGATAAATGATGACATGACTTGCAGAGTGGACTGTGATTTGAGTGAGGAAGGGCTGTGCAAGGTAACCAGCCTCACTTTCTCCTCCAGATTCATCTGGATCCAGTGACCAGATATTTATCAGGATGACTGAAGATGGCCCATGATGCAGTGGGAGATCTTGGCCATTTTAGGGTAATGCCTTGACAAGTACTCACTTAGAGTGAGGCAATGCCCATTCAGTGAGTAGGCCTCTTTAAGAAGTGCTTTTCTTTAGTAGCCCTGAGAAGGCCAAGGACCAATATCATCATCCCTGTTTCACAGACCACAGAACAAGGATTAAGGAGCTCAAATAATGTGTGAAAGTTTACATGGTTAGTGTCAAGGTAGTGTCAATCAAATTTACAAATTCAGGTCTCTCAGCTCTAGGACTGTACCTTCCAAATGTAAAGCTGGGCAGAATGTGTTCACTTAAAGTTTGATAGAATATCAGCATTTAGTTAAAATTTTAAAAGGCCTATCCATTTACTAGCTACTATAGGTCTGGCACATAATTTTTAAAAATTCAATCTCACAAATTACATATTTTGATAATGATAGGTTGTTCATTTCATCTTGGTAAGATCTATTAGCAAAAAAGAGACCTATGATTATTTCATTATTAAATCTACTCTTTTCCCCACATATCACACAGAAATAAAATATATTAAAAGCACACTATCTTTTGGGAAAGAAGGAAGTCTAAATAGGCTTCATTTAGCATATTGACAAGTGTGACTATTCTTTTGGTGAGAGTAAGGAAACTATAGCTTCATTGCTGAGTGTAAAAGTTCTTTTTTCTTTTTCCAAAGGCCCCATACTTTTCACCTCAAACCCAGAAAATAATAGCTTTATATATAATGGGTTCATTTCTAAAAGAAGCTATAAAGGGCAAGCTACAATCTTGCTTTAGGAAATGTTGGCACAATTACCATGACTTCCTCCCTAGAGATGCTAAAAGCTTTCATGGGGAAACAAAGACCTTTGGGTTACAATTTTATTAATGTTTAATATGTGTCATTTAATACTAGGAATGTCATTTATAACATTATTAGAATCTCCCTATGAAGGTGCTGCTGTTTTACTCTCAACATATTCTTCTGATTTTTGATCTAACCATTAAACAAAGAGTTCAGGATTAGTGTAGAGAACAGTGAATTTGCGATCAGGGGACCTGGTTTTAATTCACTGCTCTGAAACAAAGAACATGTGTGCCCTTGATCAAGTCACAACTCCAGTCTTGGTCTATAAAAATTAAGACACAGGATTAAAGGTTCAATTTCAGACCTAAGTCCCATGATTCAAGTTCTAAAAATTACAGCTTGTAATGCCAAGCAAAGGCAACTTCCAAGGTTCGGATTACCAGCATGGTAAACCCCATGTATTCAGCAAACATTCACAGAACAGAGAAAGTCAAAATACAGTGTAACTTGTTTCTTTAGCAAGTAAGTTCTCAATTAAGTCCAGGTGCTACTCTACCCCTAGACAGTACATTCATTTAGTCAGTCAAAAGTCTCTTCTCAAATG
>CM053586.1:294987710-295026265 GCA_028646515.1 Pseudochirops corinnae | reverse complement strand
ACACACACACATACATATATACAGGCACTGGGGTGGGGAGATCCATCTTGCCCTATTGGAAAGTCAGAGGGGTAATGGGGGAGGATATAGGAGAGAACAGATTGGCGGAAGGGGTATACAGTGGGATTGCTGTTTTGGGGTGGTGCATAGGAGAAAGATGGGGAGAAAATTTGTAACTCAAAATTTCATGGAAATGAATGATGTAAACTAAAAATAAACATAAGTTAATTAAAAGCAACAACAGCAACAACAAAAAATAAACAAATAAGCCTAGTCAAACAAAACTAACTAACTAAAATAGAATGCTTGAAAGTCCTCTATCTTCCTCGAATGCCCATTTTCCCCCCTGAAGGATTATATTTTGTTTTGCTGGGTAGGTAATTCTTGGTTTTAATCTTAGCTCCTTTGATCTCCAGAATATCATATTCCAAGCCCTCTGATCCCTTAATGTAGCAGCTACTAAATCAGGTGTTATCCTGATTGGGTTTACAAAATTCTTGAATTGCTTCTTTCTAGCTCTTTGCATTATTTTCTACTTGACCTGGGAACTCTGGAATTTTGCTACAATATTCCTAGCAGTTTTCCTTTGGGATCTCTTTCAGGAAGTGATCATTGGTTTCTTTCAATTTCTATTTTACCCTCTAGTTCTAGAATATCAGGGCAGTTTTCCTTGATAATTCCTTGAAAGATGATATCTAGACTTCTAGACTCTTTTTTTGTGCTCATGTCTTTCTGATAGTCCAATAATTTTAAAATTATTTCCCCTGGATCGATTTTCCTGGTCAGTTGTTTTTCCAATGATATGTTTCACATTGTCTTCTATTTTTTAATTCTTTTGTTTTGTTTTATAATTTCTTGGTTTCTCATAGAGTTGTTAGCTTACATTTACTCCATTTCAATTTTTAAGAGCTTATTTTCTTCACTGAGCTTTTGGACTCTCTTTTCCATTTGGTTGAATCTGATATTTAAGGCATCCCCCTTTTCATTGGCTTTTTGGACATCTTTTGCCATTTGGGTTAATCTATTTCTCTGATTCTCCTTTAGCAAGCTGTTGACTCATTCTTCATGATTTTCTTTCATCATTCTCATTTATCTTTCCATTTTTTCCTCTATTTTTCTTACTTGATTTTGAAAATTCTTTTTGAGCTCTTCCATGGCTTTAGACTAACTCATATTTTTCTTGGAGACTTTGGATGTAGAGGCTTTGACTTTGTTGTCTTTTTCTGGTTGTATGTTTTAATCTTCTTTGTCAGCAAAGTAAGAGTCTAAAGTATGAGGGTTTTTCTTTTCTCCCTCTGTTTTCTCTTTTTCCCAGACAATTACTTAACTTTTTAACTTTTTATTAAAGTAGGAGTCTGTTTCCACCATGGAGCGTTTATTGTCCCAAGCTTCAGGAGTTCTGTGCAGCACTTTTTTTAGAGCTACTTCTAGGGAACTGCAAATTTTCAGTTCTTCTAAGGAGGTATGACCAAAGGACAGATGTTTCTTCCTCACCCATCCTGTGCTTTGGTCTTTTCTGCCTTAGTACTGTGAGGATTCCCTCCCCACCACCTCCATAAGTTCCATCACACCAGTGCTCTTCCTCACCACAGGACTGCCACCCAGGTTGGTGAACAAGATCTAAGCATGGGCAAAGCAAGAGAATCCTTCCTTAGTGTCAGCAATGAGATCCCTGCAAACCCTCTTTGATCATGTGCTTGATCGCCTCACTGTCTGTGTGCTAAGAGTCCCAGAAGCAGACATGGCCTCTGCTGCCACCCAGAGGGCACTCTGGATTGCGCTCCTCTCTTACCCAGGTTCAACAAATCTTTCCTATACACCTTCTAAGTTGTTTCTGGTGTTGTGGGTTAAGAAGTCTGGAAACTGCAAGAGTTGCCAGTAATTCAGGCCCCCTAAGGTCTGCTCTAGGCTTTCTGGGGCTTTGACTGTGCTGTACCATTTTGTGCTGGACTGCGTTCCTCTCTAAGACTGGCATAACAGACCTTTCCTGTCAACCTTCCAGGTTTTCTTGAACTGGAAACTTGTTTCACTTCATCATTCTGTGGGTTCTGCAGCTCTAGAATTTGTTTAGTCATTTTTACATGCATTTGAATGGGTTTGGGGGACAGCTCAAGTGAGTCCCTGCTTTTACTCCACCATCTTGATTCTAACCTCTTTTTTATGCTCTTTATATATATTTTGCTTTGGGCAAACTATCACATTTCTATAGGATTATTTATTCGTGTAGTACCCTTTCTAATAGGTATTATTCAGGGTATTCTTCCAGTGTGGTACTGTGCCAGTTTTCAGTTTGAAAACCCAGTTACCCTCAAATGACTGAGAGGATATGTGAAAAATGGAGCATTAATGCACTGTTGGTGAATTAGACATTCTGTAGAGCAATTTGGAACTATGTCCAAAGGGCTATAAAAACATGCATACCCTTTGACCTAGAAATACCACTACTAGATCTGTATCCCAAAAGAGATTAAAAAGAAAACTAAAAAGGACCTTTATGTACAAAAGCGCTCTATATACTCTTTTCTAGGAGCAAAGAACTGAAAATTGAGGGGATGCCCATCAATTGAGAAATGGCTGAACAAGTCATGGCATATTATCATGGGGAATACTATTTCACTATGGAAAATGATGAGTGGAATGCTCTCACAAAGGCCTGGAGAGACTTGTGTAAGCTGATGCAAAGTGAAAAGTACTGTCTACAAAGTAACAGCAATATTGTAAGATGATCTGTTGTGAATGGCTTAGCTCAGCAATAAAATGATCTAAGACCATTCTAAAGGACTTTTGATGAAAAATGCTTTCTATCCCCAAAGAGAGAACTGATGGTGTCTGAATTCAGATTAAAGTCCATTTTTTTGCTTTCTTTATTTTTCTTGAAGATTTTTCTTGTCTATGTTTTCTTTCACAATATGACTATTATGAAAATTTTTTGTATCACTGCATGTAAATAACTTATATTGAATTACTTGCCTTCTCAATGAGAGTGAGTGGGGATGGGGGGAGGGAGAGAATTTGGAGCTTAAGGGTTTTTTTATATAAGTTAATTTATTTTTAGTTTTCTAAATTCAATTCCATAAATTTTACATTTTCTATCCTTCTTTCCCCTCTTTCCTCCCCAAGATCTCATGCAATCTGATAATAGGCTTTACATATATATTCCTATTAAACTAGCTGGTCTCAACCTTCCTAATGCTGTGACCCTTTAATACAGTTCCTTATGTTGTGGTGACCCCCAACCATAAAATTATTTTCGTTGCTACTTCATAACTGTAATTTTGCTACTGTTATGAATTGTAATGTAAATATCTGATATGCAGGATGTTTTTAAATTGAACATAACCCACAGGTTGAGAACCACTGTATTAAACATATTTTCACATTAGACATGTGGTATAGAAGAATTAGAATGAATGGGAGTAACCGTGAGAAAGAAAGAAACAAAACAAAACAAAACAGAAATAGTCTGCTTTGCTGTGCATTCAGATTCTTTCTCTGGATGTGAATGGCCTTTTCTATCCTGAGTCATTTGTAATTGTTTTAGGTCTTTGCATTGCTGATAAGGGCTAAATCTATCAAAATCCATCATCACACACTGTGGCTGTTATTGTGTACAATGTTCTCTTGGTTCTGCCCACTTCTGCATCAGTTCATATGTATTTCCAGGTTTTTCTGAAGTCCACCTGTTCATCATTTCTTATAGCACTATTCCATTCATATACCCCAGCTTGTTCAGCCACTGCCCAATTGATGGGCATCCCCTCAATTTCCAGTTCTTGGCCACCACAAAAAGAGCTGCTATAAATATTTTTGTACATGTGAATCCTTTCCCCATTTTTATGATCTCTTTGGAATACAGCCCTGCAAGTGGTATTACTGGATCAAAGGGCATGCACATTACTGTTGCCCTTTGGGCATAGCTCTAAATTGTTCTCTAGCTTGATTGTACCAGTTCACAGTTCTACCAATAATGAATTAATGTTCCAACTTTCCCACATCTTCCCCAGCATTGATTATTTTCCTGTTTTGTCATGCTTGCCTATCTGATAGGTATGATGTGGTACCTCAGAGTTGTTTTGATTTGCACTTCTCTAATCAACAGTGATTTAGAGCATTTTTTCATATGACTATAGATAGCTTTAATTTCTTCCTCTGAAAACTGCCTTTTCATATCCTTTGATCACTTATCAATTGGGAAATGACTTGCATTCTTATAAATTTGACTCAATTCTCTATATATTTTAGAAATTAGACCTTTAGCAGAAACACTAGTTGTAAAATTTCTTTCCCAGTTTTCTGCTTCCCTCCTAATCTTGGTTGCATTGGCTTTGTTTGTACAAAAAAAAACTTTAAAATTTAATGTTATCAAAATTATCCATTTTGCATTTCATAATGTTCTCTCTCTCTTGTTTGGTCATAAATTCCTCAATTCTCCATAAATCAAACAGATAAACTATTCTTGTGACCCTAATTTGCTTACAGCATCTGCCTTTATAGCTAAGTTATATACTCATTTAGGCTTATTTTGGTGGAACTCAAAGTTTTAAAGATAATGCTCTTTTTTACATGTAACTGGGGGAAAAGAAAATACTAAATAAAAATTGATAAAAAGAAAAGAAATACAATCATGCTTTAAAAGAAAATGTAGTGCTTATCTAAAGAGCATAGAATGTTCCAGAAAAAAGGGGGAAATCAATCTCAAGAAACCGACATTCTGTATCTTTCAATATTTTTCTATTTCCAAAAAATGAACTTTTTTTTTACTTTCAAAAAACCTAAGCAGAACAGAATCTTTTAATATTAATTTCATTTAATTTTTAAGTTTAAAAAATAGGAATTACATATCAAAGTAAAGGTGGGAAGAAAGAAGAGGAAAACGATATCTTAGACATGAGGCTACATAAATAGATTATGTGTATGGCAAGCTACTGAATATCATCTCAATATATAAATTTCTTCTTGACAGTCATTGTAGCTTTAGACATTGGCAGAACAAAGAAACAAAAAAAGAACAAGAAGGTGGTAAAGAAATCGCTTCTTTTTTTGGAAGGGGGAAGGCAGGGCTATTGGGGTTAAGTGAGTTGCCCAAGGTCACATGGCTAGCAAGTGTTAAGTGTCTGAAGTCACATTTGAACTCAGGTCCTCCTGACTCCAGGTCTCTATTCATTGCTCCATCTAGCCCTATAATTTTTTAAATTGTATTAAACATAAACGAAAGCCCTGTAACAATTTTTTTAATTTTATTAAACATAAATGAAAGCCCTATAACAATTTTTGCTTATCTTTCTTACTTGGTTTTATAAGAAATAGTCAGCCTATTTTTCTCTCCCAATCTACAAAGTCCAATTCCTGTATTGTGAATGTTGCCTTTAATTTTTCAAGAGCAAAAAAAAAAATCCTCATACAAAAATGTCTATTTAATTTTCAGGGAAAAAGAAAAACCTTACATGATTTTGCTAATGGTTCATTTATTCATCCAGTTATCATGAGTTATTATTTGTTTTTTTTAAAGTCATAATAGTTAATGAGGATTAAAAGATAGATCCTGGCTCTGATCCTTACCTTGCCTGGCCCTGATTAGCTTTGCACATATGGCTAGATTTCTAGACCTATCTGGCCTTTAGCTTCCTCAACTATAAAATCAATGGGTTATTTTAGGTGTTCTCTAAGGTTTCATCTACTTCTAGAAATTTTATGATTGAATACATACATCAAATGATGAAGTTTCAAAGGCCATGCTCAAATAAAACTCTCCTTGGGTGACAGAAAAAAGGTAAGAATACTTCTCTCTTTCTCTTCCCCTATGAGGCAGAATACATATCTCCAGCTCAGTTCATAGCAGCCATGACACTAATGATAATAACAATTATAATAATAATAACAAACATATGGCATCTTCTATAGATCATGCACTGGGGTAAAGAGAGATCAAGTGACTTGCCCAAGGTAACACATCTAGTAAGTTTCTGAGGTTAAATTTGTTACTACAGTCCCAAAGCTTTATCCACTGCACCGTCTACCTGCTTTTTCACTAAGATTTTAAACTATTACTTGTCCTGGGGGGAAACATCGCTTTAGAAGTGTAAGGTAAATAAAATGATTTTTTTCAACTTGAATATGGAGAATATAAGGTGTGCATTATCAGTCAATAACCAAGCATTTATTTAGCACCTATTGTGCTTGAACATGGAGTATGAGAAGGGAGTAAATGTATGACGAGTCTGGAAAGATAGGTTTAATAAGGTCATGAAGGGCTTAAAGTTCTAAATGAAGGAGTTCTTATTTTATTCTGTAGGCAATAGGGAGCCACAGGAGTTGATTGAGTAGAGGAGTGATATGGGCCAGATCTGCACTTAAGAAAGATCACTTTGGCGGCAGTTAGTACTAAACTGGAGCAGAGAGAGACTTGAGGCAAGTAGGCAAAATAGGAGGTTTTGCTATAATACAAGCAACATGTGATGAGGACGAAGAAAAGTAGTAGTTGTGTGATCAGAGAAGAGGTCATATTCAAGAGATACTGTAGAGATAAAAATAGTAATACTTGTCAACTAATTTAGATCCATGGGGAGACTGGGTCAAGAATTGAGGACAAAAAATAATCACAATTATAATTATAAAGAGGACCTTAAAGATCATAATATAGTCTACTCTCCCCACCACATCCCCATTTTTATCTACAAGGGAAATGATACACAAAGATTTTAAGTTCCTTAATTTTAGATAGTTACTTCTAGCCAAGACTTGAACTCATGCCTCTTCATTCCCACTATATTATTGTGTTGGTTTTCATCACTTCAATTAAATACATATTAGTAAGAAAAGTATTAAAATACATTCATGTTCTCCTACTAATGTGATTGTTATTAATATTATTATGCCTTTCAAAATGAATAGCTATTCTTAATTACTTTTTCTACATGATGAGTTTCTAAGGAGTCTACATGTTTACCTCTCTTTGGCAATAAGATAATTGTTGAAATGTTCTTTCTGGTTATTTGAAAATAGTACTGATAGTTGTTTTAATTATAGTTTAAATTTAATTATTAAGTATTTTTTATCCCTCCCACAACCCACTCAAGTAGAAAACATAAACAAAAGCCCTATAACAAATAAGCATAGGAAAACAAAACAAATTCCCATTATTAGTCATGTCCATAAATGGGTTTCATTTATTTTGTCTTCTCTCTATCAGATGATTGGGAACATTCTACATCATCAATCTCCTGGAATTATGGTTGATCATCGTGTTTCTCAGAGTTCTTGAGTCTATTAATTTTGTTGTTTGTGTTTACAATGTTATTGTTACAGTATATATTATTCTCATTTTTCTGCTCACCTACTTGATTTCAGGAAGGTCAGAAAAGTTGCTATTTGATTGAACGGAGGAGGCAAATTCCTATTGTTAAAATTGCTGCATATCGTTGATTTAAAATTTGTTTGCCCTATAATTATGCCCAGATAAGGCACAGAATCATTTAATGACTCTTTTCCCAGTTCTGCTTCTGATGCTTCAGACTTTGCTAAGATGTATCAACTGGCTTTTTACCTAAGACTTCCTCAGCACCTGAGGTTATCTCTCTTTCAAACCCCTCAACCCTTCTCCCATGGGTAAGTTTTTTTCTGGGATTCCATTTGGTGGAGGAGTCCAGACTAGCCAACATTTATGGCCCTTCTAGTTATACTTCTAACTCTCTGAACTTTACCACCCTACCACTTTTCAACAACCATTTGTGAGTTGTCTTTCCCCATTGGAAGTTCCTTGAGGCAAGGATTGTCTGTTTTTTTTGTATTCATATCCCCAGTGCTTAGCACAGTATCTAGAACATAGTAAATAGTTAATAAATGCTTAATGCCTGACTCCCTTAGACTGTGGCATGCAATTTAGAAGACAGATGGTGTGATTTTGTTTCCAACTCTCTGTGGATGGTGAGGGTCAGATTATAGAAACCGTAGAAAGAACAGGGGCAGCTGGAGTGCTAGGCTTGGAGTCAGGAAGTCCTTTGTGGCTCTGGGCAAGTCACTTAAACTTGTTTGCCTCAGTTTTCTTGTCCTTAAAATGAGCTGGAGAAGGAAATGGCCAACCACTCACTCCAGTGTCCTTGACAAGAAAACCCCAAATCGGGTCACAAAGAGTCAAACACAACTTAAACTGAACAACAAGAAAGAACCAAGTAATTAATTATACTCTATCCTAATAAACTGGAAACAATGGGAAGGATATATGGTTGCGTTGGTTTTCTAATCCTTCAATCCAGTTTAATCGCTTCTCTGTTAAAGAAACAAGAGTCTTCTTGTCCTTTTGTCTTAACTGTCTTCTTCTGAGTATTCTAACAGCTAATGGCAATGGACTTCTACTATTCCTGCCTGTTCTTTATTTTTTTTGGAAGTTTTGTGAGAAAAAGGAAAACCTGATACTTTTCTGGTTGGACGAGGAAAACCCATTTCAGTTTCTCCCTCTAGTTTGTGATGTTTTCTTCTGTTCCCCCTTCTGTATTTGTTACAGATGCATTTAACTGAATCTATTTAATCCAGTTCCATCCAGTTTACAAATATATTCATCTGTCTACACATTTAAGATTATTGTAAAGAATTATATCCTCAGAATAATTACCAAATGGTTAGTATATATTTAAGTCAATCTACTGAGACACTTTCAAGGCATATGTAAAAACTCCTGGGAACAGATAAGTTGACCACAAAAATCCTGGGCTCTGTGTAGTGGTCCCCAGTTTGAGAAGGAGGAAACTAAGGCTAGATCAGTACTAACAATATCAGGACTTGGTTGGGAAGGTGGATGCTTTCATATAAAGCAGACAATGGAAGTTTTTAGAAATACTCAAAGGAGAATAAGGAGAGGAGAAGAAGAAGTGGCAGTTAATTTATGGTAGCACCATTACATTGGTAGCCAGTATCCGGCATCTCTGTGGTTTCCTTCTCTGGTACCATGAGCATCGATGAGTTGACTAATAAGTTGAGATCAAGTAGACAATTGTGTGTCTTTGCTTTTGTTTATTTGTTTCTATGATGAATGCTCACTCTAGCAGCAGGAAAACTGAGAGACCTACCAAGTATAAGGAAGAGACAGTCTCTAAGCACTGACATACAATTGCTTAATTAAAAAAAAAATCTTTAAAGTATACATTTGTCAGATATAATAACATTTATCATACAAACTTGTAGTTTACCCTGTTACCGTGTTGGTTGATATCTCTTTATAGCATGAGGAAGCAAAGGAATTATAGGAGAAGTGAATTTTTCCTTGCAACCACCAGCCCTTTGTTAGAGAGGTTTTGTTTTGTTTTGTTTTTAATTTGGAGGCATAAGTATGAACGATTTCAAAATTACATTTTAAAGTTTAGAATTATTATCAACATGGACCATATTTGCAAATATTCCAGCCATAAACTCAAGACCAAATGTTATACATACACATTCAAGAAAAAAAGAATTTTTAAATATTAAAGGACTTAAATAATTGGAGCAATATTCATTGTTCTCACTAGATGGAAAGTTCTTGAGATAGAGGTAATTGAAAAGATAAAATAGATAGTTTTTATGACATGAAGTAGAAGCAATTCTACACTAACAAAATCACTAACTAAAATAATAAAGGAAACAATGAATGAGAGAATGAATGAGAGAACTACATAAAAAACTCAAACATATGTCTTTTGTATAAAATTTATAGGGATATAAAACAAACATATAAGAACAAGAATCTTTTCCCTCTAGAAAAGTCACTAAAAGATAAGAACAGTTTTCAAAGGAAGAATCAAGAGCAGTTAAAAATCAGAGGAAAGATTGTTCCAAATAACTAATAATAAGAGGTTTACAAATCAAAACAATTTTTAGGTTTCTTCTCAAACCTACAAGTCGGAATGCTTAATGTTGGATAGGGCCATGGAAAGGCATGTGTATCAATACATTGTTGGTTGATTTGTGAATTGGTCTCATTCTGGTGAAAAAATGGAATTTTACTAAAAATAGTAAAAAGACTGAAATATCCATACATTTTGTCCTGGTTCCCAGAATACTATCCTAAGGAGGCCAAAGACAGAAATAAATTGTCCCTATGTATGACAATATTTATAGCACTGCTTTTTGTAGTACCAAAGAAATGGAAAAACAAAGTCTTTACTAGTTGATTGAAGAATATTTATACAAACTGTAATAAATTCATTTAATAGAATATTACTGTAATAAGAATTTAGAAATATGAAGCATTGAATGAAACATGGGAAGATGTCTGTGAACTGATGCAGATTTAAATAATTTGAAACAGGAGAAATTATACACATAATGACTGCAAAATATAAGTAGAAAGAACAAAAATAACAAAATGAAAATTAATGCTGAGTAATATTGGCCAAGTTTAGTCCCAAAGAAAAGATGAAATAAAGTCACCTTCCTTCCTTTTTGAAAAGGTGGGGACTATAGGTGTGGAACATTCCATATATTTTCAGAACTACTGGATATACTGGTGACTTATGCTGAATTGTTTTCTCCTCTTTCTTTTCTTTATATGAAGGATGGCTCTCTGGAAAGGGGAGAAGGGACACTCTTAGAAATTCAGGTGACATAAAAATGAAATATATTAATAAAGAGGATTTACAAAAAACATTAATGTATAAAGGTAAGACACCCATGATGAATTTACATGTTTGTACTGAGCTAGAAAATTTATTTATGCTCTATACCCTTCTTGGTTTCAGGCAAAAATTGTTATTTATTCATTGGTCTTTGGAAACTTAGCTTTCTATTGTTCACTGCTTTAAAATTTTAATAATTACTAGACAGAAAGTATTAGCAAGTTGTAACCCCAAATCCATTGTTAGCTAATGCAATTAAAACTTCTAGGTCATAGATTTTTAACTTAGATTTCATGAACTTAATTTAAAATGTTTTCATAATTACATTTCAATAAATTGGTTTCCTTTGTAATTCTATGTATTTTTAATTCATTTTAAAACATTCTGATAATGATGCAGAGGGTGGTACCAGACTAAAAAAGTGGTCCATCAAACGCGCACACACACACATACACACACACACACACACACACACACACACACACACATTGAAGACAAATAGTTTAGATAAAGGATATTTAAGTTCCCCCAGAGAAGGTTTTAAGGGTTATGAATTATCCTACAAAAAGTGTAAATTTCCTTACTGACTAATAAACATAACCAAAAAAGAAGATGCTTTCATTTAAGGCACAGAGTCTCCTTGGAGAAGTCCACAATGCAATCAAATCTCTTTGAGAATCACGCTCCTGAAGGTCACTAATTATGCTTATTAAGCATAAACCCTAACACAGTCTACATTCGTTCAAAGAGAATCTGCCTCTTCAAAGAAATCTCTATGGAATCAGTCAAAGGGATTATTCCTAGGAAAAATAATAGATAAGTACTCGCAGAACAATGTGCAGTGATTGTTGCAATTTTATACTTCACTGCTCTTTCATGACAAATTGGGTAGCAAACTTTCCTTACCAATCTGCCCCCAGCCTGTCACTGAAGAGCACAATGTCAATATAATGCAATGAGGCTACAAGTCTAGTTATAAAAGGTAAAAATACAAAACAAAAGCATCATTAACTGAAGAGGCATGCTCAGTAACCTTCTGGAGCAGATAATGGAAAACAACTTGACAGTTTTAAGAGAGGGGATTATGTATGTTGTCCTCAGCAGCATAGCCATTTAACTTCCATTATATCGACTCTTTTGAAAAAAACATCCTGAAGACTTTTAATTATCTAAACAGGAAAATAAAAAAGCTTAGGTGATGTGCCTTAGCCTTATAGGAACTGGATTCAAAAAGGTATAGTATTTTTTTCCCCATGACAAAAGAGCTATCCTTTCTCTCTCAATCTCTCTCTCTCTCTCTCTCTCTCTCTCTCTCTCTCTCTCTCTCTCTCTCTCACTGTTTTTCTCTCCCACTCTCTCTCTTCCCCCCATCTCATATATGTGTATATCTAAGGTATACATGTGTAATCATATATCTTCTAATATAATATGAATTTATCTAAATCTTTTAAAAAATATTTACACAAAATTACATGTCTGTAAAGAGGCAACCAAGTGGTATAATAGATAGTGTTATCATACTTGGATTCAGAAATACTTGAATTCAAATCTGACTTCAGATACTACTAGTTGTGTAACTCTGGGAAAGTCACTTAACTTCTTTCCTCAGTCTCTTCATCTATAAAATAAGGATAATGATCACACACATCTCTTAAGGCAGTTGTGAGGATAAAATAGGACAACATGTTTAAAGCACTTTCTGCTCCTATATACTTTTTGCATATCAGGGAAGTGAAGCAAACAGAGGTCATCTGACTTGTATAAGGTCACAGTTAGTAAACTTCTTAGGCCAGATTTGAATTCAGCTCTTCCTGCTTCTAGATCCAGCACTTTACACACTGTACCACCAAGCTTCCATCCTTTAGTTTACATTTTTTTTAGTTTACAGTCTAGTAGGGCTATAAAACATACTCTCAACTGTATATCCAATTTGATTGTGGTAAGTGCACAAGCAAGGTCAGAGTTAGAGGAGATTAAAAAATGTAGTGATCAAATATCTGGGGGTCTGTGTGGAAGCTTCATAGAGAAAATATTCCTTGCTGTGGGTTTCTAAAGAAGAGAAGGACTTCAAAAGTTGGACATATTGAGCATATCTTTTTCAAGGAAGTAGGAAGTATATGTACTACAACAAAGACCAGAGGAATCTGAATGAAATAAGGGAATAGATAGTGTTTTGGTTGGGCTTAAAGGTAAAATATATAGAGTACTGTCAAATCAAAAGTCAAAAGGTAGACTGAGGTCTTATTGTGGAAGACCTTACATACTGAGAAAACTCATTTGTACTTAATCAAATAGGCAGTCAAGACCAGTCTAAGGCTTTTGAACTTAGTAACCCAGCCTACCCAAAACCCTACAAAGATTATTTTGCAGCTTTGAAGTATGAGTTAGAAGAAACAGGGACTGGAGATGGAAAGGCCTAATAGGAGGCCATTACAGTGTTTCAGACATCAATCAATGGGCTCTATGGAATCAAACTCAAAGAGTTTATGGATGAGTGCCTGAAATTCTTATTAAGAGAATATGATCTCAGTTCCACTGGAAAATGAATGGCCTTCCTAAGCATCAGGGAGAAGTGAATCATGCTACCCTACATTAAATACTTGAAAAAAAAATAACATTGAAATGGAAATCCATGTAAAAACTAAGCAAACTAGGTTGACAGATGACAAACCATATCTTGCAAATTATTCACCTTGATCCTTTGCTGTCATTTTTTTCTCTTCAATAGAGTATGGTCGCTCCTCCAAAACAGAGAAATCTCTTGAGAAATTGTGCCTAACATCAAACTCAGTAAATCTCTCTAAATTACAAAGAATGGACATTTCCACGTAGAAAGAGGCCTAAAGTAACTATAACCAGAGGGTAAGTCAGACCAAATCAATGACTTGACTGAGTTGGATAGACAACTTGTCATCTTTTAGGCTGTTCTTCAGTAATGTATGCTGCAGTACTGACAATGAGATGACATGGGAAAGCTGATTTCTGTGAAATAAGCAGGAATAATAGCAAATGGATTGCAATTATTGCTCTGGAACAGGTTATAAGGGATAAATGATCACTACAAATATAAAATAATTAAATAATTTCATAGAAGGAAATATGTACATACATACATGTGTATAGACACACACATTTATATAAATGTAAATATATAGGCATGTGTATGTCACAAATGAAGGAGCATATGTGTCTGCCTGTGTGTAATGATATGGATATATGCTCATCTGAATATGTGTGTATATGTACGCATGCACATTTTGTACATACACACACAAACAAGATACACATAATAATTCTTTAATTCAAACCAAGAAAAGGAATTCTCTGGTAGCAAGGATGGCAAGCCCTGAAACTAGTCTGTCTTATGGAGCTTTGGAACTTTCATGGATTTTACAAATTGTACCCTGTTAAGAAATGTAAGGCATACGTCAATCACTTCAAGCCAACACCTGCAAAGCAACACCAACCAAAAACATGGAGTGAGAGAAATTCTGTTGAATCAACCCTCAGCTAGGAGTAACTGTTCAAATGCTCTAAATTAGGACAATACTGAAATCAAATTGCTAATGCTATATGGTTATTGAGGTGGAACAAATTCAGAGTTCACTCTATAGATAGACATAATTGGAGACACTTTGTACAATATGATTTGAGAAGTACCACAAGGGGTGCTGTTCTTCCTTCTCTCTTTGTTTAGTTACTCTTAGGGCATCCATTTCAGGATGGTCAGCCTTAAGTACCCAGTCAGCTCTACTCCTGAATTTCCAGACTTTAAAACTTTATATGAGTACTTTCATTTGTACCACCATCTTCACCTCCATTTTATATGTTGTTTTCCCCAATTCAAGTATTAGTGTTTTATGTGTATGAAATGTCTTTCTTCTTATTTATTTGTATGGGTGTTCCCAGATCTTAGCATGGTTTTCATGACTTAGTGCATAATAAATGCTTGTTTCTTTCCACCCATCTTCTTCTACTTGGTTTCTATAATTATTTCTGCCTGCTAGTTTAAAATATATAACATTAGAAATATACATACATACATGTTATATATGTGTGTACCTATGTTTGCATTTTATTTCTAGAAGCACATATTATTTAGGATAAACCTTCTGACTGTCTTCCATTAGGGCATCATCATGGACTAAATTTCTAGTTGGTACATAGGGCCTCAACAGGACATGAAATTTAATAAGTTTTTGAGTTTGTCTTCATTTATAAAGAATTACAGTGATCATAGTGGCTAGGTAGCCCTTAGCCAACAGATGATAATACTCCCATGTCCCTTCCACATTTTATATCAATTGGCTGCTGAAAGGTGGGTAAGAAAAGTAACTAAGGCAACAACATAATGTAAACTAGCCAAAGCTAAGAGAATGGACAATTTATGGTCAAGTTAGGAACGGTACCTGGTATTTAAGAGCTCAGAACAAATCAGATGAGATAGACAAAGGACCTAGACTAAGAAGAATTATAGTGACAACTTCAAAGACTCAGGTAGAACATAAGGGGAACTAAAGAGAAGCATGTCACAAGGGAGGTAGTTGTACAGGGAAGAACTATAGAGGGAGAGCACAATAAAAGCAATATCATTAGTTCTCAGGTTAAGGGAAGGGAAGAAAGATGCAGGTTGAGATCAGTGACAACATGTGAATATATTCTTAAATGGATAAGCTTAATACATGCAATCATCAGGTACATTTCTCTGAAATTTTGTCAGAGATAACCGTTCTTTTGTACAGGGAAATCCCTCAATCCCATTTTAAGGGGGATCTCTGAGTTTGCTTCAAAAGTCAATAAAATCTTACCTAAACAAGTGAAAACAAAATCTTCAAGGCCTTTGGTTCTACTCCATCTCCTATCTACATCAGTCTAGAAGAATTAGATGTTTGACAGTGGTTTCAATGGAATTTGTAACATTTATTTCAGAGATTAATGAAATATTCTAATGACCAATGAGTATAGAGTTCAAAACTTTAGTTCATTTGTAAGGGTGATTATGGAAGATTGGGAGTAGAGCTTTTGACCTAGTCTCTAAAATAAACTTTCCTTTACATAAGGAGGCATCCAACAAGTGAGACAGAGGACTGATATTATGAGGTACCAAAGAAGCAAGTCAGATAATATATACAAGGAAGAAATAGTTTCTAGTTACAAAAATCAGAGAATTCCTTCTATTTTTCCTGGAATAAGACTGTCTCCAATTCATCCATGAGTGCCTATCAATCAATATCTTTCTAAATTTATACTAACTGGTGTAGTAGTGATGACTACCATGTGAGGTTTCTGAATTCTGGGTAAGTCAAGCAAAATCCCAGGATCAGCATTCTAAGTGTAAAAACATTCATTACATAAAGTCTGGCCCCTGAGTGAGGAATCATTTTGCCAAGGAGACTCGTGAAATTAGTTGAGTAGCACCACAGAGCACCATTAGAGGGTAAATATGGAGCAAGTTAAAGGATACTATCTCAAGATATTGGAGAAAAGGACTGCTGGACTAGAGAAGGTGTTTATGGTTAGTTTGGTTTTCTCTAAGTCAGCAGATATTCCATGGTTAGAGTACAGAAAGAAGCATCAGGTCAATATGGCATGGAAAACTCTGGATAGGATTCACAAGGAAGGAGCCAGTGTGGTTAGGAAGAAGGAATTTGGGTTTTCTGGGACCTGATCATTACTACCAGTGAAGAAGCTAAAGATCAAACTAGAAATCAGGCTTGATTCAGGAAGACAAAGCAATAAAATAAGAAATCAAATGAAGTTTTGAATACTGATGTGTTACAGACATGTATGAAGGGCGCATCAGAATTATATAATCAACAGTACTGTTTTGAAATAAAAAATAGGTTTGCCTTACTTTTGAAACGAAGGTAATAGAATTCTGATTCTGAGTGGCTAATGATTTTAAAAGCCTCTTACCCCAAGGACTTATATGAAGTCTGACACTGTTAAGTCTGGACAAGCAGAGGAGGTAAATTTTGAAGGTATATAGGAATAACATACAGTAGTCGCCTGGATCAGAAGGTTTCATTTAGAGGAAAGAACTTGGAGGGTGATCATCTAATTGCCAGGTGGGTCTAATAGACTAAACATTATGAATGGATGACTATAGATCTCTGACTTTTCAGATTCATATTCTTTTCACGTTGAGACTATAAATATATTTGATTTATTGTAGAAATATAAAAAGATCTATTGTGTTGTTTACTAAAGAGGTCACCCATGGCCAAGAGAACTCTGAAAGATGTTAATGGCAAAACACAATGGAGGGAAACATTTAAATAGAAGAAAAATCTCTGCATCAAGTTTCCAAGATAAATTCCAAGGAGTTGATTCAAATTTATTAGAAAGAAAATTAAATCTGAGAAGGGCCACTGGAAAACATGAACACTTTTGGTGGACCTGTGAATTGGTTCTTTTATTCAGTTATGGATCTGGAAAGCAATTTGAAATTATGCCTAAATGTTAACAAATTGTGCGTATCATTTGACCTAGTAATGCCATTTCTAGTCCTATGTGTCAATAAGAGCAAAGAAGGAAAAAAACATTTGTATGTGGTATGTGTACTTATAGATAGATATAGATATACACATACACATAACAATATAAATATACATATCTACACAAACACACACACACATACATATATATATAAACATGAAAATATTTATAGAACTTCCTTTCATATCATCAAAGAATTAGAAACTAAGGGAATACCCATGAATTGGAAAACTACTGAATGAATTACGGCATATAACTCAGAAAACGGTGAGTCAGGGGAGAATGTTTTATCCAAGTCTCTGATGAGGAATCACATAGAGAGGGAAGAAAAATGATTCAGCCTTGTCCTAACTTCTCACCCCTACTTGCCTGGAGGATTTGGACATTTTCATTGGTGTTCTAAGAACATTCCTGGGACACCAGTAACTAGCATAGTGTCTGTTTTGGGAGAAGGAAAAGAAGACTCAAGGTTCAACAAAGGAGAGTAACAAACAGATAAAAAAGAACTATAACATTCCTAAGGGGAAATTAATGAGTACCCCACAAAAAGGAGGATAGGACTTACATCAACCAGGTCTGGAAGTAAGCCCTTTCCTGCAGGTCCCCTTTAAGCACAAGCTACATTTCCCTAGCTATTCTGTATGAACTTGTGGTAGAGTGTGTCATTTGTCCCTTCCCCACCCCCCCCCCCACAAGAACTTTGTAGTTTAGTCATTTCAGTCATGTCCAATTCTTTGTGACCCCATTCTTGGATTTTCTTGGCAAAGATACTGTGGAGTGGTTTGCCACTGTCTTTTCTGGCTCATTTTATAAATGGAGAAACTGAGGCAAACAAGGTTAAGTGACTTGCCTACAGTCACACATCTAGTAAATGTATAAGGCCACATTTGAACTCATAAAGATGAATCTTCCTGACTCCAAGCCCAGCACTCTATTCACTGTGTTGCCTAGCTAACCTGTTGCAGGAAATACTTTGGAATAAATATTCCAGTGTAGCACCTATTTCTCAAGGCTAATTAATTCTTATTGACTAATTGATATCACTGCTAATCATTAAGGGGAAACACACTAATGGGAACTCCTGAGCTATAATATTAAATAGATCCTCTCCAGCCCCCCCATTTTCAGGGAAAACCCAAGAGCTCTATATATATAAAGAAATAGGCTCTGAAGATGACTCATCAGTACAAGTCAGAATTGTAATGCTAGCAAGTGAATTGTTCTATATACAACCATTTTAGTTATTTTCCATAATGTTGTGAATATAGAACCACTAACAACACCATTTATGACACTGAGATTGCCAATCCCATGCCTGTTCAAATAGGCAAATTGGTTCATCCCATCAATTCCTCAGGCTTCTAGTTTATCCATTATGTTTCCATGTGTTCTAATCTGTTTGTAAGACATTTGATATTAATGTAACCTAGAAATCTTGGATTGGACTTCTTGTTTTGTTGTATAATTTTTTCCCAAGTCATTCAACAACTCTAGTTCAATTTCCTGGTTGATAAAAATAAGCACAACAATAATTTAAATGCTGAGCTAGTTCATAGTCATTTAGACAATTAAAGCATTTTTATGAAAGTCATAGTACAAGGATATTGCAATTATAATTTGCATGATTTTGCTAGCCATGAAAATTTGCTTTAGGGAAGATGGCAGCTTTAACAGGACTTCATAGAATTGGGTAATGAGAACATTTCAGTTTGGGTAAAATTACTTCTTTATTAAGGCTCACATATTTGGTGTTTATATACCTGTTTATTGTTTCTTTCCTTTCCATTACCATTGTGCTGAGTTATTAACTCATTTATTCCTAATTATTCATAACTATTAAGTTTGAAAAATGAAAATTATACAGCACTTTAATAAGAAACACATTTCTAATCTTCTAGTTTTAGAAACTCATAGCTATGTGTAATAAATGATTTGTTGACAAATCATTTATCTTAAAAATACCATTTCATTCTTTGAAGTAATAGCTTTCATTAATGTATATTTTATGGTGAAACAAACAATTTCAGCATTCCAGGGAAGTGGTATGCTAATGAACACAGATAAATTGTCAATTTGGAAAAAGGGGTTTGAGTATGGTGCTTTTGAATGTTAATACTGCACAGATGGTCTACCTGCCTTACGTACATTGAAGATAATCTTATAGCTCAAAGGGTGTTACCAAATATGGTTAAATCTTAACCTTATATTTTAGTTTTCTAGTTCCATATTATCTTCCTCTTTGGTGTGACTGTCTCATTGGCATAAAATGATGAAAGACAATCCCATCATCACCACCCTTCCTTGACTGTAAAAGCAATGGAAACATTCCTACTTTACACTAACAACCAACATTAGAAAGACTGTGGATACTTCCTTATGTTGGTCCATTACAAATCAATTTTTTTTTATACAAGACAATAAAATGTTGTGGCAGTTTTGAAAGGGAAAACAATCACACAAAGGCTACAGAAATCTTGAGGGATTAGAAAGAAGACAAAAAATATTACCCGCTTTGCCTTACAAAGGATAACCAGGATGCCATTCTGAGTTGATTTCATGGATATAGTTGATTCTGTTATCTTCTTAATTTGCTGCTTCTCCTAAGAAACAAACAAACAAACAAAAAACAGGTTCATTTTCCCTAAACCAGATGGCAAATTGCAGTGGCTGGAATGATTGCCTTGATTCACCAAATATATGTTCTGGCTCTGGCTTTTAAGTGGGGGAGAATATTGAGGTTGTTTCTTCCCCCCATTCTTTTATTTACCCTACCCTCTGTTGAAGAGTTCTTCAAGGTGACTGTTCAAGATGACACTGGTGTAAGGGAAAATGCCCTTACAAGGAAAAAAAAACCCAACAAATCCACAGCTTTGTAAAGGTTTCCTGAGGTCTGCATACTGCATTAGAATACACAATGTTTTCAGGATGTCAGATTAGCTACACTCTGTTTCAGCCAAGTGCATTTATGCCTCCACTCTCTGGCACCCTGCCACAACTGAGCTGCTTTTCATTCATCAAACCCTGTAGCTCACCACTCTAACTAGGCAACTGCTCCTCATTTCTGCCCAAATCTCTTTATCATGGAATTGGGTTCCTTTCAAAGAGTTTATCATGGTGAAAAGGGCCTTCGATGCAAAAACAATGCCATTTATCAGCCTGGGCAAGGAGACCACTAGAAAATGATAAATTTCCTGTGGATGACTGTAGTTTATCACCAGTTTATTTTAACTTCACCTTGTGCTTGCCTTGTGCATTTTTATGACAGGCATACTGTCTGTGGCCTTTGTCCCTTGCCCTGGATAAAAATGTTTAATAATTTATATTCACAGTTATAACATTTCCTCCTACTGGTATGTTACCCAATGGATACATTTGATCAGAATTATATATTGTGATCAGAAGATCAGAAAACCCAATTCCTTATTCCTTACATGTGAAAAATGAGAACCATGAAGATGAAATGCTGGTTTCTGAATAGCTAAAAAATGACAGAACAAGGACTCAAATCCTGGTCTCATTCCTATCATTGCAGCTCTCTCTCTCTGCATAACCTTTAATTAATAAATTACTGGTTTATAAATTATAATATATTTTCAATGAATTAATTAATGAATCAATCACTTTTAGAGTGCAATGTGTCTTTTCCATGTACTAGAGACCATGAGCCTACAAATGATATATAAGACATATATCTCCCATATACATGTTTTTTATGGTGGCAAAGATTTGGAAATTGAGGTAATACTTATTAATTGGGGAATGGTTGAATAAGTTGTGGCATGTGATTCTGATTGAATACTATTGTTCTATAAGAAATAATGAGAAAGATCATTTCAGAAAATTCTCATATTAACTTAGGCAAAATGAAGTGAACAGAACCAGGAAAATCTTGTACAATGGCATCCTGGTTATCCTTGTAAGATATATAAGACATATATCTCCCATATAAAAATAATATATACATGTACATATATACATAAGATATATCTGCCCAAAAGACACTGAAAATGGTTTACTCATTCAAAAGCAGATTCATGAAAATGAAAAGTTTTTAAAAATATTTAAGAATATATGATTTTATGACTTATATATTCAATCCATTTGTACTTTTGAGATTGGAAAATGTATTCTACTTTTAAGGTTATTTGTTGTAAAAGGAGAATAGGACAACACCTTAAAGACTGTCTACTACAACTTTCTCATTTTAAAGTTGAAAAAATTGAGACTTAATGTAAGGGGTAAGGAGGAAGAATCAAGATGGTAGAATATCAGGAAGAAGTATAGCCAAGCTCCCCATAATAATTCCTCCATGAAGATCTAGAAAATGTATCACACCAAGAACAAAACAGTAAATTTAAAGATTTAAACTTGTCTTATGCCAAAAACAAATGACATGGGAAGCAAATAAAGGAATTATTTAGGAGGCATTGGGCACCTGAAATCCATCAATCAAAATAAAAAAGTTTTAAATAGCATGTTTTTAGAAATGATACGATAAAATTTTCCAGATATTTTAGAACCAGATCGTAAAGCAGAAGTAGAAAGTATTCATCAGTCTTCTCCAAAAAGTCATTCCAAATAAAATTCCTAGCAATATTAAAATAAAATCCAAATCTTCAAGTTCAAAGACAGAAAAAATACAAATACTGAGGAGATGCATCCAGAATCACACAAGATTTAGAATCTACAACTTTAAACGAATAAAGAGTTTGGAATATGACATTACAGAAAGCAAATTTCTGGCTTACAATAAAGAACAGCTTGCACAACAATGCTAAGCAGGATACCAGATGGGAGAAATGAACTTTTATGAAATGCAGGATCCCAAGCTTTCCTGATGAAAAGACCAGAGATGAGGCGAAAATAAGGAATGCAAACATAAGGGTCATGAGAAGCATAAGAAGGTAAATATGAGTGCGCCATCAAGAGGAACCAAAGGAAAGTTGACTTTTTTCATCTTAATATGGAGAGGTGATACAGTTATAGTCTGAGAACCTCACCATCAGATGTCACAGGGGAAATTTAATTAGTGACAACTTGTATTATACTTTCATGAACATAAAAGAACTATGAAATGAGAGAGGTAGTAGAATGCATTATGGCAGGAAGAGTGAGGAAAATCATGTCATATAATTGGGTTGTTTAAATAGGAATATGAACAAACAAGGAGAAAGGTTTGGAAGGTAGGTGCAACATTTCAATATCATTCTCATCTGAACTGCTCAGATAAAGGAGTATGATATACAAACATTTGGATATGGAAATACATTGCATCCAAAAGAGAAACAAGAGAAAATTGCAGGGAAAGGGAAGAGGGGATTAGTAGAAAGGATAGATTAAGGTAAGAATTAGTCTTCAGAAAAACATGCTCTTAAATAGCATCTTAGAAAGAAAGAAGAAATAAAGTTATAAAAAAAATGGAATTGATTCAGGGAAATAATTAATAAAAATAACTGAATGTGAATGGGAAAAATTCACCCCCAAAATGAAGGAGATTAACAGAATGAATTAGAAAGCAGAACTCAACACAATATATTGTTTTAAAAGTATAATTGCAACCTAAAGTTTTTACACAATTAAAATAACAAGTTGAAAGAAATTGTATTATGCTTTAGCTTCAGTAAGAAAGGCAGTAATAGTAATCATGATCTCAAAGAAATAATAGCAAAAATAGAATTAATTAAAACAATAAATAGAGAAACTACATTTTGCTGAAAAACTCCATAGAAAATTAATAAATATTAGTACTAATCATACATTTGTGAAATGGTATAATATCTAAAGACCTTAAAAAAAAGTTAATGATTTACAGACCAAAAAAGACAGTAAAATTATAGCAAGAATTAGAGAGTATTACAGGAAGTAAAGTAGATAATGTCGATTACATGAAATTAAAAACTTTCGCACAAACAAAAGGAGTACAGTAAAAATTAGAAAGAAAGCAGGAGACTGTGGGAAAATTTACAGCAAATTTCTCTTGTATTTCTCCCAAATATATAGGGAACTGAATCCAACTTATAAAAATAAGAGTCATTTCCCAACTTGATAAATGGTCAAAGGATATGTCAGAAGAAGAAATCAAAAGTATTAATAGTAACATGAATAAAGGCTTTAAATCAGTACTGATTGGAGAATTCAAAGTAAAAAAAAATCTGAGACACCATTCCATACCTTTCAGATTGGTTAACATCATAGAAAAGAAAAACAACAAATACTGAAGGAGATATGGAAAAAACATTAGGACACTAGTGGTGGAATTGTGAATTAGTCCAACCATTTTGGAGAATAATTTGGAAGTATGTCAAAAAGGCTATAAAAATGTGCATACCCTTTGCCTCACATACTACTACCAGGTCTGTATCCTAGAGGGATCAAAGAAAAGGGAAAACATGTGCAAAAATATCTGTAGCAGCTGTTTTTTGTGGTGGCAAAGATTTGGAAATTAAGGTAATACTTATTAATTGGGGAATGGTTGAATAAGTTGTGGCATGTGATTCTGATTGAATACTATTGTTCTATAAGAAATAATGAGAAAGATCATTTCAGAAAATTCTCATATTAACTTAGGCAAAATGAAGTGAACAGAACCAGGAAAATCTTGTACTAAGTTATAACAATAATGTAAAGATGATCAACTGTGAAAGACAACTATTCTGATCAAGACAATTTCAAAGGATCCATGATGAAAGCTGATGTTTACCTCCAGAGAGACAATTGATAAACTTTATACAGATTGAAATGTACTTTTAATATTTTTCTTTATTTTAAAATTGTGTTTGCATTTTCTTTTGCAACATGGCTAATAGGGAAATGTGTTTTGTGTGACTTCACTTTTTTAAACTCAATATCAAATTGTTTGCCTTATTAAAGATGTGGAATGGTTAGGAGGGAGAGTGAGAATTTGGAACTCCAAATTTTAAGAAAATGATTGTTAATTTTTTAAAAATTTAATTGGGAAATATTTAGCAAAATAAATAAAAATAAGAACATTATTTTTATTGATTAAAAAGAGATCAATGAATTGAAAATTCAAGTAAAAAATAAATAAACAAATTAAAATTATTAAGCACTAAAACATAAATTGTATGAATCAAATTGGTTTTTTTTGCTTTTTTTTTTTTGTTTTTAGTAGATATCCCTTTAGCATCTCAAATCTACATGCTTATCAAGCATTAGGCTACTGAATTTATTTATTTCTCTGTTTTATAGTAAAATTTATACAAATATTTGATTTATAATGCATATACATGATTAATACTCATATGTATGTATGTATGTTGTTTAATCCTCACAAAAATCATGAGGTAGGTATTATTATTATCTTTAGTTTACAGATAAGGAAACCAAGGCCAAGAAAGGTTAAGTGACTTGCTCAGGGACACTGTTAGTATGGGAGACAGAATTTGAACTTGTCTTCCTAACTTCAAGTCTGTCCAACTCTTGGATATTGTATCTCAAATGATATGCCTCAATTAAAAACAAACAAACACACATACCTCCCCCCCTCCATACACACATGCAAACCATTAGTCTACAATATACACCAATAAGGGAAATCTGGTACCATGGGACAAGTATTTCATTTAAATCATTATATTATAATAGTCCAATTACATTCTAACAACAAAAATATTATTTTAATATTTGGTGAGCTTGGTTCTCTTTAGCACATAAAAAACACATAGATTGGCTGCACACCTTTAAATGCTTAAGTTTCTCAATAAGTTATAAACATATCTTGTTACATAATTAGAAATAATCACAAACTGCTTTCAGATTGTTTCTGTGGGCTGTGGAAAAAAGAAAAGGTTTTTCAGACTATAGGCTACATACCTCCCTTTCATAAAACTATAAAAGAAGGTAAAACTCGACCAGTCAGCCTTGAGATTTCATTTCAAACCAACAGACACTGCAATTTAGTCAGTCTTACTTTTCTCCTCACATGTTGTGTGACTATGGACAAGTCATATGGCTTCCCTGAGTCTTAGTTTTATCATCTCTGAATTGGGGATGATTAATATATATTATTATTATTAATTATATTACATGAAGTATATTCCTTATTAGGTTATAGTGAGAGAAGTGCTTCATAAAAGTTAAAATACTTTTTGAATGTGAGCAGCCTTATAATAGACTGGAAAGACAAAGGGAATTTAGGCAGACTGCTGTTCAAAGGGATCTCAATTAAGGTGTTGTGTTTTGCTCTTATAGAAAGTGGTTAAAGGCACCCAGGTACAGCAGACCTTTCATGCTGACTTCCTAAGTTGTCTTTAACTGGAAATTTATTTCTCCTCTCCTCTTATAGGTTCTGCTGCTCCTGAAATTGTTTTATGTCATTATTTAAAGGTCTTTGGAGAGGTTTTGGAGAATGCTCAGAAGAGTTGCCGCCCTTTCTCTGCCACCTTAGCTCCTGTCCCCTCCCCCCATAGTCTTCCTTGTGAACAATAATAAAAAAAAAAAACATCAGAAATGTGGATTGTTAAAATGCTTTCTAGTTGATAGTAGCTGTCAGCTTTTGAGAATTTTTGCTAAACTTCAATCTCTACCATGAAATTCAAGATGAGTTAAATTCGTTGAAAATAAGAAATACCATGATAGATCAGAACATGGTGTATTAGAGGCCCAGGGAATAGTGGCAAGAAACACACACACACACATAACCTCATTTTTGCTCTTGCATTGGCAACCACACATATTCCTGACTATGTATAATAGAGGAAAAAAATGAGAGGCATGGTGTTGGCAAATTTGTGGAATGTCTGGTATGCTACTTAGTGTTTCAAGGTTCTTGTTCACCCTACTGTTGTAGAGAGCTCCTTGTGCATTTGTTACATGTTTTCATTTTCAGTGAGTGGTATCTGGTCAATTTTTTTTGTTTTGTTTTCTGAGATGTTAGCATAAAATGTCACAGAATCCAAAAGATTTACTAGCAAAAATGTATTTCTTGTACTAGTTTTATTTTGTGTATGTTATCTTATGGGTTATTTCATGTATACTATATTAACAATACTATGTATTATCAGCATTAAAGGCTTTTTAAAATAAAAATTTGTATATAGAAAAGGACACTTCCAGTAATGTCTGGCAAAAGATTACAGTTCTTTTATGGTCGTGGGAACCTAGCTCCCTATTCCCCATAGGTTTAATATCTCAACATTCATTTTTTTTTTTAATTTTTGTATAGGAACATTACCCCCATGAAAATTAAGAATTTATTATAGTTACTTAGTTATAAAATGCATAATAATATGATAAGTGTAATAGAATATCAAGTGAAACATCTGAGAAGAAACTTTGCTTTGACAATTTGAGAGTTATTTACAAAGTCTGCATTAGTTATATTAATTTTTAGGACTTTTAAATTTCTATCATTTTTTCTGCCTATATGAATAGTTGGGCCAGTTTCTTTGGATTGACCCATGTATGTAATGGATAGAAGTCTAATAGGATTCTGGGGCTTAATGAAATCATTACAGTGTTACCTACAAATAGCAACATCTGGGTGACTTTAATATATATATATATAAAAAGATGCTTTTCTATTTGTACTGTGTGAAGGAAATTCTCCATGAATTTAGTTAAGTAGTAGTGTTTCCTTTTTCCCTCTAGTGGAGGATTATGAAATAAGGGTCTATCTGTTGGTCCAGTTTTTATTAGCATATCTTGTATCATCTTTTCACATTGTACTGGGTTAGCTTAATGTTATTGCTTTTTTTTTTCTGGGTTCCTTTGGAGTCTTCAGTAAAAGCATCTCCCCAAAAGTAACTAATACGACAATAATATCTCTTTATATTTATTTTGTTCACAAACAAACTAATCTGAGAGCAGTCAATCTCTATTATGATTTCATCCTTCAGCTTACCCATTAAAATCATGGAAGTATTGAAATATGGATTAAGTAATGAATATGTATGATATTCTCATGCATGGTGTTAATTATCCAAGATCTTTATTGAATTCAAATTTTTTATTTACTTCTACTATAAGACATGTAGATATGAAATAAGTCATTCTCAATATAATCCCCCTTCTTTCAGAAGAAGAAATTTCCTCTTTCCAAACAAAGTCCAAGATTAAGTTAATTAATGGCTCAGTTGGCCCCCATTGGATTTCAAGTGGCTTGTCTGCCCAGCATTAAGTTAATAAATGCCTCTTCACATCACTTGAATTTCAAATATTTCTTCCCAATCCATTACTTAACTCTCCCTCTTGGGACAAATATTTATCTTTTTCCTCTTATGTTCTCCTGCAGGTTCTACTTTCTTAACTGCAATAAAAACATATTATAAATAACAAAAAAACAACATAGCAACCTCTACTGTGCTTCAGGGTCTAAAATCCAATTATAGTTTATTGTGAGGTTTTGAATAAAGGAGAAGAAAAAAGAAGTAGAAAACATCAATACATTTTACAGTTAAAATGATGCAATTTCCTCTGAGCTTGAAATAGCAGATGTTTTCAAACCTCATTCAGCTTTGAGTCCAGGATCTTGTCTACCATGCATATTTTCAAGAAAATCTATACATTCAATTATCTTTTTTTTCTTTAGACATAATCAAAATTTACCTTATTTTTTCTGATAAGTATTCTAAAATATCTAATAGTCCAGTCACCCCTTTTTCTGGCTCATTGCCATGTCAAGAAACCAATAATATACTTAGGATTATACTAAATGTAATACTAGTTTCTAATTGATCAACTATTAAGTTAAGTTACGGGACAATGTTCTTCTAGATATTAATGTTTTAAGATGACTATCAGTTTATATGTGACTATCAGAATTACCATATAACCATTTGTCCAGACTTTCAAGAAATTGGACTAAAACAAATTAAACATCTCTCTTGTGCTGCATCATGAAGAAACTGATTAGGATGATGAGAAGACTTAAGTCTGTGCTATATATGGATCGGTTGGATGAATTAGAAATGTGTTTCTTGCAATGCAGAAAATTGAGAGGACAAACGATTGATATATTCTGGCATGTGATCTTAATGTTTTGATTTCTCTGAAAGTGATTTGGCTTATTGTGTGTGACCTTGTCAGAAAAACTAGTGGAAGCAACAGGTAGGTGGATTTCTGCTCAAAATTAGAAGATCATTCCTTATATACTCCTCTGGAAGGGAAATGGACTACCTTAAGGATTAATGTTGCCCATCTTTGAAGGTCTGGAAGTAGAGGCTAAATGTCTGGGATCTTATAGACATGATCTTTCTTTGGGTGGAAATTGAAATAGACTTTTCCATTCTATTGAACAAGGAAAAAGTACTGATTCCACTAAAACAAACAAACAAAAAGTGGCTCTGGGTTTTCTTCTTTAATGGTTAAAATGTATTTTTAAAAATTATAGTCTAGTTGATTTTTTTTGGAATTATGAAGCTATTCCTTATCTCCTTCCCCACTCTTTTTCTCTTAATGAACTCAATAGATTGAAACATCGTTAAGAGATTGTACCATAAAATCAATCATCTGTCCAATGGTTTGGATGGTAGAGGTAATAATTTAGTATTGCTATAGGCACATACTGTGATACTCAAGTTGTGCTAATCAAGTGACACAGAAAGGAAAAAAAAAGAAGATACAATCTTGAATGTAAGAGAAATGACACTTTTTTTAAGGGTGAGTGGGACTACTAGAAAATGTTTAAGTGGGCAATTATGTTGACAAGCCTAATCATATTTTGTACCCATGTGCAAAATGCCATCCATAATTACTTAACATAAGAACATTTTACTCTGATCATTTCTTTTCTTTTCATTCCTTGCCAGGTTGCATTCCTGACTCATCTCCATAGGACATTCTCTACCATACTCCTCTGCCAAGTATCTTCCCTCACACATTGTAAGCATATAACAAGCACTTAATAAATGCCTGCTGACTGACTTCTGAAAAATGATTGCTGTGCCACTGTTGATCTTGAAAAGAATTGACCATTTTGGGAATGGAAGAGGTCCTATAGGACTAGAAAAGGACAAATGGTTTAATTTTTCCCAATAAGGGTAGAAGGTGGCATCCAAAGATAATAGGACAGTGGACTTGACTTATTCTTGTCATAAAATTATTAAAGAATAAGTTTGTGAGCATTTAAAAAAACATACTATTTTCATGAGTGTAATGATAGTGGGATTTGAAGCTCTGCCATGCCCCTTGAACTTGCTGATGTAGCAGGAAGGGGCGGAGTAAGAGAAAGCCGGAACCAAGCTAGTGTGGTGACTGGAAGCAGCGGCAGTGGCAGAGGCAGCAGCAGATGCAGCGGCTGCAGTTGTGGCATGAACTCTTTTTATTTTTTTGAGCCTGCCAGAATCTCTGCTAAGCACCTCTGCTGAGGACTGCCAGGGATGGGAACTGCGGGAGGCCAGAGCTGCTGGGAGCAAGCTGCCTGAATGCTGAGCAGTTGTTGTGAGTGAGGGGAGGAGGATCTTTGCCTGAGGTAGACTGTCTTGTTTTGAAGGCTTAAGGATGTCGGTGTTTACTACTTTAACTACATGTGCCAACTACATAACTACTATGTTGGCTTTGACTTTCTGGTTTTGGGACTCAGTTTTCTGGTATTTAAATAAATGCTCTAGCTATATTTCTTATGTAGAGAGCCTGTTACATTTTGTGATTAATACACATATCAGCATACTTATAGTTACTGTAGGCATTGTGAATGCTGCCTTGCTGATACAATGAGGAACAAGTTATGCCATACTTAAATGCCACTCATTTTAGATTACTGAGCCATCTTGTTTTGTAAACTTAGAAGGCAGGGATTTGAGAACTATGATTTTGACCCAAAAAAATCTAATTCAGGTCATGAATAACTTTTTGAGTATCTACCTGGGAGGGGACCTCCAGATGGTACTGCTGATGCATGCCTTCTCTACTTAACTAGGTTTTGTGCTTTTGGAGGGCACTAGCCTTATTTTTTCATTCTTTTACTTCCTCCTCAATTTTGCACTCAGTTCTATGAAGACTACTTTAGTACAGAGGCAATGTATTGTTATGGAAAATACTCTGGACTTGGAATCAGTAATGATCCCAGATTAAAATTCTGATATATACAATCATTAGTGCCAAATTAAATTGTAGCACTGTGTGCAAGTCATTTAAAATGAGCCTTAGTTTTATCTGTAAAAGGGGAACAATTATTCCTATTTCATAGGGTGTTTGTAATGATCTAAGGGATGAATGAAAGTATAATTCTGTCTGAAACAAGATCTTATGTCAATGTCAGTCATTAGTATTTGTCCCTGAACAAATATTCAAATTACTCAATATTTTAAGCAATTCTTGAAACATGAACCTCAGATTAACGGAAAGAAATCTGGGAAATTTGTAGGTTGACATGGAAGAAAGCTCAAAGACATATTTTAATTGTTTTGCATAGACGATGACCTATGTATTTTTAATCCTTTATTTCACAAGCTCATTTTTAGAGAATGCTTTGCTAAGAGTGCACTATATTTTGAAAGTAGTTTTTAAAAATGGGTTGTAATGCTTTTGGACATTTAAAAATTATTGCACTTCAAACTGTTTTCAGAAGTATTCTGTTAAGATTAAGGACTTTGTACAATAAAGTATATTCTTAGAATTTACTTATTTCATCAATCTGCAGCTTTATCTAAACTACATCTTCTCTTGTTGCTGGATGTAGAGGAAATGGAATTTCTCACTGAAGCAAAGGTACTTGGATGTCTTAAAGCTATTTAAGATAATGGCCTGCTATTTTTTCCCTTC
Organism: Pseudochirops corinnae; assembly: GCA_028646515.1. NCBI lineage: Eukaryota > Metazoa > Chordata > Mammalia > Diprotodontia > Pseudocheiridae > Pseudochirops > Pseudochirops corinnae. Next base: position 294,995,459 of record CM053586.1, on the reverse strand, counting down.
AGAATTGTCGAATTGAATATATTCATGGTAGGAAAGCATGGAAGTAATAGGAAAGGTTTCTTTTTTCTGTGTATAAGTACTGGAAGTAAGCAAATTTCTTTGTGGAGACACATTAACTCCTTCAGGCCACTAGGGTACCATTGGGTAACTAAGAGTTGCAGAACATTAAGTGGTACCTGGTGGTCTGAAAGAACTAATTCACCTTTCTCAATTGGTTAATTTACCCAGATGAGTCAGTTGCAGACTAGAAGAAACAAGATCATAGCCTTTCAATATGAAACATTTCTAAGGAAAAGAATAATGGCAGATGTAATTGGCAATTCCCACACTCTGGAAAAGAATTTAGTAAAAAAAAAAAAAAAAGTGACACCATTTAAGTAGAATCTTAGAATTCAGAAAAATGTTGAGTAGGTAATGACCTTCATTGGTTAACAAAAAACCTCCTAAATCCCTACCTTCAGGTTAGTTACTTTCTATTTTTCTCTCCACTCTATTGCAGAAATGCTTTTTAATTAATTTTTTGATTTGGGAGCCTCAGAGAAAAAAAAAAGTGACACCATTTAAGTAGAGGAATACTTAGGTTCAGGTCTTACCTCTGGTAGATGCTGCCTATATTTTCTCAGACAATTCACTTAACATCTCATTGCTTTAGGTTACTCTAAGTGGCAAAGAAGGTGCTAATATGCAGAATGAGATTCTGCACCAGAGAGTTCTCTTTACCAACAAAAAGAGAAATCTATTTTCTACCTGTATTTTTATGTGCCAGATCCTGTGCTATGTTTTAGGAACATAAAAGTAAAAACACAGTGCAAAATTTCATTCAAGGACATGGATAAAAAATCATGTATATAAGTATATATGGAAAAATACATACAAATTAATGCATGGAAAACTGGTTGGGGGGAAATTAGATACTAGTAGCTAGAAGCATCAGGAAAAAGTATTATGAGAGGATTTTTAAATGTCTTACTGACATCCAGGTATTCTAAAGTATATTTATACTATTCTTCTGATCTATAAATTGAGAAATCTTGTCAAAAAGGTAATAAATAATTTCTTGTTATTTTTTGTCAATCCACGTTAACTTTATGAATCAGTGCTTCCTTTTCAAAATGCTCCCAAGCTAACCCTTTAATGTGTTCCATTAAAATATATATATATATTTAGGGAGGCAGGCAGGTATAGCAGTGAATAGAGTGTCATGAGTCAGGAAGACTGGAGTTCAAATCTGGCCTCAAACACTTATTAGCTGTGTGACCCAAAGCAAGTTACAAAATCTGTTTGCCTCAGTTTCTTCATCTATTCAATGTGAATCATAATAGTATCTGCCTCAGACTTGTGAAAATCAAATAGTATTATATTTATTTATTGTATCCTTTACTCTTCTTTCTTTCTCCCCCACACCCCAGCCTGGGATCACATGTGTCTTCAAGCCACACCTGGAACCTTGGATGATATTTTGAATGCCATATTTTAATAGGGATATTGATGACCGTCCTTGGATATGTTTGGTGTAGGTATTAATCCATCACACATGCAGATTAATTTAGGAACTTGAAATAATTAATTTATTAAAAAGACTTATGAGGAGAAAGGCATGTTAAGTACCTTAAGATACTTGAAATGTTATTGTTTCATTAGGCTTCAGAGGAAAGAATAAGGACTAGTGGATGGAAGTTATAGGAAGACTGATTTTGACTCAACATAAAATAAAGAAAACCTTGATAACAATTAGAATTATCCAAAGATGGAATGAACTGACTTAGAAATATTGAGGTTGTCATCAGTTAAAGAGGTGGGAAGTATGTCTTCAACTAGAGCCTGTATGATATTTGTAATGTTAAAGATGAATTTTCTTCTTGCAAGAGGTCTGAGACCAGATGACTTCTTTTTGTCCATTTCAAACAGCAATTCTTTGTTTCTATAATTGTCACTAGTACCATTTTACCTAGCGATGAAAAAAAGTTAAATTAATGAAATATAATAAACATAATAAAATAGAAATGCTATTTATATCTATTGTTTCAGCTTCATCTATATTTTCCTTTGTATCCCTCCTCCTCCCTTCCAAGACTGTTGTCCCTTAAAATAGAATTTAAGAGAAAAAGGAAAGGAAATTTAAACAATTTTTAAAAGGAAATTATTTTTTCAAATTCAAAAAAAATTATCAATACATAAAAATTACCTTCTTTGCAAATATTCCATAAAAATGAGCCCCAGTTCTACCAATGAAGCAGTGAAGTTTTCCTCTCATTTCTCTTTTTTAGGCGTGAAGTTGTGTTTATCATTTTACAGCATTCATATCTTATTATTTTAATTGTTATTCTTTCAATCTGTATTGTCATATTTGTTATACATATTGTTTTCCTGGCTCATGTGAGTCCTAACATATGTCTATATAATTGTCTTACTCATCATTTCCCACAACACCATACTAATCCACTACATTCGTGTACCCCAGTTTGTTTAACCGTTCTCCAAAGAATGGATATGTAATTTGTTCTTAATCCTTCCTACCCACAAAAAATGATGCTAAAAATATTTGGCTAACTTTCCAGTTTCCATCTGCAACTCTGCTTCATTTAAAAATTTTGCCCTTCCCAATATAAGCTAATCTCTTGAAATCTTGCTATTATGATCTTAACAAACCTTTGGATACCCAACATTTTCCCAACTTTCTCAGTCTCATCTCTCCTCTAATGGGAGAGCTGGAGGGCAGAACCCAAAATTGTTCATAAAGCTTTTCCTTTCCCTGGTTGTTTCCAGGTCCAGCTTGGACTTAGACTTTCTAGCTAACTCTCCACTTTCCATCTTCAGCTCTGCTCAGCTTGAATTCCAAGGAACATGAACTTTAATTCACATACCAAGTATTTTGTCAATGTGATACCCATAGCAGCTGCTATGAATATGCAGGCATATTCCCAAGTTTTAATCACAAGATATAACAGACTCTTTTCCTTGAAGATGAAACCAAGACATTTATTCTAACACCAGTAAGCCAAATCCATCATAGTAACAAAGGAGTCTATACACATTGCCAAGGCAGGGAATGCCAATATTCCAAGCATTCTTTTTAAGACAAAATTCATGCACCTCACCAATGGAGGGAACGTCAACCTCCCAAACCTTTCTTCCATCAGTCCTCCCCACAAAACAAGTCCACCCCCCCAGGCAAAAATCCTCGCTCTCTCACTCATGCTAGCTGCTCTGCCTGCTCTCTCTCTCCCAGGTCTGTCTTACTCTCACTTCCAGCTCCACTCTTCCTGTTCTACCTGTTTGACAAGCTCCTCCCACCATGGGCTCCATGTAATCATATACTCCTATTAAGGGGAAGAGAAGATCATCAAATTCCCTTAATATTACACCACAATGTTCCCCATCTGCATTTTTAGCTTCTTTCTTTGTTTTGTTTTCCCCTGTTAGATTACAGGGTAAATTAGGTGGTGCACTAGATAGAGTGCCAGCTTGAAATCAGGAAGACTCATCTTCCTGAGTTCAAATCTGGTCTCTGACATTTGCTAGCTGTGTGACCTTGCGCAGCACTTAACTCTACTTGCCTCAGTTTCCTCATCTGTAAAATGAGCTGGATAAGGAAATGTCAAACCCACCCCAGTATCCAAGAAAACCTTGAATGGAATCATAAAGAATCAGACATGACTGAAAATGGCTGAATTATAAATTAGATTTTAAGCTCCTTGAGTGCTATGACTGTGCTATCTTCCCTATTTAGCACAGTGCCTTGTATACAGTAGGCATGTAGTCAATGTCTATTGAATGAAAATTTTAGTGTATATGGAAGCTTTTTAAAAAAATTACTTGAATCTCTGGAACAAAATGTATAGCCCTTTTAAGCACTTACAGAATTTTAAAATGTTTTCCAGAAAGTTTATACTAATTTACAAGTCTACCAACATTGCATTAGGGTTCCTATCTTTTTACAATCCCAATATTGTCTATTTCCATCTTCATTCATCTCCACCAGTTTGCTGGGTGAGAAGTGAAATCTCCAGGTTATTTTGATTAGCATTTCTTTAATTATTAATAATTTGGAGAAATTTTTCTTGTGGTTTTTGATAGATTGCAATTCTTCATTAAAAAAAACTATTTATTCATTTGGTTTGGCCACTTATCTATTGATGAATGACTTTTGGTCTTATTGATTTATATTATTTGAAAATATATGTTGGATATAAAATCATTATTAGAGATATACAATGGAAAGATTCCCACCCAGACAACTTCTTTCCTTTTTATCCTCGTTGAATTAATTTTGATTGTACAAAAACTTTTGAATTTTACTTAAGTAAAATTAAATACTTTACATTTTGTAATTGACTGTATACCTTTTTTGTAAAGAAATTATCTTCTACCCATAGTTGTGAAAAGTATAGAGTCACAGGATATGAAAGATGAAATAGATCATCTTTTAAAAAAAAAGAAAAAAGTATCTTTTTAATCAATGTCTTCCAATTTCCCATGCATCATTTCAATATATTCTGTAAAAGATTACTTTTTACAATGCTTAGTTCTGATTACATAATTCCAGAGCTCAACAGCATTCACTGATGATGCCTACAAACTTTAAAATCCTTATCCTAGAATTGAGGATGCTCTGTGATCAGGCGCAAGCCTGATCAACTTTGTCTTACAATGTCCCTACATAAACTTGGCAGTTAAACTAGATTATTCCCTGAAGATGTCCCATTTCCTGCCTACCTGTTTTTGTTTGCTCACTTCTTATACATGGAAAGGTCTCTTTACAGGTTCCCACCATTTTGAATCTGTGTCTCTCCTTTGTGAACCTATTTAGTGCCTTGCCTAAACATTTAGAAAAATCAAACTGAATCCTTTGAGCACTTGTTAAAATGTTATCTTCTCAACAAAGTCTTCCCTGACTCCCCAGACACAAATATGTTTTTCTTTGAGTTCTCATAGCACTTAGGTCATGAATCTTGTATTAATTTATTAACATTATTCTCTATTTTCTATCCCTGCTGCATGTATAAATTCATTATATTAATTGCCTTGCCTTCTTTACCAAACATTCTAAAATAAAGCCTTTTTAGAACTTACTTTCTAATGGTGAAAATTTTCAGAGATTTGGAGTCATATTTTAAAGCCCTGGGTTTGCTTTTTTTATTACTTCTAACATCTTGGGAATATATGTTAGCCTCTCTGTGCCTTAATTTACTTATCTGTGAAGCAATATATTAATGTATATATACTTATATATAATAAATATTATTACTACTAGTGTTAGTATTAGTACTAGTACTACTATTACTGCTACTACTGTTGCTACTGCTGCTAATAATACTACTGCTTCTGCTACTATTTAGGGAGACAAGCTCTGTAAACTCCAAAGCACAATACAAAAATAATTGTTTTCCCTTGGTGACTGGCACAGCATCTCGTATATTATATGATATAAGATATTAAATAGATGAAATATATTGTTTAAAATTATTTTTCTTTGAAATGGGTCTAGTTAATTTAATAATTAAATGTAGATTCACATCAAAGTCTCTGACAGAGATCAAGCTGTAAATCTCAAAATATACTTATATAGATTAGGTGACAGCAGCAACAAAATAAACAATATTAGGCAGATGCAAGGAGAGTAGAGAGATTTAGAATTAATTTTAAAAAGGATAAAAACATTCCATCAAGGAGATATCAGATATTATTATATGATCATTCAGTGTATCCACCTATTTTTATTTTGGATTTAAGGAGGAGAGAGGAAGACAGACAGACAGAGACAGTGACAGAAAGTGAGTGAGACAGAGAGAGAGAGAAAGAGACAGAGAGAGAAAGAGAGAGAGAGAGAAAAAGAGAGAGAGAGAGCGAGAGAGAGAGACTATGCATAGATAGCTCTGAGAGCAAATTGGTATGCTATTCATATAGCATTCACTCAATCAATACTTTTTGAATGGATGAATGAAACAAAGAACAATTTTATGTCTTCTCTCTAATATGTTAGAAAAAGCTGTCTCAGACTGTTAACTCGTATTTAGGTCTCTAATATAAAATAATACTAACAAACCCATCTTGAATCCTCAGAATCATTTATTACAGATTCTGACAGAATTTACACGCATGTGTTGATACTGATACATTTAGATATACATAAGGTAGGTGTTTTTGTATTATCCAGACAGATGATGTTTCTTTCTTTAATGATATTCAGTTTAGTCTGCTTATGGAACCCCCTGAGACCCTAGTTCATCTCTCTCTGGGGACATGGTCAGCTTTGTATCAATTGAATTATGAGATTAGGAGGCAGACAGATTAGCAACCATGAGCTGAAAAAAAATTTAATGTGCCACTCTGGAGAAGAGTTCTTGTTGTTTTTTGGGGTATCAATGAAATACCTAGTTTGTCCTTTCAAAAATAGATCATTATTCATTTAAACATGTTTATTTAAAATTTCTTTGCTTAATATCTGGTGAGTCAGTCAGTAATCCTACTAGTTTTTTAAGCGCCTCATCTTATGTGTGAGACATATAGTATATAGCATGTAGTATTTACTAAATATATACAGGCATGTAATAAGTTCTATTGATACAAAGAAAAAAGCACTTCCTCCTATCAAGGAGTTCACAGTCTTATGGGAAATGACATAAAATGACAAAGTATAGACAAGATATATGCAGGAGAAATTACTAGTAATCTCAGAATAAAGGCACTAGGATTAAACATTGGGCAAGGCTAATTGTAGAAAGGTGAACTGTAGCTAAAACTCAAAGAACACAAAGGAAAATATGTCAGAGAGAAATAAGGAGGGTGTTTTATCCTATAACTAAGGGAAACTAGGGTTTTGGGGAGACAGTCAGTGAAAATCTCTAATTGGGAAATGGAGTGTTGTATGTAAGAAACAACTAGGAGATCAGTACCAATGTATCTCAGTAAGCTAAATGAATTCCTGAATAGGGGAAGTGGAAAAAGGATATAGAATGCCTGATGGAGATTTCCCATTTTGCCACAATGGATATTTGATTGTACATATAGAAGGAAGAGAATGAATTTAATAAACATAAACTATACCACAAACTCAATTTAACTACATAATACAGGAGCTAATTAAACATTTCTCATGAAATGATAAGAACAAGCAATTTTCAGAAGAAGAAATCAATGCTATCTTCAGTCATATAAAATACTTTTAAATCACCATTGATTAGAGAAATGCAAATTAAAGCAATTCTGAAGTACCATATCATGCCTATCAAAAATAACAAATGGTGGAGATGTGGGAAAAACAGGTACACTAATAAATCACTTGTGGAGTTGTGAACTGATCTAACTGTTCTGAAGAACAATTTGGAACTAGCCCCATAGGGCTATAAAACTGTACATACCCTTTTACCCTGTAATACTAAATAATACTAAGTCTATATTCCAAAGAGACCAAAGAAAAAGGAAAAGGATTTACATGTATGAAAATATTTGTAGCAGCCATGTTTCTTGTGGCAAAGAATTGGAAATTGAGGGGATATTCATCAATTGGGGAATGACTGAACAAGTTGTATATAATTTTGAAGGAATACTATTATGCTATAAGAAATGACAAGGGGGTTAGCTTCAGAAAAACCTGAAAAGAGCTATATGAATTTATATAAAGTGAAGTGAGCAGAACCAGAAGAACATTGTACATAGTAACAACAATATTGTAAAGATGATCAGCTGTAAATGACTTAGCTACTTTGATCAAAAGAAGATTCAATTCAATTCTAGACAATTCAGATG
>CM053586.1:294976201-294987210 GCA_028646515.1 Pseudochirops corinnae | reverse complement strand
AGGGGGGGCACACTGGGATGGCTGTTTTTGGGGTGGTGGGTGGGGGAAACAGGGGGAGAAAATATGTAACTCAAAATCTTGTGGAAATGAATGATGCAAACTATAATAAAATTTAAAAAAAAAAAAGAATTTTGGTAGAGAGGGATGCAATTGATTCTGTACTTAATTATTTGACCAAAGACAAAAATGTCAAATAAATACAAGAAATAATTTATTTTAATGCCTTTCATTTCTCCTTTATTGAAGAAGATATGCAACCAACAAACAATTATATTACAAGAAATCATGAGAGATCTGAAAGTTGTTTGTTTCTTTTTATACTAGAGATAAATTTATGCTACTTTGGTTAAAAGATAAGAACATAAAGTCCAAGAGGGATTAAGTTGGAATCAAGGTCTTAGTGCTCTATGGTCACTAGCTAGGAGACAGAAGCAAGATATCCTGAGGCATAAACAAAGTCCAAAGGTGGTCATTAATGAGGGGCTATGTCTATTCAATGTCAATAAATTCAGCCAAGGTCCAATAACCAGGGAATCTCATGGAGATCAAGGTGAGGAGCATAGCATGTGCTATAGACTTGTGGAGAATTGTTGGCTCAAGGTGTTTTGAGCCTCACACTGGCCTTTAACTTTTGCCACCCATATCCTCTTATACCCTTCCACCTCCCTACCACATAATATACTTCTACAAAAAGTCACTGTAGGCAAGCATGATCATAAAGTTTCTCTTACATACTGAATCAAAATAACGATCCTATTCTTTCATTAATTCCTAAAATGTATCTTATGCTCAGAGAAAATTTGACAAGTTATATTTGTTTCTATTTCTAAAGGTTATTATAACACAGAAGCTACATTTCAGTGTATTCCCATAAAACTGCAATGCTTGGCTCCAATATGATGAAATTCAATTTTCATCATTTTATTGCACCAGTGGGTCTTTGAGCTCTATTGCCCATGAATCAGGTATGTTACATTTCACCTGTCCCTAAGGGCCTTATGTTATCCATAAGAGGGCTTTGGGTGTCTAGTATCTGCCATTGGTTCAAACTCTCATCGATTGTTTTCTCAATTTAGGGGGATCCCTAGTACCCCACATTCATTTAATCATCTAAGTTTAGAACAGCTTTTACAAAAGTATATTTACTTCAAAGAGAAGTAAGCATCTTCATAATACCAGGGGTCATAATTGCCCCCCCCCACACACACACACACAGATATCCCCACACACACCTAGAGGCATAATTCTCCATATACCCCTCTCAGTATCTGGGGGGAAGAATAAAATTAAGTTCACAATTGAACTCAGTTTCTATAGTTTCATAAAGTTCCAGTTTCAAAAGGAACTGGCAGGGCTTGCAAGCTCTGGGCTTGCATCCAGGTACCCTAGCTTCTCAGGGCTTCCCTCCTAATCTGGCTGCAATATGTGTCCTTAGATCCTGGCTCTAAGGTTGCCATGGTTTTTGCTCCATGGTTTGGAGACTTCACCTCCTGTGCCTAGAAGTGAAAAGGACAAGCAAAACATGCCCAAGCCACAAACTCATTCTAAGAGCCCTAGGGATGAAAGGGTAGGGGCAAGACAGACCTTCCTGCCTTCTTCCCCCCACCCCACATCCCCCAACTTAGTACTTGGTACCCATGCTACAGGTGTTGTTCAATTAACATACAAATTTTGCATCATAGATTTATTAGCAAACTATTTTTTTTTTATTTCCTATGACCACAAATCTCAAATTTTGAGGTTACATTTATTTAAAAAACTCTTTTCAAATTAAGGTAAAGCTAGAACTCATTTTCTATTTTTTCCTTCATCATTTAGATTTTAACTCTCTCCATTAACAATCTTACACATTCAACTTCAACTAATGTCTCTATGCAAACATATTTTCAATCTTTATTTTTCATCCTAACCTCTTTTGAGCTCAGAACTAATATCTTCAATTATTTATAGGACATCTCCTGGTTCTCCCAGCACAACCTCAAATTCAAAATATTAGAAATCAGGTGTCAGGAATACTTCTGACTCAGGGCTAGTGCACAGGTAGTTTAGGGATGATAACAGGGGAAAATGTAACTAACACTCATCCATCATTCAACAGTTTATAAAAAGAGATTTGCTCGGTTGTTGCAAAAGAAGGATATTAAACAAGAATATGTTGAGACTATATTGAGTAAATTCAGCCAAACAAAGCTGTCTTGTCTGATTTGCTCATAGTGGTGCCACCAGCCAAGCATCTGAGCACTCTTAGGGTTTTACAGGGCTGTTATATATTCAAAAAGGAAGTAAGCAATATCAACAGTCCTGACAGCGGTTCTCAACCTGTGGGTCGTGAGCCCTTTGAAGGTTGAAAGACCCTTTCACAAGGGTCACAGGAGTCACCTAAGACCATGGGAAAACACATTTCCCCATGGTCTTAGGAACTGAGACATCACTCCTCTATCCATCTCCAGGTGGGTCCGCCCACATACAGATACACCCGTATACGAGTATTAAAGGGTCAGGGCATTAGGAAGCTTGATAACCACTGGTAAGAGTTTCAAAGTCCCCTTAACCAATCAAGTCTTGAGGATGACTTCAATGATTTTAAAGGGAAAAAAAAAATATCCCAACTGGTATGAGGATATGAGTTGGGACATTGCTTTTTCCACAGCAGTTTTGTCACGTATTTATCTAAGCTTGTTGTAGAAAAACTTCAAGACTTACTTCAATATTTATGTCTGTAGCAACAGTGTTTGAAAGTTTCAATGTTTGTAACCTTAGGATTAACTTTGATCTTGGCAGATAGGAGATACAGTGGATTTAGTGCTGAACCTGGAGTCAGAAAAACATGAAGTCAAATCCTGCCTCATACATTTGTTAGCTGTGTGAAATTGCATTGGTCATGTAACTTCTGCCTCAGTTTCTTCATTTGTAAAATGGGGATACAACAGCACCTACCTTCCAGGGTTGATGTGAGAATGAATGAAATCCCACTTCTGAAATTATTTGCCAATCATAAACTGCTTTGGAAGTGGTAGCTATATTATTCAATTTCTTGGCTGACATTTCATTTCTTATAGCCAGTCAATTATAAGGTTGACTTAATTTCACCTCTGCAGCATTTCCTGCTTTCTATCTTCTTTCTCTATTCCCTCTTCTACCACACTAATATAGGTCTTTATTATTCACATACTTGGACTATTAAAATAGTCTTCACATAGATACCTCTACTTCAACTCACCCCTCCAACAATCCCTGATTACCACTGGCTGAAAAATTGTTTTATTCGTAGAATCACAACATATTTGAATTTGAACAGAAGCTATAGGTTATCTAAGTCTACTCAGAATCAACAAATAATTTTCTTAAAACATATCACCAATGTTTAAGTGACCTATGCTACAGTAGAAAGAACCTCAAATTTAGAACCAGAGAACCTGGATTTTAATTCTGTTTTCTGTTTTGTGTGTGATTTTAGACAATCCCTTTAATCTTAATGACATAGATAACTACACTTATAAAATGAGAGATGTAGACTAAATAAGTTCCAAAGTCCTTCTACATATATGATCTTAAAAATGAAATTTCCCTAAATGCACTAGCTGCATTGTCGATATACTCTCTCAGCATGATGGAGAATAAGGAATAAAGTGTGTCAAGGCTAATATTTTTCTGAAAGATTGGAAAGAGTCTCTAAAATTAAAAAAAAATGAATTGTGTTGGCAGTGGAGTGGCTGCTTAGTGTCTTTAAATATGAAATATCATGGGATTGTCAATTTAGAACTGGAAAGGACCTTAGAGATCACTTAATCAACTCCCCTCATTTTACATGTGAGACTACTAAGGTATAGGGAGGTTAGATAACTTTTCCAATGTAGCACACAGGTTGTGATCAGTAAAGACAGCATATGCAACTAAATATCCTGACTCCAAACTCATTATATTCTTTCCACTTTACTATAGTCATCTTCTAACAACACTGGAATCAAAATAAATGTGCTAGGAATATTCAGTAACATGAAACACACACATACACACATATGCATATATGTGTATATATACATATGTATATGAATATTATATATAATATGTATATATGTATTCCTCCATTTTATATGGTTTGTTTTTGGAATTCCCTTTAGTTGTACAACAAAACAAACCTCTGGATGAATTGGTAGTAAAGGAGAGGGGAACAGAATGAAAGCAACATCATCAAAGAGTCTGAGGGAGCAAGAAGGATCAAAATTTCAATTCTTATTTGCTTGTTTTCTCTGCCAAAATGAATAACCCTTGCACTGAGGGCAGAATAAAACAACTCATAGGAAAATGATGCTCAAGAGAAATCAAGAGATAGAGACAAAATACATAGTTGCCTTTGAAGGGTTCAAGTTATTTGGTCTAGGTAAGCTACATATATCTTTGACTATTAAAAGAACAGGTAGATTTGATTGTTAACCTGATTACTGTTTGTGATATGTAAAATTTCTGGGAAAATGGTAGAAATTCTTAGGATTGAAGAATGGTGACATTTTCAGTTTCAAAAATGTAGCAGGCTAGAACATTGGGTCAAACATAATCATGTAAAATTCAAGAAGGATGAAGGTAGAGTCTTATATTTTTGCTCATAAAGTTCATTTTAAAAATCAGGTTGGAGAAAGTAGTAGTAGTATTAGTAGTAAGAAGAGGAAGAGGAGAAGGTTGAGGAGGAGGAGGGGTAAGTAGTAGCAGTAAATAGTAGGGGTAGTAAGTAGTAGGAGTAGCAGCAGTAGCAGCAACAGTAGACGTAGTATCACAACGTCAACATATGTCAAAAGTGTGATAAGGAGACCAGAAAAGCTCGTGTGGTTTTGAGTTCCATCAAGAGGGTCATAATTCCTAGGAAAAAGGAAGGGATGGTTCATCTGTACTTCATATGAAACAGAACACATAAGAGCATTGACAGGTTGGTGAATGTGCAGAGAAAAGCAACAAGGAGAATGCATAATTTCAAACTCCTACCATATGACAGTCAGTTGAAGAAAATGGAGGTATCTACCTGAGAGATAAAAAGAATTAGAAGAGTGTGTGATGTTTGTCTTCAACTATTTGAAATCATGTAGAAGAATTATTATTATTATTTGTTCAGCCTCAGAAGTAAGAGATAACAGAGATGGATGGGAACAATAAAGAGGCAAGTTTGGCTTGATGTCAAGAAATTTTTTTAGAATGAGAAATATCTAAAAGTGAAATGGATGTCTTGGGTGGGTGGGTGGAGTAATTTGTTACCATTTGTTTGATTTTTTCAACCAAAAATTGATTATCACTTTCAGGAAATTTGAGAAAGCAGAATCCTTTTTTCAGATATGGGCTAGATTTAGTGGCCAGCGAGACCTTATTCAACTTCTGTTTCCTTGGTCCTGTGAAAAGGCATGCCTCTAGGAAAGTGATCATCTGGTATTGTTACCAGTTTGTGGCATTCATAGCAAAAGTTAGCAAATGGCTGTGTACTTCATTAATAATCACATGAATTTTACGTCTAAGAGTAAGTTCTCCATCATGAATAGACACCAAATGGAGGATTTGTGAAAGGACATAGATGTGATTGCTACAGGATGAGTTTAGCATGGGCATCCATAGCCATTGGTAGATGGCTCTCTTTATTTTCTGAAGGAGTACCCTCTTCAATAGATCAACCAACCAGCAAACGTGTATGAAGTAAGCACGATGTTAGGTAATAACAACATGAAGATAAAAGTTAGACTGTCACTGAACTCTAGGACTTTCTGTGCTGGGATCTTATTTCCTGACTAGATTGCAAGATCCTTGAGGCAATGGAATGAAATATTACCTAAATTCAACATCTCTTGCAGTCTATACCTGCACTAGGCAATTATTAAACAATTCTGTGGTTGTTACATTTTTCAGTTAGCTTTCTAAGAAGGTAATGGAAAATCAAAAAGGAGGGGAGAACACACTTTGGGTATGATTTTTATAGGTTCTTCATGGTTTACAAAGGAATACATACAGCAATATTGAATTTTAGCCTCAATAATCCTGTGAGGTAAGTACTTTCATTATCTTCATTTGATCCAATGAAGAAGCTGAGATTGAGAGAGGTTAAGTGACTTGGTCAGAGTCACACAGCTATAAGTGTGTGAGGCAGGTTTCAAATAGGTCTTCCTGACTACAAAACTATAGCTGTATCCATTACGCCACTCAACCATGTGCTCTAAAACTTGGAAGGAGATCAGGAAAATCTTCACAGAGTAAGAGGTAACATTGAAAGTTACCTTTCAAGGGGCTGCTGAGATGAAAAGAATCATGGCAACTTAAAGATCTAAAGATATGATAGCCCCTTGAACAGGAAGTCCAAGGGACCCTGTAGAATTGTCTGCAATGACATTGGTGTGCATAGGATTTCATAAGTGTTTACACAGAGATAACAGAGTTTGCTGTTCTAAAGAACTGTCAGCTTAGGGTAAATAGTGTTTAGCTATAGAAAAGTCCCGGGAATCTGTATAAATAAAAATCTAGCATTCAGGTAACAGTTTCTTAAATTGGAAGAATATTTCATTGATTACTAAGCTGTGTGAACTTCAGTTAGTCGTGTAACTTCTGCCATAGGTTCTTCATTTGTAAAATGGGGATATAACACACCTACTTTCCAGGGCTGATGTGAGGATAGATGAAATCACGAGAAATGATTTGTCAACCTTAAAGAGCTGTGGAAGTGTTAGCTATGTGGTTCAGTTTCTTAGCTGACATTTCATTTCTTATAGTCAATAGATTACAAGGTTGACTCAATTTCACCTCTGCAACATTTCCTGCATCCTGTTTTCCTTCTCTATTCCTTCTTCTACCACACTAATATAAACAAATACTTAATAACTTTTGCTTTTGATGTGTACAATTTTAGACATTTAGGCTTTATTTCACTTAGTATCAAATCAGTTACCTTCAGTATAGTAAATAATTCATTCTCACACATTTGTTTCTATGGCTACTATCTTGTCATCAGTGGAGAAGTTTGCTTTTTTAATAAATAAATCCCCCAAATTTTAGGACCATCTAACAAAATTTTGGAGGAAAAGTAAAGACAAAACAAGATAAAAGAAAATGAAAATATGGAATCATAGAATCTCAGGGTTAGAAGAGAAAGTAACAGTCATCTACTCCAACTCACACTAGGAAAAGTTATCCCCAAGAGGACATATCGAAGTAGTGGCCATTCAGGAATTGTTTGAAAGTCTCTGAAGGGAATAAACCATCTTCTTCTTGAGACAATGCATTCTGCTGTTGGTCTTAGTGTTAGATATATTTTCTCCAGATCAAGCCTAAATCTGCCTTGAGGATTTCCATATTTTCTCCTCATTCCACCCTTTCAGGGCAAGCAGATAGGATTTAATTCCTCTTTCAATACACAAAGGTAATTAACAAATTCTACCCAACCCCATCAACCTACAGAACGATCATTTCTATTTGGGGGACAAATTATGTTGTGAGGATATTGCTGTAATTCCAAATTGATGTCCTCTTCTCAATTATGTTTATATTTCCATTTTAAAGATGACTATTTCCAATATAGCATATTTTCATACCTCTACTTATAACTGTGAGGCCTAGCTTCCTAACAGGCCAAAGGCGACCAGCTGTCGAGTGCTACGTGGCCCCCTGGCCGTGAGACGTAGCTCTCTAATAGGCCAAAGGCGACTAGCTATCGAGTGCTACGTGACAGCCTGGGGCCGGAGCTGAGGTCATTGCCTCTCTGATGGAATCGAGTTGGGGTGGTACAAGAGATACCTCCTCAGCTTCGGGGCAGTACACGATAGGCTCAGTCGGCAGTCGCCACTCCCAAAAAAGGGGGACGTCAGTAATGAGATAAAAGGAATGACAGCCGGAAGGCTCGCTCTCTTGCTCTTGCTCCTGCACCTCTCTTCCACTCTCTTTTAGCTGTAGTCTTTGGGTCTGGCACGCTTAGCAAGTATTAGATAAAGTGTGTTAAAAGTGAGTTAGTAATAGATTAATAAACGATTGAAACTAACATTACGGTGTAGCCTGCGTTCTGTGGGGGAGCGTTCTGTGATTGCAGCCTGCACATTCACAGCCGGATTCTCATCCGATGAGCAGGGAGGCTTACAGGTCAGAGGTAAAGGTAAGTACAAGGTAAGGTAAAAGAGAAGAAACCCTTTATAGTCAGGAGAAACCCTGGGAGAAACCCTTTACAATAACAATTTTCTAATCTGTATCAAATTATTCCTTCTAGTAGGGCAGTAAGAATGTATAAAGTGTTTATTATGTGCTAGGATCCTTGTGTGCTAAACTTTGGGACTACCAATAGAAGGAGAAAGAGAGAGACAGAGAGACAGACAGAGAGACAGACAGAGAGATAGACAGAGACAGACAGAGACAGAGAGACACAGAGACAGAGACAGAGAGAGACAGAGAGTCACAGAGACAGAGACACAGAGACAGAGACAGAGAGAGACAGAGACAGAGACAGAGACAGAGAGAGAGAATTCCTTCCCCGAAGGAATGTATTTTATTTGAGAGAAGATGATGAAAGGGATCTGGAAAGAGTGGGTCACAGTGGTAAGGAGGTGTCTACACAGAAACACAATGGTGAAGTGTGACAGGTCTGAAGCATACCTTTTCACCACATAATCATTTCATGTTTTATGTCTTTTTTTTTCAAAAAAGTAGGGTGCGATCATTATGAGAAGCTTTGTTATTGTTATTGTTGTTGTTATTGCTTTTTTGGGGAAGGGAGAAGACAGGGCAATTGGGCTTAAAAGACTTGCCCAAGGTCACATGGCTAGTAAGTGTTATATGTCTGAGGTCGGATTTGAACTCTGGTCCTCCTGACTCCAGGGCCAGTGCTCTATTCACTGCACTACTTAGCCACTACAGATTTTTAAAAATTGTGCTTGTATTACTTTAAAATCATTTATTACTAAGCTGTCTTTGATGCAAAATTAGGATACACAGAATACTTGTTAATATACATTAAAATTGGGAAGATGCTAGTCTTACTATATCACATGACTTACTCCTGGCAGTTCTTCATTGGGTTGAGTGACAATACTGTTAGTACTGCAGTACTCTAAATGAACTAGGCAAGTTGGCTTTTGTAAATATAGTGACAATGCATGTGCAATGGGAAGTCTAGGCTCATGGCTCATAGTGTATGAGGTTGAAAACATTGGTGCTCTGTTTACCTTTTTTTTAAAACTTTTTTCGGAGGGTGGAAGGCAGGATAATTGGGGTTAAATGACTTGCCCAAGGTTACATACCTAGTGAGTGTTAAGTGTCTGAGACCAGATTTGAACTCAGGTCCTTCTGACTCCAGGGCCAGTGTTCTGTTCACTGTGCCACATAGGGACCCATCTGTTTACCTTTTAATCATGTGATGAATAGAATTATACCATATGATGATTGCACGATGAAAGATTATATACAAATTTGTGGAGTGAAAAAAACAGGATTTGATATGTGGTGGAAACAATTATGTGGTGAAATACAGTAACCTGGACAGCTGATCTGGCCTCCTTCACAAAATGGGAGGCCCAGGAGGAACTTACCAGTGAGAGAATAGGGCTGTAGGGCTGTTCCAGGGTAGGAAGGCTGTATGTGATAAGGCTAGTTGTGTCATCAAAAAGAAACTGAGCCATAGTAGCAAAATCCAGAGAATCAGAAGTAGATTTGTTAGGGGAGTGAATGAGTCAGAAAGTCTTGAGTTCAAGACCAGCCTCTAACAAACAACTAGCTATCTCAGTTCTCTAGTGATCGTCATTTTGGGGAAGTTTTTAAAACAATGTGTGTGTGTTTTTTTTCCCAATTACATGTAAAGAAAGTTTTCAACATTCACTTTTATAAGACTTTGAGTTCCAAATTTTTTCTCCCTCCTTCCCTCTCCTCCCCCCTCACCATGACAGCAACAATTTGATATGTACAATCATGTCAAATGCATTTCCACATTAGTAATGATGAATAAAAAGAGGAAAAACACAAGAAAGAAAAAAAGGCAAAGTGAAAATTGTATGCTTAGATCTTCATTCAGGCTTCATAGTTCCTTCTCTGAATGTGGATAACATTTTTCATAATTAGTCTTTCAGAATTGTCTTGGATCATTGTATTGCTAAGAAGAGCTAAGCAATGTTGTGCACAATGTTCTCTAGGTTCTTCTCACTTTGCTCAACATAAGTTCATGTAAGTCTTTCCAGGTTTTTCTGAAATATGCCTGCTCATCATCTCTCATAGAACAGTAGTATTTCACTACATTCATATATGACAACTTGTTTAGCCATTCCCCAATTGATGGGCATCCCCTCAATTTCCAAACCTTTGTCACCACAAAATGACCTGCTATATTGTAACGCCAAGCAAAAGCAACTTCCAAGGTTCAGATGACCAGCATAGCAAACCCCATTTATTCAGCAAACATTCACAGAACAGAGAAAGTCAAAATACAGTGTAACTTGTTCCTTTAGCAAGTAAGTCCTCAATTCAATCCAGGTACTACTCCACCCCTAGACAGTACATTCATTTAGTCAAAGTCTCTTCTCAAATGGAGATTAGTCTCCAATCTTAAACAAAGTATATTTATTTGGCCAATCACAGAGCACAAAAATAACTCAAAGGC
This sequence comes from Pseudochirops corinnae, assembly GCA_028646515.1. Classification (NCBI taxonomy): domain Eukaryota; kingdom Metazoa; phylum Chordata; class Mammalia; order Diprotodontia; family Pseudocheiridae; genus Pseudochirops; species Pseudochirops corinnae. The sequence goes on along the minus strand of CM053586.1, from coordinate 294,976,613 downwards.
TTCCCACCCCTGAACCACAAAAGGCCATCCACCCTTAAGTTACAACAAGATCCAGATATCATCTCAGCATTAAATACCCAAGGAAAGGCCCTTCTTTCATCTTCACTAAAGGCAAGCTCTCAGCAATCTCAGTTCCTGGGGAGATAAGGCTCAACAAAGCCATAGCCAGTGTCCTCATCAAGTCACTCTCTGACTGTAGAATAGTCCCAGAACCCCTGAAAACATCAGCAAGGATTCTGGAATCTTCCAGGATTTCTGTGCAGGTACCACAAGAAAATCCTACTTCAGGGCTTCTGAACCAACAGCCAGGTTCCAGGACCTCTACAACAGCAGCACTGTCCTTCACCATCAGGTGAATCTGGCAGAACAACATCAAAACAGACAGACAAAATACCAGCGTCACAGCCATGCC
>CM053586.1:294931220-294966841 GCA_028646515.1 Pseudochirops corinnae | reverse complement strand
CCACAATTCTTCCTTCAGCAGGAGCAGCGTTCCAATTCTGTCTCTCTGTCTCTGGAATTTTTGCTTATGTACACACCTCAGCCAATCCCCTTTTTCCACATCAACAGGGGCTCAGTCAATCCCCTTCTTCCACATCAACAGTGGCTCAGCCAATCCCCTTCTTCCACATCAACAGAGGAATTCATGCCTTCTCAACAGTGGGACAGAGTTTGCACCTTCCACACTTAGCACAAGTGCTAAGTATCTTGCTAAACTGATTACTATTACATTATGTTATAACATTGTCAATGCTGTATTTTGGTTTCTGTGAATGTTTTGCTTTAGTTTACTGCTGAATAAATAGAGAGTTCACTAAACTGTGTGATCAGAAACTTAAAACTTCACAACAGAAGTCCTTTGGAAAGCTGCTCATGCTTGGCTACCATTTTGTAGGAACTGAGAACTTTATATAATGTTTCAATGTAAAGATAAGCAACTATGAAAAACTTAATAACTCTAATTAACACAATGGCCTACTAAAATTCTAAATGAGTCATGACAAAAATAATGCTATCTACCTTCACACAGAGAAATGATGGACATAAAGTATAGATTGAAACTTTTTTCTTGCTTTTTCTTGTATTTTTTCAGAACATGGCTAATGAGGAAAATAAATAAATAATTGAAAGAAATACTAAATTTTACTTAGAGGTGAACCTAATCATCTAATTTTTTCCACATAATTTTACAGACCCTCCTATCCTGGGTTTATACCTTTATTTTAAGGTATTGGTTGAAATAAATGCCATGAATATATTCCAATACTATATGATTTCACAAATAAATAGCCCTTTCTATTCCATATATGTGGTTGATTTTGCAATATATCAGTTAGTAAGATTTTGTTAAGTATTTCCTATATGTCTGGTAGTGTGCTAAGTTCTGAGGATATGCAAAGGAGCAAAAGACAGCTCCTGCCTTTAAGGAATTCACAATCTAATAGAGGAGAAATCAAGCAAGTAAAAAAAAATATAAAAACAAGCTAAATATCTCATATATAAGAAATCATTAACTGAAGGAAAGCATTAGATTTCAGAGGGGTTAGGAAAGGCTTCCTGAAGAATGCGAGAATTTGAAAGATACCAGAGAAGTCAGAGAAGATAATAGGTACAAAGGAAGAAGTTTATGGAAGACAGCCAGATGAAAATGCCCAGTGTCAAGGGATGAAGCGGCTTATTTGTGGAACAGCAAAGAGGTCTGTGTCACTAGATCAAAGAGTTTATGATGAGCAGGAAGGTATAAAAGACTGAAGAGGAGCAGCTAGGGAGTTAGGTTATGAGGTACAAACCAAGTATTATATATTTATCCTATACTTGATAGGGAGTCACTGGAATTTATTGAGTAGGGTATGACTGTGGATTTTATAAATTTTAAGTGAAATTAAACAAATAAATGTCTCAGCAACAATATTGGCTTGTGATAATTAAAGAATAATATTTTTAAACAGAGATCACCATACTTCTAACCTCTCAACTACATGGAATGAAAAGATTTTAAAATATAAAAACCTAACAGAAGAAATCATAAAAATATGGGAGAAGTACATGCCATCTCTTTCTACTACTGGAATTTTCTCAAAGATGAGACTTTATTTGATAAACCTTTGTTTCTGAAATTTCATTACTAAAAAATTATCATTTTGTCCACTTGCACAAAAGTCCACTATTTATTAAATATAACAGAAAAATAGGATAGCAACTCATCCCTAGAACTCATTTCTACCTCATCTCCAAAATATATAAAGGTGAGAAGATTGAAAAAATAATTCTATATGGAGAAGCAACATAGTAGATAGAAGGGTAGAGTGCATACATTGCCATCAGGGAAAGTTCTGGGCTTAAGTTCTACCTTGTACAACTACTTGTGTGATCCCAGCCAAGTTACTGATCCCAGCCACGTCATTGCAGTGTCAAAAATTATCTCTATCGTGCTGCTTGCAGAATGATATAGATCTAGATTGATAGAGAAAATTTTCTCTCTGAAAGGCCTTCACACCAACTAAATTATAGTTCAGAGTATTTAGATTTTTAAGTTTTCCAAAGTGGTTTCTACACATTATGTGCTTTGAGTCTCCCACCAATCCCTGTGAACTAGGAACTACAGGTACTATCACAAAAAAACAAAGCAAAAACAAAAACCAGTTACAGAAATGATAAAAACTTCCCATGGCCATACTGCTAGTAATTGTCAGTAGCAGGAGTTGAATCCAGGTATTTCTGATAATGAAGTCCAACATTATTCATACCTATCCCAACTGCTTCAAAATACATTATATGTCATTCATTCGATTTGCTTATTCAGCAATCTCTCAGCAAAGAAGTCCTGAATGCACACCGGTCAATGAGTGAGATGGGAAGAAAAGATCAGATTCCTGCTCTGAAATAATTTGTGACTTACTTGAGGAATACATATGCAACAAATAAACAACAATTCTAAAGGAAAGGCATTTTAATTAAAGAGTTGTTGTGGTATAGCAGATAAAGCATTTACCCAAGAGTCAGGAAGGACTAAGTGTAAGCTGACAAGGACCACCTTAGGAGACCATGGGAAAATAATTTTAACATTTTTGGATACAAGGGATAGGTCTAAGACATACATTTTTAAACAATTTCCTATATTGTTTCTCTGAGAGAAGTTTGGACACTAGCAAACTCAGAAGTTGTATACCCAGCAATAACCATTGGCTTACAGAAAAGAAAGGGAAGAATGGTTACTGTGAAATAGTACATATTGAATTACAATTGTGAACAATATAGACCAAATCTCTGAATGTATTCTCAGAAAACGTTAGAAAAATAGAAGAGGGATAGGGTTAGTTTATGTAGAACCACTATTAATTAATCATAATAATTCAGACTTTTCCTATCACTTACTAATAATGAAGTATGAATCTGGTGAACATAGAAAAAGAGAAGTAAATATGGTATTGAAATAAACAATATAATATGGAATGGAATGCTGGCAAGAATTAGGGTAAAAATGTCTTTTTTTTCAAGTTTGGCATGTAGCTCTAACATTTATCGGGAGTAATGTCTGTTCAAATTGCTATTACATGGAATCCACTTCAGAGTAAAGATTTGAAATTGCAAGGTCATTTTGTCAACCTCAAAATCCCAACACTTGATGGCCTGTTGCAATTGCATCCATTTTCTCCTGAGGAAATTAAATAGATTCACAGAATGTGCCAAAGCCTGCAAATGAGATAGGGTTATTCCAAACAACTGATCTTTTCTTGATTTGATTTCACTTGTTGAGTCTTCCTTTTCAGCCACCAAAGACATTCATTCCTATAAATAGCATAGTCCCTTGAATTCTTTACTCAGGCAGATGAGCAGATCTTGAAGGTAAGATAAAATGTTTCCTTTAATTTTTTAAAGCAATATGTAAATTGACATTTGAGACCTCCTAGAAAATACAACTGATTACTTAGGCTTTTGCCTATTTCCTTTCCTCCAAAATGCTCACATCCAAAATTTGTGGGGAAAATTTTATATTAGTTCTTTTGTTACAACTCATAATCTTTGTTATCACTAGTCTCCTCACTAGATTTTAGGTTTGAGAACTTGATTTGTCACTCATACAATTATGACAAGCCCTCTCTTTTGATTTTATAAAAGCTAATTTTGAGCTACACATTCCAGTTTTCTTTTCCTTAAATTGTTGAATAGTTTTGAATAGTGTTGAATAGTTCTCCTTAAATATTTGAAGATTACTTCAACTCCCAAATATCTTAAAAAACCATAGTGAAGTAACCAGTTAACTGGTATCCTTAGATCGTTTCTAATTAAGCCATAGTTGTATGATGATAGATACTTATTTTTGTTATTGTGTTTTTTTAAGATTGCGTTATTTATTTATGTATTTGCTTACACATTTATTTTAGACAATTAATAAACATTTATTAAATGCTTACTATTTGTTAGGTAGTGGGCTAAGTACTGTGAAAAGAATCACAAGACAGTTCTTATCTTCAAGGAGATCCTATTTGATGGGAGAGAAAACAAGAGGCAAGGTTAGGAGGAAAAGATAATGAGTTTGGTTTTAGACATTTTTAAGATGTTTATTGGACATCCAGTTTGGGATGTCTGAAAAACAGAGATGTAAGATTAGAGATTACCTGAGAGGGTAGCAGTAAAGCCAAGCACTAGCAGCTTTTCAGAAGAATGCTACTATGAACAGCTTTTAAGGTTCTAAATACACAGTATAATGAACACTCTATTTATCAAATAACAAATCAAAGCAAAACATTCACAGAAATCAGGGTACAGCATTCACAATATTGAAACTTATCACAGATAATCAAAATACAGCATTCACAACAACTTCTCACAGAAAATGGTCACATAGTTTCCGCTACAGTGGTCACAAAGTTGTGAGCAAAGAACAATTATTAAGGAATTCGAGCATTCACAAAATCCTTGATCCAATCACAAAGTACAATAGTGAAACTTTTCCACTCATGGGGCATACTAGGTTACAAATCAATTGCTTATTCAGTCATCAATCACCAAGTACAATCATTTAGTCAATGAATCATCTTTCATTATTCACTATTCAATCATCAGAAATACACAGACCCTCCACTCCTAGGTCACTGGTAAATTTATAATTTCTCAGTTAATACACAATATACAAGTAAAGTCTTCTTTCAGCTTGACTCTGGGGTGGTTTCTCAGATTCCCTGGATCCTCTTCCATAGAACCAGATCCTACCTGGATTCTCCAAACTGTCACCACTAGGTCCTTGTCCAGTGCTCTGGGCAGTTTCCGCTCTACAATGGAGCTCACGGTGTCTAGTCCATCTCAAATCCCTCACAGTCTCCACTCCTGGGAATTCAAGGCCCAGCAAAGCCACAAACAGACAAAGTCTCAGCATCACAGTCATGCTTCCTCAGTTCCTTGGTAGCTCCAGCTGCCTCTTGGACCCAGAAGAAGTCTCAGCTGGCTCCCAGAATCAAAAATCACTCCATCCCAGTTTTCAAAATCAAAACCAATCTCTTCAACAAGAGAGGGGTTGAGGGGGAAATCCTTCCTCTTCAGCCTCCTCAGCTCCTCTTCAGACTCCTCCCAGCAGCTGCTTCTGCCTCCATGGTGCTGCAAGAAAGTCTGACTCAGTTCTCAATTCTCATTTCTCCTCTCAATTCACAGTCCAGCAGCAGCAGTCCAGCCTCCAGATGCTGCTCAGAGAAACTCTCTCTCTCTCTCTCTCCAGCAGAACAACTTCTGCCACCAGATTCTTGTACCAAGAAATTCTGACTCCCTCTCTGGGGGTTTTCCTTGTATACACACAGTATCAGCTGCTTCCTACTTCAGCCAACCCCTTCCTGTTACATCAGCAACTTCCTCCCAAGATGTTAACTACTTCTGTGTTATTTAAATAGCTTAAACAAGTTGTTAACTTGAAACAAGGTGCAAAGGACTTGCTTACTTGCCAATACAAAGGGGTCTTCAAATTCAAACTATATTACTATTACATTAAGATAGAATAGCTAGATTTGAAAATCCTTACCATGGAGGTGGTAATTAAAATCATGGGAGCTAATAAGATCATAGAGTGAAGGTCAAGACAAAGAGAAGAGAAGAAAATGGCTAGTACAGGGGAATTGGCATGAGAGAGAATTGAAGAGCTGAGAGATTAGGGGTTTTGGCATTGATAAAGAGCTGGGTAAATTAAAGTAAGGCAGAGGAAGAGAAGGAGAATCAATAAACTGTGGTCAAACAAGGGTTATTTCAGAATTTTTAAACATGGAAGTGGTAATTTATTTATAGATAATGGTGGTGATGATGGTAAGATCAAGAATTTGACTCTTTATGTGTGACTGAGGTGAGGTGGAGGAGTAGGTCATGGGAATTGTGTAAGTTGAGGACTGAGAAGTTATGGTATTCCAGGGAGAGTTAATATGGTATTGAAGTCACCTAGTAAGAGGGCAAGACATGAGTAGGAGAGAAAACATTGGGAGTCATATATTAACTCACTGAGGAAGGAAGGGGAGTGACTTGAAAGTCTATAGACAATAGTTCTTGAGTTTTTGTTTGGGTGGTAGAGATGAATAGCATGAACATAAAAGAAATTATTGAATGAAGGAGGGAAAGAGAGAACCTGGATGTGGAAATGGGGAGCAAAGAGCATTCTAACTCTTCCACCTCTACCAGTGAGCCCAGAGAAACAAGTGAAGGTACAACTAGCACTAGAAATGGTGGCCAGGGAGTCTGTGTCATTGGGAGATGGGAATTAAGTTTTCTATCAAAGTAACAAGATAGGCAATGACTTAGAATTAATGGAGGTGTGTTGCCTATGAAACAGATATTCCAGAGGTCACAATGTGAAGGGGAGAGGAGTGTTTAATTTGAACTTTGGGGTGGTAGGATTAAGGATGATTTAAAAAGGAATCAAATGGTATAATATAAGGAATTGTATTAGGATAATGATTTATAGGAGTTCAGAATCACTGGATTATGTAGGGTATGACTAAGTGTATGAATGCAGGATGTGGAAATTGTAGGGTCAGAGGAAGATCTGTCTCCTCCTCTCTCCTGAAAATGGAGATAAGGCAGTGGGAGGCACTACTCCTCTTCCCAAAGGAGGCTGGAGGTCAGAGTACAGACAAATATTTATGAGATGGAAGACCCAGAGTCAGATGATCACATAGAGTCATAGAAGGTCCCTTTCATTATTCCTCTTTCTTCTGAAGTCTTGTGATTAGTTAGGAAATGACACTGCAGAAGATTGAGGCAAAAGCTACACACTCAGAAAAGGAAATTCTATTCCCTGCTACTTTTCTCTCCCTTCAAAGGACAAGTGTAGTGAGAGATGGAAGGTCTGAGGTCAAGGGGAAGATTACCAAGGGTAGGTTCCTTCTCTTTTTACCAGGTTATCTACTTTTCTACTGGGAGAGCAGGTTGGAGACAAGAGGTGATAAATGCTTTGTGTTGGCATAGATGGAAGTTGTCCACAGCCTTGCCCCTTGTCTCCTTCCATCAGGTGACATTTCCTGCAGGAGATGAAAGATAAAGAGTCAGAGGAAGATCTTGCTCCTCCTCCCACCTTAGTCTATAGATCAGAGAGGAAATTGAAGACTCCAGACACAGGGAATGGGTGGGAGGGGGAAGAGATAGTGACTTTGGGGCAGATGGAAGACACCTGGTGAGGCTTGGCAAGACCCTGTACAATGTTCTTTCTAGGTAGAGGGGCTAGAGATAGATCTGGCTTCTCTTCTCTATTTATTTGTTCTTTTCTTTCTCAATTTGTTTTTAATTTGAAGCCACTTGTTTCTTAATTTCAAAAAAATTTCTATGGTAAAGAATCACATATAATGAAAACATCAGCATTTTTGAGTTAACAGCTTTAAAATGCCATTGAAATATTCCTATTTTATTCCTCTTTGATAAGTCAATGTTATTTTCATATTGTACATTATACCTATGTTCCAAATTGCCATTTTTTGCTTTAAATTTATATCCCATCACATACCTTTGTCCCTGCAAGTCACTGTACATCATCATTTACACCTAAGGAGGACATCATTGCATGAAATGACGTATTACGCCTGCCTGAAAGGGTTTGGAAGTCTGTACGTGTGACATCTTGAGCAGCTCTATACTTGTTAATCAGGAAAGTGGTTTAGAATGAAGACTGATTTTTATTTTAAAATGCACATTATGCTTCTATTTAGTATATAACAGTTAGCATTTTTTTTGTATATGACTGAAGGAAAGGATGTCTAAATATGTCTTTTATGGAGACAAAGATATATCTTAAAAATTATTAGGAACCCCAAGTCTCATAACATGTTCTGTGCCTTCTTGTTGATCTTTTCCTTACCCAATCTCATTTGTTTCCAATGCTCCACAAAGCATGTTTGTTGTGATTCAAATACAATGCATTGAAGAATTCAATCACTATATCCATAGCCCTTTGCATAATTTCCTAAAGCTGTGTTTATAGAATCAAAAAGAATCGTATTCATTTTATTTCTGTAATAGATAAAAATGAAAATTATGTATATGTATTACCTAGTTTAAGATCACAATATGATTTAGATTCGTTAATCTTCAATTGTTGGTATTCTTAAAGTCAGATTCCATTTCTGTACTTTGACATATGCTGTTGCTTATGACTAAAGTATTCTCCACTGCCTCTTGGTAGCACTATTTCCTTTCAACTGTTATCTCAGGCTCTACTTCCTATAGGTGGCCTTTCCTGTTCCTCTCAGTTGTTGTTGCATTCCAGAGCTCAGGACAGTCTTTTGTATTTATCTTTCTGTGTACATGTCATGTATCTCAGTAGAAAGTAAGCTTTCTGAGGGCAGAGACTTAACCTAGCAGAGTGCTTGGCATAAGTTGGTGTATCATAAATGCTTATTGCTTTGCATTGGTGGAATTGAATTCATAGAAGAATCTAGAGGGAAAAAACTGTTCTGAAAATTTTTCTTTTTGTTTTAAATCTAATCCATATCACATACACTTGTATGAGATTTTCTGACTTAGGAGAAGAAAGTAGACTGTTTGTATACCAATTCCTCGTACTATACGAAGAGAATAAAGGAAAGGAGGAGTCTTCAGTGATGATTCGGCTTCTTCAAGCCATGTGGGATTTTTAGAATGAGTATCTTCTCTCCTTTCTGAATCCTATACACTAGGATGTCAAATGAATCCTAACCTAAAATGTGAATCTTTTGGGGTATGGGGACCATACAATATTAGCTTCAGGAAAAGAGGAGCCTCATGGATAAGCGGTAAGGAAGTTGGATTATCTTTTTCTCTAATTATTTTACTGAGTGTCTTTTGTATTTCACATCAATTAAAGGATTTTCTGGGACTTGATAGAAAAGAATTAAATTTATTTTGGTATGTATACTCATATACTACTGAATAGAACTATAGTAGAATGTAACTGAGTTAATCAGGGCAGTTATAAATTTACTTTATCTTATTTCAAATGGGCCCTCAGTAAAATAAGACTTTTTTTTGGCTAATTTCTCTCTCCCACAAAGACTATCCCCTCCTCCTGTTTATCACACCTTCCCCTCTCTCAATTCTTCGTAGTGAATGAGGAGTTGACTGAGAAAATAGGGGATATGCCTGATGAGTTCATTTTTCCCTTTCTCTATACCACAAATCTCCTAAAAATTACTCTACATTTTCTCATCCTTTACTCCAGGTCAGATACATTGGCAGCCCTTCACTTCACCAAGGAAAACCCCTTTTATATTTCCCTTAATTCCATCTTCCTTCTGTGTAATGCAACACATTGCTTCCACAGTCATCCCCACACCTTTTCATATCTATTGTTTCTATCTCTACTTCCTATAAACAAGTCCAAGTTTCCTCATCCTGTCTCCTTATATATTTATTCCTTTTCTCAGTCAAACTCTATGAATAGCTCATATTCTCTGCATATTTTCCTTTCATTTTTCAGTTCTTTGCAATCTGGCTTCTGAATGCATCATTCAATGGAGTTTCTCTCCCCAGAGTTACCATGGAATACTTAGTTGAGAAATCTGATGATCTTCTTTTTCCATTTTACATCCTTTGTGACCCCTTTGTCCCTGAGTGCTGATTAATCATTTGATCCTTAATAACAGTGACTCAATAATACCCCTTAAAGAAAGACATTTAGCAGTATATTAAGGATGAGAACAGTCACTGAAAAGTCTGAATTTGAACTCAGGTCCTTCTGACTCCAGGCTCAGCATTCTATCACTTGCACTTCCTAGCTTCCACTAACATATACATACATGTTTTTGTATACGCATTTTGTATACACGTGTGTGTATGTACACGTACAATTCAAGACTTTGAATAATTGGAAACCTTGTCTACTACAGATTTATGAAAAGATATGACACAAAGTGCAAAGGTCAGGATAGGTTACTGTCTGTACAGCAGGAAGAAATTGTGTCTTATTCTACAGTATTTTGTATCACTCAACATCCTATACAATGTCTTATTCATAGGAGGTTCAGTTCTTTCTGGTATATAGTTTCATGTCTAAAAATAGACTTTGGCCTTTTGATTTGTTCCCCAATACTTTATTTTCACTTATATCTATAGTAAAAGCGTAATTTCATTGGGTAATATAGAAGCCACAGCAATTTTTGCAGAAACAACTTTGAGATTATCCCACTTAAACAAACAGGCAAAGATTAATATTGTTATCACCACAAGAAAGACAAGCCAGTTGATCTCTAGGGTAAGGATACAGCCAAGAGCTTAAACGATAACCATGGACCTCTTTCCCATACTGAAATTTCTTGTAGTTAGTAGATAACAGCATAGAAAGAGTCCCCAGTATCCTATCCCCTAGATAGGCCTATTAAACTGGTGAATGAACTATGAATTTTGGAAGATAGGGAATCAAGACAGCCAAATAAGTTCTTCATGGAAGAGCAATATATCTCAAGTGAGTCAAATGGTCAAGCAGCAGTTATTAAGCACCCAAGATGGCAGAAACTGTGCTAAGAGCTGGAAATACAAAGAAATGCAACAAGAAACACAAAACAGTCCTTGATCTTAAGGTGCAAATGAGGTACACTCTAATGGGGTAGAAAATATGAAATGATTAAGTACAAACATAAAAAATCCAGGATAAATTGGGCATGGTGTCAAAGTGAAAGCACAGAGATTGAGGTCTGATGAAGCCCTCTTGCTGATGGTGAGAGTTTAGCTGAGACTTGAGGGAAACTAGAAAGGAGAAATGGGGTGAGAGAATAATGCTAGGCATGGAGGAAATATAAAGAAAATGTTTGGTGTCAGGAGATAGAGACCTTTGTGCAAGGAACTGCAAAAAGGCTAGTGCTACTGCATGCAGCATAAGTGGGTAAGGTAGAAGGTATAAAAAGAATGGGAAGGGAGGAAGGGGTCAAGTTACAAAGGGCTTTAAAAGCCAAATAGAAAATTTTATATTTCATCCCAGAGATAATAGTCTGGAAGCCGGTGTGGCTTTTCCCCTTTTGTTTTCTCTGTGTGTTTCCTTTTGATATTTGTTTGGCCTAGAGAGGTCTGGTATGTTGGTCTGAGCTTTAGGTGGCTTTGGGGGCTTAATCACAGAGTACACAGTGGGCCTGTGCAATGAAGACTCTTTCATGAGTTCTGCAGTACTTGAAATTATAGCCAGAAATACCCAAATGTATATCTGAACTTTGAAACTAACAAGCTTCATGACCTTGAACAAGTATTTTAATTTTCCTGACGCTTACTTTTCTTAACTGTAAAATGAGCATAATAATATTTCTTGTTCCTGTTTCACAGGAATGTTTGTTAGACTTGAATGAAATTGTGCCTTTCAGCTTTATATAAATGACAGCTATTACTTAAAGAATCAAATGGGTCTATCACTGTTCTTTCAGTTATACCTATGAGACCTAATTAGGTCATTTGACCCAATTACACATTAAACATCATAAATGTACACATACTAATATTTACATGAAGTTAATTTGTAACAAGAATTCACATATATTTATCAAGTAATTCTAAAAATAAAAGGAAAAAATATTATAAAGACCAAAAATTGTTTTATTTTTCATTAAAAGGAACTTAATAATTCTTTTGACCTTTTTAGAATCTATTGTAAGGAATATTTAGACTTTGTAAATTCCAATGTTTAAACACCATGACAGATATACTTTGTTATTCACTTGATTGATTTTGTTCTTGCTTCTGTGCTTTGCCTTTTTTTCTGAACCAGACTGAAAAGCCCATCTCATTATCTGACTCCTCTTGCTTTTAGAGTGAAGAGATGCTCCCTTGGATCTGCCTTAGCAGTTTCCAATTAATTTCAAAGCTGATTCACTCTAAGTGAGGGACTAAACCTAGTTGTTGTTTTTTTAAAGGTGCCTTACTATAAATCACAAATCTAAGTAGAATTAATCCATTTAAAATAGTAATTATAATTTTATATGAATATAGTTTCTAGTTTAAAAGCATCTAATAGAATATGTACATAGAATTTCATTTTTATAATTAGCTTCAATGGATCTTTGATTTCATTGATGAAAATATCCCATGCACTAGTATATATCCTAGTCTTCTTACTCTGTGCTTTTCCAGACTACATCTTTTCATAGATCCTCAATTGATGATTTTTGTACTTAGTATGCTGAATCCTCTCTGTGTGTGTATATACACAATGGACATATATTTGTGTAATATACATGTCTATCCAAACACATGTTGTTTATATGTGTTAGAAGCAGTAATGTAGTACAGTGGATAGAGTATTGGGTCTGAAGTCAAGAAGACTTGAGTTCAAATACAGCCTCAAATATTTGGTAGTTGTATGACCTTGGGCAAGTCACTTAACCTCTGTTTGCCTCAGTTTCCTCATCTACAAAATGATAATAATTTTAGATAATATTAGCAGTTACCTCACAGGGTTACTATGATGATCAAATGAGATAATATTGTAAAGTACTTGACACAGTCCCTTGTATATAGTACATGCTTTATTTATTATTATTAATTATTTTATTATAACTATTATTATATACATATATTGAGAGAGAGAGAGAGAGAGAGAGACAGAGTGAGTCGAGTCCTAGTCAAGCAAATTTGAGGGTAAATTTTGAGTTATTTTTTATTCTGAACTTTTTGTTGTTACTAGTTGTTGTTCAGTTATTTCTGGCTCTTAATGAGCCCATTTGGAGTTTTCTTGGCAAAGATGCTGGAATGGTTTACCTTTTCTTCTCCAGTTCATTTTACAAATGAGGCAACTGAAGCAAACAGGATTAAGTGACTTTGCTTGGTTTTCACCAGTGATAAGTCTCTGAGTGCAGATTTGAACTCAGGTCGTTCTGACTCTAGGTCCAACACTCTATCTACTGCACCACATAGCCATTTTAACAAACACCAGATGAAACCAAAAATATAGATGTAAGGAGGTCTATAGATGTAGAGTATTACCTACACACTATCTCATCTGTTTGATTTTGTTAATGAATAAGGGTAATCTGTAAATATTTGTTACATAAAAACAAAGTACATCATTCTTTATTTTTTTTTAAAGAGAGAAATTATTTGGGGAGAATACTTAAGTTTGAATTTTGTTCTATAGGTTTAAATCCAACTTCTTCATTAACAAGCAGACGATGAGATCTCACGTACTCTGCATATCCCGATCAGTTTGGTGACTAAAAAAATGTAGATTGCTATAGACAATTTTCTCTGAAAGCTTGTCCATTAATTCTTTTCACAGTTTTCATGAAAAATGCCTTTGACAGTTTCTCTAATAAAGACCTCATTTCCAAATATATAGAGAACTGAGGCAAATTTATAAAAATAAGACCCATTGCTCAATTGATCAACAGCCAAAGGGTATGAAACAATAGGGTTCAGAAGAGGAAATCGAAGCTATCAATTGTCATTTTAAAATGCTCTAAATCACTAATGATTAAGGAAATGCTAATTTAAACAGCTTTCAGGGGCCACCTCACACCTATAGATTTGCTAACATGACAGAAAAGGAAACTGACAAATGATGGAAAAAGATAGAAAAATAGGTAGCCTAGTGCTTTGTTGGTGAATTTGTGAACTGGTCTAACAATTCTGAAGAACAACTTAGTATGTGCCCAAAGGGCAATAAAACTGTGCAGGTTTGACCCATCAATCACATTACTAGGTCTATGTTAAAAAGAGATAAAAGAAGAGGGAGAAAAAGACCCATATATACAAAAAATGCTTATAACAGTTCTTTTAGTGGTGTCAAACAATTAGAAATTCATCATTTTGGGAATGGCTAAACAAGTCCTGTTATATGAGTATGAAGGAACACTTCTGTGCTATAAGAAAGAACAAGTAGGATGGTTTCAGAAAAACCTGGGAAGACTTATATGAACTCATGAAAGATGAATGGAGCAGAAGCAGGAGAATTTTGTATACAGTAATAACTATATTATGAGATGATCAACTATGAAAGATTCATCCACTCTGATCAACACAACGATCTAAGAAAATTCCAAAGACCTCACGATAAAAAATGCTAGCTCCCTCCAGAGAGAGAATAGATAAACTCTGAGTAAAAATTGAAGTGAAATTTTTCATTTTCTTTATTTTTATTGTTTTTTATTTGGGGGGGGAGACATGGCTATTATGGAAATATGGTTTGCATAACTTCACATGTATAATGGATATTATATTGCTTGTGTTCTCAATGAATGGGGGAAGGACTGGAATGAGAGAGAGAATCCCGAGTTCAAAATTTAAAGAAGGAATGTTAAAAGCAAACAAATTAATAAACAGATAGATTAATAAATAAATAAATGGAAGAAAAGTTAAAGAAAAAATGCCCATGATATGTGCAAAGACCATTAACATCACAGTTTTATGGAGCTGAAAAAGTAATCATTTACATTAGGTTTTAATTCTGTATTTTAGTGTTACATTTTATTTTGACATTGTATTCATTTCAATCACCCATCCCTTATAATAAAGAAAAAAATAATATTAGTTTAGAAAGACCAAAGGACTCTGTGACCACATTTAACAGTGGGTACAACATTCTACATCTATAGTACTTTAGTTTTCTACTAAAATGGTAACACACAAATACACACTCACACACATATACAATGCTACTAGATCTATTTTAATATAAATGTGCCCTTTGTTTCTTTGGCTTTCTTAGTATATATGACAATGATTTCTCTGGATCAAAAGTATGGATAGTTTAGTCACTTTTCTAGCCTAATTTCAAATTGCTTTTCATAGCAGTTACATAATCTAGGAAGGTACCAATGGTGTATTAGTGTTGCTATCGTACTGATCCCCTCCAAAATTGTCTATTTTTATCTGATATTTTCTTAGCCGATTTTCTGAGTAAGAACTAAAATCTCAGAGTTGTTTTAGGCAAAATTTATCTCATTAATCATGACATAGCAATATTTCAAATAGTTGTTTAAAATAGTTTACAATTCTTTGGAAAACTGTCAATGTCCTTTGATCGCTTATTTACTGGGGAATAGCACTTGGTTTCATATATTTGTGTTAACTCTCTACACATCTTGAATACTGTTAGGAATATTTGGCACATGATAATGTTTCTTAGATTGCTTTCATGGAGGAAATGTATCATCTTTTCCATTTTTAAGATCTTCTTTTTGATAGATTTCTAATTGATATCTGAATGCCTAGGTATGTATGTATGTATGCATGCATGCATACATATGTGTATGAATGCATGAGTATGTATACACCCACACATACACACGAGTTTAGAGATCATCTCTTCATAGATGAGTTAACTGAGGTCCAAGCAGGAGGCAAGTGATTTTCCCATATAGTAAGTGTTAAATCTAGGATCCATACTGAATTACAACTCTAGTATTTTTGTCTCTTCCATATTGCCTTTCAATTCAGATACATACAATGGACCTTCCTGAAGTCTTAGACTAATTAGTCTATTAGATCATTACTACTCTCTCACATAGTATATTCAGTTCTGAAGGTGTAAAATACACAGGGAGTGCAATTGTCTTTAGACAAGAGTAGATCACTTTAAGTTTGCTCCATTTCAAATATAATTATTTCCCCTTTCCAGCTTCAACTAGCATTGCCCTCAGGATAATCTGACTCAATTGGGTCATCAAAAAGCTTTCTCTTTGTCCACATGAAATAGGTGTCTTTTTTGATTACATATTTTCCTGATAGAACTATTTACTTGACTTTGCTTCAAAGTTCCTTATCTCAGCTTGCTCGTACTCACCATGATCCTCTCAATTGTCTCCTGTGTGATATTCATTTGTAGTTCTTTGGAGACATGTTTCATAGCTTTCAGATATTCAGAAAACCTGGTGAATATTGGTAATAAAAAAGTTGGACATTTGTTTTCAGTAGAAATATAGAATCATTAAAAATGTTTTGTAATTTCCTGAAGGCAATCCAGTTTGTGCTCCTATAATTCTGGGTCCAATTATTTGTTCGTTTGTTCTAGATAGATAGAGAAGAAAGAAAGAAGAAAAAGAAAGAAGAAAGGAAAGGAAAGAAGAAAGGAAGAAGGAAAAAGAAAGAAAACAAAGAAAGAAAAGAAAAAAAGGGAAGTAGGAAGGGAGGGAAAGAGTTCTATTGATTATCTAAGTACCTGATATGTAACAATTATTTTTGTTTGTTTTGCTTATTATTTTTAGTAACCATGGATCTCTTCCAAGAGGATATGTAATGTCCTAGGATTCTATATGATCATTATGACATTATCCATAAATAAATAAATAAATAAATAAAATAAATAAAGTCTGAAGGGCCTCACCATCCATAGGGAATCTTTCTTCAATTTGATCTCTGAACTAGATCTCTTCCATCAGAGTAACAAACACTTCTGTTGTGTATATGTATTCCTATTTTACATTTCATATTACTTTAATAAGCAAATAGCCCTCAAATAAGGTTAAATCTGTTGTTTTATCTTTCAAAGAAATTTGAATAATTTCAAAGTATGTATGGAAGATTTTGTTGGAAAAGATCCTTTAAGGTCATGCTTTGCTATGCAAAAGAAAATACTTTTTCTTAAATAATCTATAAACTATAAACACTGGAATCATATATTTGCTACATCTTTCATTAGTTGTAGGTTGTTACTTCTGTTAAATATCACTTCTGAATGATTCATTTTACTACTACTTCTGCTGCTACTGCTACTACAACAACAAGTACTACCTCTGCTGCCACTACTACTACTACTACTACTACTACTACTACTACTACTACTATGACTACTACTACCATGACTACCACTGTTGCTGCTGCTGCTGCTGTTGCAATCACCTAGGATGCCCTTACTGCAAGCTAGAGGACAATGATGATGCTGAGGAGGAGGAGAAGGAAGAGAATAAAAAGGGGGAATTAATTATATTATTATATTATATTAATAAATGGGTTGGTAGTATTGGTAAAGTCATTGAGCATTTGAAATTTTCTTCTTGTTATTTTTTTTTTTGATAAAAATAAGGTAGGGGTTTTTTTTTTCCTTCACCTTTGATATTATCCTTTCTTCATATACCTTGTGAACTGATCTTTTGATAATTCTCACAGTTGTTTTATCAGTGCATATTTTCTCTATTTATACTTGGTCTAATTTGCATGCCTTTCCTAACTTTGTTCTTTTATTATTATTTACATTACTAATATTATTAATTATTAAATATTTAACCAACATTAAATATTATTATTAATAACATATTGTTATTATTTTCTATAAGAACATATAAGCCTCTGGTATTAGAATCCAACTTTAGTGCCTCTATTGTTCAATAGAACAATTTTTTGTTGTGCAAATTGTGCAAACAATTTTTTTTAAAACTTCTAAAAGATATATATTTTTTTCATTTTTCTTCTGTATCTTTCTCCTTTCATTTTCATCCTCAAAGAATCTCATGATGACTTTTTTAAATTGTGTTTTTCAGTAAGCTAATTTAAATAGACTTTCCCTCACCTGCTTCTCTCTGTTTTATGAAGCAACATTTTTCATAATTTTCCATCATCTCTCTCTCTCTCTCTCTCTCTCTCTCTCTCTCTCTCTCTGATTTTACAAATAAGTTTACATTCTAGATTAATATTACCTTTGGCTGCTATCTCTCCCCACTTGATGAATCAATTGTCACTGACAAAGGAAATTTTTGCACACTCTTCGCCTGCCCATTAACTCAATTGTTTTTGTCAGAATCAAAATATAATAAATTCCATATTTTAAATTTACCATCACTTCATCCCACAGACTTTACCCAGGATAAATAGGTATAAAAAGACATTTTGGTGCCAACCACACAAGCAGTGCCATCATTGTATGGAGAGAAGTTCAGCTGGCTATAGACTTGACTCTTCTAAAGAAGAAAGAGGCACTTCCAAATTCCTTGAGTTTGGAAGTCTGAAATTTGGACCATCTGAAAATTGCCTTCACTGGTATAAGACCAACAGTCAATGGAGAGTTTTTACATTGTTCTCTGTAATGACAAGCACAGAAGAAGTTCACACCTTGTTTCAGCGATTGAATTAACACCTTGTTTCTGTTCAAGTTTCTTTGGAGCCTTGTATCAAGTCTGTTAAGAAACAGAATGTGTGAACCCCACAACTTATGAACTCTAGAACTAATGAACTCCTTCAACAGGAAGGGGAGGAGCTAACAGCAATATATAAGGAGAGGCCCAGGCTAGAGACAGCAAAATTGAAAAGAGGACTCTTGTAGTGGCAGAATCAAGAATGAAAAAACTTGTGGTATCCCCATACTCTGTTTGTCTGTTCTTCTGTGTTGATGTTTGTTTGTGATGCTTTGTACAGAAGCCCTGAGACCTTACTGGAAGCCCTGAAAGAGGATTTTCTGGGTGTATGCTTACAGAAGTCACAGAGGGGGGTATTGGAGGTCCTGGTACTTTATTGATGATTTGTGCTGACCTCTTGGATCTTATTTGTGTGTCTATGTTGATTTCTATGTTAATGATTTGTGTTGAGTTCTCAGACCTTGTTGGTGGGTTTGAGTTGATTTCACAGGCAGATAGTGAATTGAGAATGGTGCTGGCAATGTGTATGAACATTATTGTGGCTCTGTCAAGCTTTGTCTTCCCAGAAACAGGAATTGTGAAGGACTTGAGGTGGACTGGACACTGTCAACTTCAATATGGAATGGGAACTGGATGAAAAACTGGACAAGGAACTGGACTAGGGGCTGCCTGCCTTTGAACCCAGGTGACAGTTGGAGCTGGGACCATGGAAGAGGAATCATGGAAGCTGAGAGCCAGTCTCAAGTAAAGCTGAAAGAAGATTTTGACTATTATACTTTGTGATTGAATTGAGGACTCTGTGATCGACTAAATGAATGTACTTGGTTTATGATTGGAAACCATTCTCCAACTGAGACTACCCAGGTTTAGAGTACTTTGACTTTTGTATTTTGTGCCCCTTAAGGAAGGCAAGGCTCCTTAAGGATGCTTGAATTATTGAGTTAGTAAATGATTGAGCTACTAAAATACTCAATGATATTTTGTTGAAAACTATGTGACCACTTTGGTAAAAACTATGTGGCCATTTAGTGATAAATTGTTGAGTTGTGCCATGGTGAATGCTGTATTTTGATTTTTTTGATAAGTTGTAACATTGTGAATGCTGTACCTTGATTTTCTGTGAATATTTTGCTTTGATTTGTTATTGAATAAATAGAGTTCCCTATACTATGTAATCAGGTCCTTGAAAGCTGTTCATAGCTGCAGTCCTCTGTGTGTGGCTTTACATCTTCTGAGCTAGTTCAAAGTCTTTTATTTTATTATTATGTATATGAACACATATACTACATGAACTAATACTCCAAGTCAATACTTTATATACCTGTATATGTAGTTCTCACATGGCATTGCCATATTACTTTCTCTTGTTTGGTGATGTCATAATGTTTATAAATTCCATAATCTTGTTTGATATTTTGCAAAAGAGATAATATTCTAAACCAAATGTTTAGGTCTCTTTGGTTGACAGACATAAATGCTTGAAGGCTGGCATATTTTGTGGTTTTTCATTGTGTTGACATATCACTTATAGTTCTCTAAGCAATAGTGGTGGAGCAATTGTCTCAACTTTTTTCCCTTTCAAAATAAATTGCTTAACTTAACATTTCAGTGTCCTATTATTATAATCATATTCATTATCTTCTCAAATTTAATTTGTCACTTAACAATTTCCTGAGTGTGAAATTTATAATCTCTCAATAATTGATTCTCACATGACTCACATCTTATCACCTGATCATTGTCAGTGTGTTATTATATAATCACTTTTTAATGATATTCTTTGATATACTCATTGACTTGTTCTTAAAGGAAATGTACATATTATATAAATATTAGGCTTCTGAATACAAGACTTCATAGGCATTAAAAAATAAATTCCTGACCCTATCTTCCAACTTTTTTCTTTTTTTGCTATTTTCCCTATGGCACATTTTCATACTGAAGTCATCATATATCATTTGGCATGTGAATTTATTTTATTTTTATGTTGATTCATCTTAAAAGATTTTGTTAAGTATACAATAAAAAAATCTCTTATTCTTCAGCCTCTAAAACAAAGATGTCAAACTCCAGTTTAGGCAGACTCATCAGTGTCACCCAAATCAGGTCAAAATGTAATTGAGAAATGTGCAGCAAATTAAATTCAAATACAATAAAACATAGATAACATTAATTTGTGGTTTTCTATGTCAATATGCTACCTGTAAGGATCTGTTTCCATTTGAACTTAATAACACCGCTTTATAGGACAGGTAAATGTATTTTCTCCAATTATGTTCATTGTGAAACAGGATGAGCAAGTATTTTATCTTACAACATTTGGTAATATTTTGAAAAACAATCCTATGAACTACTTTATTCATGTCTTTCAAGAAAAGCTGTGGAAAATTTCCTTTATATTTTAGAACCAGAGGGCAAAATAGAACTTGAAAGAATTCACTGATCACCTCTTGAAAAAGCTACCAAAAAGAAAACTCCTAGGAATGTTATAGCCAGGTTCCAGAGTTCCCAGATCAAGGAGAAAATATTACAAGCTGCCAAGAAGAAACAATTTGAATACTGTGGAAACACAATCAGGATAACATAGAATCTAGCAGCTTCTACATTGAGGGGTCGAAGTGCCTGGAATATGATATTCTGGAGATCAAGGGAGTTAGGATTAAAACCCAGAATCATCTATCCAGCAAAATTGAGCATAATGTTCCAAGGGAAAATATGGTCTTTCAGTGAGGTGGAAGACTTTCAAACATACTTGCTGAAAAAAACAGAACTGAAAAGAAAATTTGATACTCAAATACAAGAAGGGTGAGAAGGCAAACATGGAAAAGAAATCATAAGGAACTTATCAAAATTGAACTATTTATATGCCAATATGAAAAAGAGTAATTGTAACTTATGAAACTTTTCTCAGTATGAGGATAGGTGAAGGGAATATAAATGTGTGTGTATACATACATATATATGTCTGTGTGTGAATGTATGTATATGTGTATTTGTATATATATATGTGTGTGTGTGTATATGTATATATGTATATGTATATGTGTATATACAAACACATAGATAGAGAGATAGATAGATAGATATAATTTACATGCAAGTGGGAATTAAGATATATAGGCACTGAAGTAAGGAAATTCATCTTGCCCTACTAGAAAGTCAGAGGGGTGATGGGGGAGGATATAGGTGAGAGGAGATTGGAGGAGGGGGTAAACATGGGATCACTGTTTTGGGGTAGTGGGTAGGGGAAAGATGGGGAGAAAATTTGTAACTCAAAATCTTGTGGAAATGAATGATGTAAACTAAAAATAAACAAAAGTTAATTGAATTTTTTTTTTAAAGAGAGAGAAAAAAAGAAAACCTGTAGTCAATCTCTCCATTTACTTACTGGTTCTTTATATCTTCTGAATTCATATATAGAGAAAATGTAGCTATATCTATGATTCAGTATTAGTATCAACATATTAGTCACTAGACACTGGTAGCATATGCAGAATCCCAACTACTTATTTGATGTTTCAAGATGATGTAAGAGCTGTGTAATTCTAGGTGGCACAATGCCTGGAATCAGGAAGATCTGAGTTAAAATCTGACCTTAGACATTTATTAGCTGTGTGAACCTGTGCAAGTCACTTACCCCTGTTTGTCTTGATTTCCTCATCTAAAAAATGAACTGGAGGAGGAAATGGCAAGCTACTTCAGTATCTTTGCCAAGAAAACCCCAAATGGGGGTCACAAAGAGTTAGACGCTACTAAAATGACCCAACAACATTTTTGCTTCTTACCTTATACATGGGTCAGAAAACTTACCTAAAAATTAAGAATTCAAAGGCAAACAAGAGATGAACAAAAAGCTTATATTCCATTCTCAAAAGAGACAAGGCTGTCCTCGGCAAGATGAATCAAAGGAAGGAGGCACCCAACATGGGGCAAAGCAAGGTTTTTAAACTCTAAGGCAGTCAAGTCACCTCCCACCATTGTCCCTTGCTTCCATTGGCTGGGAGGTGTGTTTACAGTCTAAATGCAAAATCCTCTTCCAATGAGAAGGAACAAAGAGGCCTAGTACTGCCCCTTACTCCCATTGGCTGAGAGGTGAGCTTACAGTCTAGGCACAGAAAAAGACAAAAGCTAGGAAAGCCAGGTACTATCCAATCTAAATGTACATGCCTCTATTTGAAAAAACGCAAGTGCAAGGAAGAGGGAGGGGTTCGGAAAAGCTTCAAAAGGGCTTAATGCTAATGTGGCAGCAAGGGAAAGGGGAAAAGGTCCTAAGTTGTGTACTTAAGGAACCCATGACTCTTGTCTGTCCAGTCTGTCTCTGGTTTTGAGCCTATCTCTCTGTCTCTCTCCCCCCTTCCTTATTCTGAGAAGTCTTCACACAGGGTGTCCCAATTAACCTACCTCACTTTGCCTGTTGACAAGATCGTTGCATATGTTGAAAAAGGTTCATCTTACATTTACATTTATTTCATGTATTTTCACTATCTACTACTACTAATACTTTCAGCCAACTACTCTAATGATGATGTCTCTAAAATTAGGCAAGCTAGTGTTCTTGAATAACATGCATGGACATAACAAACGACCCATGCTTAAGACACTTCCAACATGCTTATAGATATCTGAAGCTTATATATCTTATATTCTTCTGATAAAGCTTTCCTCCATGACAAATGAAGTATAACAAAATGACTTTTTCTAGAAAATTGCTAATATATTATTAGTAATAATCTTATTATATAATATTATACCATATAATAGTTATTACTAAATATCAAATTCTGTAGTAATAATAATAACAAAAATAAAAACTGGCATTTACATAGTAAATTAAGGTTTAAAAAGTTATTTAGTGAAAAGTATGTTGGATTTGGGGTCGGGAGTACTGGCTGTCTATAATCTTTGTTGCTTTAGCCAAGTCACTTCCTTTGTCTCATTTTCAGTTTCCTCATCAGAAAAATGGAAGACAAAATTGTGACAAGAACAGGTTGTAGAAGCAGTGAATTTAAGAGAGAGGAAGTTGTAGCCAAGTAGGGGATGAAAAAGGAAACAAATTGTCTCCAAAGAGAGTTGCAGAAGGAGCACTGTTGCTCTAGGTCAGGGTCTGTTATTTCATCTGATTGATTGCTTTTACACACACACACACACTCACATACACACACTGTTGAATATATATTTACTCTTTATTGTAAGTTTTTCATCTACCACTGCCATCATACACACATCCTCCATAAACTTTTAGGGACTGTAGTTAGTCCAAGGCACCTGTCATTAACAAAAAGTAGCTGGTACTGGTATTATGGATAGTGAGACAGTGGGTCTTGTACTCAGAATCCTGGGTTCAAGCTTCCCTTCTGCAACAAAATGCCTATGTGACCCTTAACACAATGGGATAATACCATGGACAAAGCTCTTGATTAGAAGTCAGGAAGGCTTGAACTTGAATCCTACCTTAGACCCTACCTGTGTCAACATTGGCAATTTTTCCTTTGTGAACCTCAGTTTTCTTATCTATAATATGAAAGGGATTTGGGTTAATGATTTTTTAAATATTCCTTCCAGTTCTAAATCAATGATCCATCCTATGTTACATATTGCCTACCATCCCACCTCCCCATTCTAGGTAGTTTTCTAAGACTATAAATTCCAGAAAAGTAACTTCTGAATTGGTAGAGAGACAGGCACTTCTCCCAATGGAAATGTCCTGCAGGTTTGGTTAAAAAGTAATCATCCTTTCTCTAGAAGTTATATTACCCAGAATTACATTCATAGAATAGTTAGCAATCTTATTAGTTATTACTCTATGTAACTCAAAATTAAGACTCCATTTTCTCCATGAGGAAACCCTCCCAAAGAAGAAAAGAACCTTATCCAGGGTTACTAAATCATCCTGTCAGTCACTCCATCAGTATTATTAAGAGCTTACTGTGGAACTCAGATCTCGAGGGCATTGCTTAGCCTATTAAAGTGTAATGCCTATATTTGCTCAAAATCTGTATAGAAAGGATTTAGGTAATGGATTTCCCTAGGTATACTTCCCTAAGGAAAAGTATGCGAAGAATCAACAAATCCCAAATTTCTGGTTCTGAGGAGTGGGGAGGGAGAGGTTATGACTGCAGCACCAATATTTCTCAGGTTGTTTTGCTTTCTTAGCATTATTTTAAAATGAAATACAGAGACCATCAAGAACTAGTAAGGATGAAAATACTAGCAATAAGCTTAGCTTACTTGAAAAAAATCCTTGATCTGATCAACCCATTCAAGTGTAAGCAGCATTTGCCATATACAAGTCTCTTCTTCAGTACCAGCTACATATGTAAAAGAGATGTTTCATTATTCACAAAGAACAATGGGAAGGCTTGGTTTTGTGTGAAGTAGAGCCTTGCCCTTTGAAGATTTTCTGGAACAGATTTTAATGCATCAGCCTTTAATTACCTGGAGCACTTATGTCTTTTCATTCTGAGAAGTCCATGTACAGTATTTTACACATATTAATTCTAAAAGTAGCCCTTGAAGCAGGTAATGGAAAGCTTTGCCCACTGCACTTTAGTGAGTGAAGGAAAAAAAAAAGATGAGCACAAAGAATTTTAAAGGCTTTCCTTAAGTTTCAAAAGCCTTCAGAATCAATTTGACAGTAATTACACCAATTCTCCGACTTAGATAGGGGTCAGAAAATGAGACAGAGGCATAGAGGGGGGAAAGGAAGAGTAGAGAAATAGAGAGAGAGAGAGAGAGAGAGAGAGAGAGAGAGAGAGAGAGAGAGAGAGACAGAGACAGAGACAGAGACAGAGACAGAGAGAGACAGAGACAGAGAGACAGAGACAGAGAGACAGAGACAGAGACAGAAACAGAGACAGAGACAGAGAGACAGAGAGAGAGGAATAAAGATGAACCAGGAGAATGATTTACATGATGACCACAATAATCAATAATTCAGTTAACAAATGTTGATTAAATGCCCACTATTGTGTCCATTAATGTGCTAGGAACTGGGTATTAATAAAAGGGAAACACCCCATACTTTATATCCATCATCTCATTTGAGCCTCACCTCATATGACTGAACAGAAGAATATTTGGAGGGAGGAAGTAACACCAAATCCAAAACTGGAACATGAGGAGTGAGAGAACTAAGAAAGTGAGAAGTAGAGAATAAGACCTAGGTTGCAAGACTAGGAGGCAGTGGTGGATCTGATAGTAACAGGGAAGCTAGGAAGAGGGAAAAGAGAGAGGAATGATTTATCAGTCCAGTTTTGGACACATTGAGTTTAAACATCTTCAGAACATCCAGTCAGAAATGGATAAGAGGCAATTGTAGACTAATTCTAAAGGTTAGCAGGGAGGGTTAAGTAAGTAAGCAAGATAAGTAAATCTAAGAATGATCAGCATAGCAATGATATGGAATACATGGGAGCTGATATATATAAATATATGTGTATATATATATATATATATATATATATATATAGAGAGAGAGAGAGAGAGAGAGAGAGAGAGAGAGAGAGAGAGAGAGAGAGAGAGAGAGAGAGTATATATAAAACAGTATAGTATAAGATAACAGGCCCCTGTGTAAGCAGTTAGCACACAAATAGCAGGTATGACCTGGATGAAGATTCTACAAAGGGAACTGAGGTGAGGTTACATAGGTAAAGACAAGAAAAATGTTGTGTCTCTAAAACCTAGAAAAAAGAGAATATCAAAGAAAAGGGCATGTTTTAAAGTATCAAAACCCAAAAAGAAGTCAAGGAAGATAATTATTGGGAAAAAGATCATTAGATCTGGTGATCACTTTGTAGAGGAAAATTTCAGTGAAATGATTAATTTAGAAGTCAAATTATAAAAAGTTAAGAAAAGAATGAGAAGAAAGGAAGTGGAAACAGCTATTGGAGATGGACTTTTTAGGGAATTTAACCACAAAAGGGAAGAGTGCTAGGCAGCCAGAATTTGTTGTTATTGTTCAGTTATTTCACTTGTGTCTGACTCTTCATGCCTGTGGGATTTTCTTGGCAAAGATATTGGAATGGTTTGCCATTTCCTTCCTCAGCTTATTTTATAAATGAGGAAACTGAGGCAAACAGGATTAAGTAACTTTCCCAGGGTCACACAACTAAGACAGATACACAGTAAGTGTCCGAGGCTGGGTTTGAACTCAGGTCTTCTAAACTGTAGGCCAGGAGTTCTATCCTCTGTATCACATAGGTAGCAAGGATTAATGTATCAAATGAGGGGGTTTTGTGGATGAGGGAGACATAGGTGTTTATAAACAGTAGAGAAACAGCAGAGGATAAACTCCAATGGCTTCCAATTTTCTCTAGGTGAAACATAACAATTATTGGTTTTTTTATAACCTACTCTTCTGCTTTTCCAGTCCTTTTCGTACCTTACTCCCCCATATATGCTTTGATATGGTGACATTGGCCTGTTTGCTGTTTCCCAGATAAGACTCCATGTTCTGAATCTGGGCATATTCACAGTCTTTCTTATTGGTCCAATGGTTTCCTAAGGAGAGGCTCAAATGAGACAATATATCCATAAAGCATGGGGGTGTTTGACTTCTTTAAATGCCCACTTTCTAGAACAGAGCCTGACATACAGTGGACATTTAATCAATGCTTGTTGACTGAATCATTGATTAGTGTGGCCATTGTGTAAATTGTTCTTCCAGTTCATCTTATTTTACTTTTCATCTCTCTCTCTCCCCGCTAGACCCAAAGTGAAATAAATGTGAATATATATTCATATAAGCATACACACATATGCATATATACACATATTCCTAATATTTTCTCTTTATTAATGGCATAATAATAATAATCCCATCAATATGCTACAATTTGCTTAGTCTTTCACCAAGTACTGGGCAGATAGGTAGCAAAGATTGATGGACCCGAAGTCTTGGAACCTTTAGTTTCAATCCAATTAGAGACCATTAATAGCTGTGTGACCATGTACAGGTCATTTAAATCATTGTTTGCCTCAGTTTCCTCAACTGTACAATGAGGACAATATTAGCACTTGTCTCCCCAGATTATTGTGAGAATCAAATCAATTTTAAAGGAATTACCACATTGTCTGGCACATAGTAGGTACTTGATAAATGATAATTTCCTTTTTTTCTTCCTGTTCTTTGATATCACAAAAGGATTGCTATAAATACGTTTTACATATAACAAAATGTTCCCTCTATCTTTGACGTCATTAGGGTACAAACCAATGAATGGCATCAATTTGATCAAAGAACAATTTAAAGATAGTATAATCCCATTTTTTAAATTCTAGAACAGTTGGACTAGTTTGTTCTTCACAAGCAGGTCATTAGTGGAACAGTCTTATTTTTCTAGTATATCTAGTCCAGAACCTCAGTTTCTTAAGAATATTCTTCACAGTTTAAAGCCTCACTGATATCCCAACACCTTGGCAACATATAACGTGTTGGTCCAACATTGAGCTGGTTCAGGCAGAACACAGTAGTGTTCAGTGCTGTGTTTGACACCTCTGATCATTGTGATATACTAGAGGCATATGTCTGTGTCTTTTAACATTTCTTTGGCAGCAATGCAGCACGCAGTCTGTTCATCTATTACCTAGTACATTCACTTATTCAAATTATTTTCTTGTTACACATTTTCTAGATATAGTGTTTTGCTTTTCTTCTTTCATTTAAGCCATCATTAATATGTTACATTACATTAATATGTTACAGTTTATTTATGCCTACTACATCTTTCCATTGTGTTTTTAGTAACCATGTCTGATTCTTCAGACATCATGCTATCCCATGATTTCTGTTTACATACTATCATTAGAAGAAGATTATTGGTTAAAATATGTTTTGTCAATGTGTTTTTCATATACTTTTTATCATATGATATCCTATGTATGCTTTATTATATACATTTATCTGTGTGTCAAAAAGTAGTTTTGGATCATTGATTACACTAAGCAATTTCTCAAAATTAATCTATTCTGATTGTTTCCTGGTATTCGATTCTGAGTCTACTCTGTTGTCCATACTTTATGTATGTCTAAGTTGTGTGACTAATGGAGTGGGCCACCCATCCAACTACATTTCCTAATATGAAAAATAGGAATTCTTCATTCTTTTTTCCCCTTATATGTGCTTGTTAGTGCTT
The DNA here is from genome assembly GCA_028646515.1 of Pseudochirops corinnae. Lineage (NCBI taxonomy): Eukaryota > Metazoa > Chordata > Mammalia > Diprotodontia > Pseudocheiridae > Pseudochirops > Pseudochirops corinnae. Next base: position 294,938,686 of record CM053586.1, on the reverse strand, counting down.
TCCCCTTGTTAGTGCTTCATGATAGATTTTATGTTAGAAACAACTAGGTGGTGCAATGAACACAGCACTGCATCTGGTGCTAGGAAGACCTGAGTTCAAATGTGATCTTAGCCACTAACTAGTTGTATGCCCAGGGCAATTCACTTAACCTCTATTTGGCTCATTTTCCCCCAAAATAAATTGAGGATAATAAAATCATTCCACCTCTCATTATTGTGAAAATCAAATAAGAAATTATTTGTAAATCTCTTAGCATAATTCCTGGCACATAGTAAGTCCTTAACAAATACTTGTTTCCTTAGGTTTTTTTTTTTATTCCTGGGAGGTTCACATGCTTGTCATATCCCAAACATCACCTAGACTTACCTTTAATAGAGAACCTCTTGGATTCTGAAGAGGAACTCTTCCATGATAGTGGCAAGCACCTTTTTTGAGCAAGATTCTCCCGATTTTCCACCTCATTTGATATATGTAATGCAAAGATTATTGTATGTGTAAGAAACTCTGTATGATCTTAACATGTACATGGGAGACAACTTATTGGGGAAGAGCTTTTAGGACTGTCTTTTGCTCTACCAATTGAACAGCTTTTTTAAATGAATAAATTGATAGATACAATGAGATTTTAAATTTTCTTCCCTTTTCAAGTTGAACGTGGTCTTCTATATTTAATATCAAGTGTAATACATTATTATTGCCAAAGGATTGTGTTATTCTCTCCTAAATGTCACTAAATCAATATAATTAATTAGCATTTATGAAGACCTACTATGCACAACTGATGAATTAACAAGTGTTTTTTAAGCAATTACCTTGTGCCAACTCTGTGATAGGCGCTGGGCATGTAAGTAGAAAGAATGGCAGAAGAAATTGGGATACAAAGGCAAACTAATAGACCATTTTTGCCTTTAAGAAGTTTTCATACAACATATAAATAAATAATAGAACAGAATCTATGAAATAAGAGTATACATAATTATTTGAGAAGGGAGAAAATACTATCCTAGAGAAATCAAGAAAGAAATTGTCCTTTGTGATTGCATAGGAAACGTCCCTTGAGCTGAGCCTTGAAAAAAGTCAAAGAATCTAAGAGATATAGATGAGAAGGAGCATTTTCCTGGCCCAAGAAGAATGCTATGCAAAGACAGAGAAGTGGAAAAGTGGATGCTGAATTTGTTGCACAGAAAAAAAAAAGATGTTTGTAGCTAGAAAATGAAATATAAGAAGAGGAATGATGTGAAAAAATCATGAAATTGTAGAAGGGAGGCCATAATGTAGATTGCCTTACAAACCAAGCTGAGTAGTATGCATTTTATCCTAATGTCAATAAGAAAACCCATGGTCAGATGTGCTATAAGAAAATTATTTTGGCAACTGTGTCAAGAATGGAGTGGAGAGTTCTAGTGTGTATAGATTATTTCAAAATTTCATGATGATGAAATAATAAAAATATTATTCAGTAGCAGAAGTTGAATCTGGAATGGATCAATTGAAACAGAGATCTTTTTTGGACAAGATGATAAAATGCATCCATCCATGCATCTATCTATTCTGCCATCTGTCTATCTATCTGTCTGTTTATCTAGTTGTCTTCTTTAGGTGAATATTTATTAAGCTTTACATTGGTCTTGCTATATGCCTGTCTGTCTATCTTTCTAAGTGGTTTTAGTTTATGCCTAGAACAAAAAGTTTTGTTTACATAACATAATTTTCTGAATTCAGTAATTAGCCAAGAAAATCATTATGGAAAGAAAACCTAATATTTCAATTTTATTCACTGTTTTTTATACACTAACATCTTACCAGGTCTTATAGATTATGGAAATGTAGGCAATAGAGTGCAATGTATACTCCATAGAGTGTTGGGCTTGGAATCAGAAAGATCCGAGTTTGAATCCAATCTCAAGGATTCCCAAGGAATCCCTAAGGAAGTCCCCACCTCTCTAAACACATTGCCTCCCCCATATGTAGGCTGAGGACAGTAATAACATCTCTCAGAGGTACCATATAGGTTTAAATAACATAATATGCATTTCCAACTTTAAAGTACTGTGGATTTGACAACTATTACTATTACTATCATGAAGCTGCTGAGAGATATAAAGCTGCTAGTAGTCAGCCAGCCCACAAAAGATTTTAGCATCAACTATGGACCAGGCTTTGTGCTAAGTTCTGAGGATACAAAGAAAGAGGAAAGATAGTCCTTGTCCTCAAGGAGCTCAAAACAGAAAATGGGAATCAACAGGCAAAAACGATATTCAAATGAGCTATAAACAGGATGAATAGGAAATAAATAAAAGAATGGAGTAGCATTGAGAAAGGTTGGGGAAGGCTTCCCCTAGAAGAAAGGATCCTAACTGGAAGCTGAAGGAAGTCAAGGGAGCCAGGACGCAGAAATCAGAAGGGAGAGGATTCCAGGGGTGCGAGAAAGCCAGGAAAGTTGCCTGGAGTCAGGAGATAGAAGATTAGTGTTATTAGAGTGGGGAGAGAAAGAGGGAGAGAGAGAGAGAGACAGAGAGAGACAGAGACAGAGAGAAAGAGAGAAACAGAGAGAAACAGAGAGAGAGAGAGAGAGAAACAGAGAGAGACAGACAGAGACAGATAAACAGAGACAGAGACAAAGACAGAGAGACAGAGACAGATAAACAGAGATAGAGACAGACAGAGACAGAGACAGATAAACAGAGACAGAGACAGACAGAGACAGAGACAGAGAGACAGAGACAAAGAGACAGGGAGAAGTGTAATAAGACTGGAAAAGTAGGGTAGAATTTTATTTGCCAGAGAGTTTTATATTTGAACCTGGGTGTGATAGGGAGCCACTGGAATTTATTAAGTAGGGGAGGTAACATGATCAGATCAGTGCTTTAAATAAATCATTTTGGCAGCTGAATGGAGGATGGACAGTTTGTTCTCGAGGATTTTATATCATAGTAAGGTAGATGGGGTAAATACAAAACACATAAAGCAAAATAGAAGATAAATGTTTAGGAGAGATTCAAATACATTTCCATGAGAAATCAAAGGGAACAATTACTTTCAGATGACTGAATTAATTAATTCAGTCAAAAAGATTGATATAGTGGAGAAATAATGCAATAATATTCATTTCCAAATCCTTGCACTGAGAAGTTTGGTTATTCTCCTTGCTTAACACATGGAGAATTATTAATTTGGGGGCTCAACAAACCTTTAAGAATATTATTTTGAGAATAAGAAAATTTATTTTCATAGTTTACAGTTTCATTACAGTTTCTTTTAAATGTGGTTATTAGGATACATAACTTGTTTGAAGGTTTAATATATTGACTTCCATGAATCTTGAGTATATTAAGCATTTTCCAACCTTTTGACTTACCATCTAAAAAGGATGCACTTTGTCAGCTCTTATCATTTTTATGTATTCAGCACATTTTTAAACTTTAGAATTAATAAGATTATAGTATTTAAGTAAACATTGTCCTCTCAGAGTAAACTTTCAAAATCAGAAAAAAAAAAGGAACAAAAATGATGACTATTTTAATAAGGATAGCCAGATTGGAAACATGGCTAAGTTTAAACTGTTTTTCAAATGAAAACAGAACAGTTGAAATAGAAAGTTCTATATTATTGTCATTAATGACTAGGAAGAAATTGGATATTTTACTTTCCAGGGATAGTGAGGTCAAAAACCAAAGGATGATGCAAAAGAAATGCTTTCTAAAACCATTGGTAATTTTTTTAAATGTTGTTTAAGGTCAATTCTCTATGTAAAAGGTATAATCCCTGTAAGGGAAAAGTTCTATAATTTGTTTTGGAGGTAGTTTGTGAGGTTAGGAATGTTAAAGTATGTCTCTGATGGAAATTATTTGAGAATATTATTTTTCACTGGAGGGAAAGCTCTAATGCCCAAAGCTCAGAAATTGGAGAAGTTTTTACCCTTAAAAATTTATAAAGGATTTTTATTTTTACATCTTTGAGATCATCACCTACATTAAAACTTCTCTTATAACAAAAAAGGAAAATTAAAATTAAAATCAATAAACAATGATTGCATTTAATAACCTATGCCGTATCCTCTAAGCAATCTTACTTTTTTACTTAATTGTCTTGAGACAGTTTCCTTGTTTGTAAAATAGGATAAGTAGGAACAATATTATAACTGATAAAATTGTTCTAAGGATTAACATATTACCTACTTCCCTCAATCTCTTAGGATAATTAATTTACTTTAAAGATACAACTCAAGGGCAACCTGGAAGAATGGTGAATGGCTGAAAAAAAGCTGAATTTAAAGTTAATAGCCCTGTGTGATTATAAGAAAACCACGTGACATCTCTGGGCTTTAGTTTCTCCATTTGTAAAAGGAAGGATGTGGACTAAATTACTTATTTATTACATTCCTTCCACATCTAAACCTATGATCCCAAGATCCTTTTCTCGATCCTCATCTTTGATTTCTCAGTGACAGTTGAAAATGCTGACCATGTTTGCATCAGACTTTCCCCCATCTGTTGTTGTTGGTGTCGTTGGTTTTATAGTTCTCTATTGGTTCTCTTCCTCCTTGCATGACAATTCCTAATTCTCATTATCCTGGGCCATCATATGTATCACATCTCCTAAATCTGGGTGTATGTCAAGTTTTTGACCTGGCCTCTTAAATTCTCTTTGTTAAATCTCTCTCTGTCTCTTTCTGTGTCTTTCTGTGTTTCTCTCTCTAATCTTGTATCCACACAGGGTGTAGTTTTCATCCTATGTTGCCTCTAAATATCTCTTAGATCTAATTATTCAACCCTTGACTTAGTTCATCTTCTGGACTAAATTACCAACTCTCTACCATATTCCCCCACATAATTTCTGTACCCTTTTTTTAGTCCAAAAATTGACTTACAACCTTTCATTGTATAATCATAACATGGTATAATTCTGCTCAGCATGCAGCTTAAAAGATACAGAGCAGCATTGTATTCACTAGCGGTATATGGATACATATTTATCTCTCCCACATTATGAGCCCCAAGCCTAGAATTCTCAGATTGGGCACATATTCTTTGTCCAAATAAATCAGTTAATGACTACCTTCACAATTTCTACAATAAGTGGATGATGAGTGGATCACCAGTTGAGATCCACTGAAAACATTAAGTGCCCTTCCCTAGAACTGACATGCACATGGGTAATTAATATTGAGACCTCATACCACGTCACACAGTCATCAAAAGCTTCAAAAAGATGGGGATTTTGAATGTACTAGGTGGATCTGAAGATGACACACTGCAGCAGAGTGATGACAAAGTAAACACATCTGATATGAGTGGTACTGAGGACCACGCATCAGAAAATGAAACCAACGATAGCAGCACAGAATCTTCAGAACACAGAATATTAAATTTTGTCAGTCTGTACTTCACAATACCTCAGTAAATTTTCTTCAGTGTATTATTTTGGATACAATGCACAAATCAATGACAACAAATGTGTTAGCTCTATTTTTAAGACCAGATAAATGTTTGCTCAACTGTCATGAAGAAATGATGTGCATTGATTTGGATTATTAAATTTTAATGTATATTCTTGAGTATTCCATGCATCCTCATCTTGTGCCAAAGACAGATCAGTTATTGACTATTAATACTAATAATTATTAATTAATATTGATTATTAGTTATTAATTATTATTAGTTATTTTATTTTTTGAAAAATAAATAGTTATTATTTTTTGAAAAAAAAGTGGTGTAAAATATGCTGCAATTATGTGATAAAATACAGTATTTTACATTTGAAAGTGGATATTCCATAGGTTTTTCAAATGCAATATGTACAAACAAAATTCATTCTCTTTCTGTCAAAACTCACTTCTCTTCCAAACATTATTCCTATCCTGAACATCAAAATTTTTCTGGTCTTTCCAGTCTTGTCAGGTTTACAACTTTGGTGTTGTCAACCTCTCCAACCCCTCCAAAGTCTCCATTCCTCATTCTTCTTTACCCTTTTTCCACCTAGAAATGATCAAACCTTGTCTACCGTACTTGTACAGCATCTCTTGAGTCTGTCTTCTTCTCTTTACTAACATGACCACCACTCTATTTCATGTCTTCACCACCTACACTCCAGAAAAATGTGTATCTAGGTTTGTCATCAGTAAGTTGGCCTTTATTTGCCAGTCTTATTGTATCCCTGTGAAACCTGGAGCAGTGTCATGCCAGAAAATTCAACTGCTTTCATTTGAATTGTTTTAGGAAGATAATGAAGATTATACAGCAAGATAAAGTACTGGCATTGAAGTTCCCTCTCAAGATTAAATGGCAAGCATTCAAACTCTACTGCAAAGAATACAACTGAAAGGCTGGCCACATAATCTGAATGTGAAATGTACATTTACCTATAATTCGATTTTACAGAGAGCTTGCACAAGGCCAGGGCTCACAGAAGACTCAAAACAAGGACACTCTCTAAATCATTCTGAAGAACTGTAATATCACTTATGAGACATGGGAGGTACTGGCATAGGACCACATTAAAGAAGGTGCTGTGTTTTACAAGCAAAGCAGAATTGCAGAAGAAGAAAGGAAACATGAGATGCACATGAGATGTCTAGAGACGTCTCAATTCCAAATGCTCATATGGACTATTTATGCCTGATCTGTGAAAGAGCCTTCTGAATTTGAGCTTGTATTGGACTGATCAGACACATTTGAACATACTATACCTTGACCCTAACATCATGATGTCATTAGTGCTCTTCAAGTACAAAGAAAGAATAACAGAAACAAATTATATTTCTTTATTTGTCATTTTGGCTTTAACAACTTTGTTGCAATTTGCCTTTCTACCCTTACAATACTTTAGTCTACATTGCTCTCTATACACTATATAATTTAGAAAAATTGACCTTCTTGCTATTGCTTGCACATCATACTCTGTTCTCCATCTCTACCTTTGCCTGAGCTTCACTCCTATAATTCACTATCTCCTCACCTCTGTTTCTTAGAATCTTTAGTTTCCTTCAAAATTCAGCTCAAACACTGTATTTTTTTTTACCATAAGAACTTTCCTGTCTCCCCACCTCAAATTATTTTGCATTTATTTCATATAAGTCTTAATATGCCTTTCTGCATCCTTCATTAAATGTAATCTCTTCTTGGTTAAGAACTATTTTATTTCTATTTTCATATGACTAGTATTTATTACAATGTCTGTTGGCACTCTTTCTGAGCCTTTGCATCATCTTCTGTGGTATAGTCTCTTAGTATTTTGGACTCCCAGATGAGTGATGCTAAAATCCAAGGAAGGAAAAATTCCTGCATCTTCACATAGGCTTTACCAGAGCTATCTGTTCTCATTTTCTTTTGGGGACACACCAGTTGTTAGTTCTCATTCCTTCCTTTAATTTTTATATATCTACAAATCTGTGGATATAGCATGTATTCTAATAGAAGTTAGTCCTCCTGAAGATAAGGCCTTTTATTTTAACCTCACAATTAGTA
>CM053586.1:294877052-294930720 GCA_028646515.1 Pseudochirops corinnae | reverse complement strand
TAGACCCACTGCCCAATCATAAAGCTACAAGGCACAGGCATTCCTGGAAAACAAGCCTGGCGCCACAGGCTCCACGTGACCACATTCAGCCTATTAGGGAACACAGTATACTTTCAAATATCCAAGGGTCCTCAAAGTCACGTAGCCACTTCAGCAAAGGGCCTAGGGGCAGGGAAGATCTTTAGATTCCCATAACAGTCATTGTAATGGTAATGGTAATTTGAAAATCTTCCCTATAATGGTAATGGGAATTTGAAGATCTTTCCTGCCCCTTAATAAGCCTAAGGGAATTTAAAGACCTTCCCTGCTTTGAAAATAAACTCTGCCCCCTAATAGGCTGAATGTAATTACGTGGTAACTGTGGTGGGAGGAGTTTATTGAAGGGTGGAGCAGAGCCCACAGGAAGCTAGGAGTCAGAACCTGCTAGCTGGTTGGGAGGAGAGTTTGTTTCCAAGGGAGACAGATAGGTTTGTGAGTAAATACTGGTCAAATATTGGTTTGTGGGAGGGCCAAATGATGCTGTGGATCTCTGCCACATTGCAGTACATTAACTTCTATGTTGTTATGATGGATTTGTTTTTTGGCATCTGAATGTTTCACTTCTGTCTTCTCTATGTAGAGTTTGTTACTCTGTGATCGAGCACCATGTAGATATATTTATTGTAACTTTTGGTGCTGTAACTATTTCACTGGTGCTACAGTCATTCAGTGAATTCTTGTTTAGGTGTAGAATTGACTAGATGGTCTCTGAGGCACCTCTAAACTCTATGATTCTGTTGATGTATGAGGAAGGGTCATGAATTTAATATGAAATATAGCATATGACAGATTATACATAAAGTCATGTCTAGAAAATATACTTTTAAAAATACAGACCTAAAGTAGGTATAAACTGAGTACAGGATGAGCACTGAGCAAATGATACAATTCACTTTAATGAATAAAAATATTCTAAGCAACTCTAGCAGCACTCTTTTGAGATGTTAAAATATTCATTATCTTTGGTAAATATAATAGCATTGTAGATATCTTCATTTTTGTTTTCTATTATTTGCATTAATTTTTTTAAATGTACCCCACTTATCCCAAGTTAAGAAAAATAAAAGAATTTTGGAGTGACAAAATTTACTTCAATTCAATTTAACAAGTCCTAAAAGACCTGCAATGAACCAGTAACTATGCTAGGTACTAGGAAGAGAGGGCCAAAATGAAGCAGTATGCCTCCTTAAGGAATTTATAATCTTACTCTTTTGAGGAGGATGTGAGATTCACACAAATAAGTAAATATAAAGTATGATGGAGAGGGAGGGGATACTAATAAGAATGTACATATGAGTGATTGGGGGGGGGGGAATTAGGAAGGCTTGGTGTAATGGGAATCTGAAGATCTTCTCTGCCCCCTGGTTTCTTAATAGGCTAAAGTGAATCTGAGAAACTTCCCTGATTTGAAAACATAGTCTGTCTCCCTAATTGGCTGAATGTGGTCACACGGAGCCTGTGGCAGGAGGCTTGTTTTTCAGGAAGGCCCACACTTTGTTACTTTGTGATTGGGCAGTGGGTCAAGAAGGTTGTGACATTTTCTGACCCAGGAGAAGGCTATATATACCCTGTTGTGAGGTTTTCCTTTGGGGCTCACTTTGGGAAGAGTTGTGTGATTTGGCCAGATGAGACTCTGGGCAGTCGTTGAGCCTCCCACCTTTGAAAACCCAGATGTTGGTGCTTCCCTCTCTGGTAACTAACTAGGTATGGATGTAATGGTCAGACAGCTGGAAGCCCTGTCTGTTGAATTGTGGTATTTTCTGTTGTAACTTCTGTTTGTATTCTCTGAAGTTCAGGGTGCTGACTTTTTCCCCTGAACTACATAAATGATAAACGTTTGATTGATTAATGTAAGATTGTTAATTCATTTTGAATTTTTTGCCTTTAGAAAAGCAGACCTAAGAACTTGTGCTAGCAGCCACCCTGGATATGCAAGGGTGTTTGCTGCTACACTTGGCTAAGAGATAACACTACAGCTGAGCTTTGAAGAAAATTGAGTATTCTAAGATGTTGAGGTGAAGAAGACATCCATTTTAGACAAAGAAGACAAGCTGTGCAGAGGTCTAATGAATGTAAAATTAAAATTAGAAAGAATCGTAAAAATTGGTTTATGATAACCAAAAATATGGTTATTATTATCAATATCTGTGAATCTTCTAAAATTTATTCAGTGCCTAAATCAAACCAATACCCAGAACATCAAATTTTTTTTTCTGTTATTACATTCACATCACTGTTGGTATTTAGAATAATTGTTCAGAATGGATCAAACTGACTAATAACACCATTTTAAAATCCTCCTAAGTGTCAAAAATCCCTAATGGAAATATGTTGGATTTATGAATAAAATACATTGATTGAATTAATATTATTAATTAGTTATACAAATATCAATAGACAAAATTAACATATTACTATTTCTGTGTGATGAAACAAATTAAATTTATGAATAAAATGGCTCATGCATGTGTTTATATGCATTTTATTGTATTCATCCTTATCTTGCTTTCTACACCTTAATTTATATCTATTATATTGATGTTTTAAAGATAATGATCTCTTATATTAGTATATTTTTTCAAGCATTTTTGCTAAAATTTTCTCTAAGGCATCTTAAAAAATCCTGTGAAGATGATGCCTCAGAGATTTTCAGTGACTTGCCCAAAGTTACACAGCTAATGTGTAGACCCAACACTTTTTTTTCTTTAAATTTAATATCTTTTAGCATTTAAAAAAAATCAAGTTTCAACTCTGTCCCTCCACAGCCCCTGAGAAGACAGCAATATGATATCCATAATACATGTGGAATCAAAACATATATCTACATTAGCCATATTGTGAAAAAAAGAAAGAAAAATAGAGTGAAAAAAATGTGTTTTAATTTGCACTCAGAGTTCAGTATTTTCTCTGGATATGGATAATATTTTTTGTCTCCTTTCCCCCCTTTTCCCAGTACATCCCTTTTTCTCATCTCTTAAATTTTGTTTGAGATCATTCCAACATAATCAACTCAAACTCATACCCTCTGTCTATGTAGACTACTTATAATTGTCCTAATAATAACAAAAGTCTTAAGAATTGCATGGATCATCTTTCTATATAGGGATGTAAACAGTTTAACCTTATTAAGTCCCTTAAGATTTTTCTTTCAAGCTTAACTTTTTGTATTTCTCTTGGGTCTTGCATTTGTATATCAAAACTTTTGTTCAACTCTCATCTTTTGATCAAAAATGCTCTGAACTCTATTTAATTAAATACCCATTTTCTCCTGAGAGGTTTACTCAGTTTTTCTGGGTAGATATTTTGTTGTAATCCTCGCTTAGTTGCCTTCCAGAATATCATCTTCTAAACTCCCCTCTCCTTTAACATAGAAGCTATTTTATCTTCTGAGATTCTGATTGTGATTACATGGTATTTTAATTGCTTCTTTCTAGATGATTCCAATATGTTCTCCTTGCCCTAGGAGACTTGGAACATGGCTATCATATTCCTGCGAGTTTTCATTTTGTGATATCTTTCAGAATATGATTGCTGTATTCTATCAATTTCTATTTTACTCTCTGGATGTGAGATATGAGGACAATTTCCTGTTATAATTTCTTGAAATGTGTTGTCTAGGCTAGTTGTCTAGTTTTGTGATCATGGCTTTCAGATAGTTCAATAGTTCTTAAATTATCTTTTCTCAATATATTTTCCAGGTCAGTTATTTTTCTGATGAGATATTTCACATTTCATTCTATTTTATCATTCTTTTGACTTGGCTTTATTTTTTTCATTGTGTCTCAAAGAGTCATTAGTTTCCAATTATTCAATTTTAATTTTTAGGAATTATTTTCTTTTTTGAGTTTTGTACTTTCCTTTACCATTTGGCCTATTCTGCTTTAAGGAGATCCTTTGAGGCCTTTGTTGTAATAATGTCCATACTACTATTTTCTGAGCTGTGTCTTGATCTTCCCTTTCACTGTAGTAGCTTTCTTTCTTTGTTGTTTGCTAATTTTTCAGTCTATTTCTTGACTTGGAACTGTATTTTAAAGTTGGGCTATGATCACCTTGGGATGAAGAGTTACTTTACAAAACTTTAGGTTTTTTTCATACTGCTGTTTTTCAGAAGTAATTCTGTGAGTCTGTAAATTTTCAGTGCTTTCAAGTCTTTCAAGTTTTCAATGCTTTCAACCCTAAATAGGGCTATGCTCTCTGCTCTCCTGGTATGTGCTCTGGTCTTTATTCAGGAAGGGCCTCTCTTCCCTTGTAGCCACAAGTACTGTCTTTCCTCTTAGTGCTGGAACTTAAACCGGGTGCCCTGCTTCTCTGAAGCATAAGTACTTGTTCTCCTCCTTGCCTTATGATTGAAACCAGGGTCCCTGCTCCTTGTGATTGACCACAAATACTCCTCTCTGCCCTTGGTACAGCATCAGTTGTACCAAGTGACAGCAAAGAGTCCCAGAGACACTTACAATATGTTCTTCACAACTTGTTTTACCCTCCTTAACATTTCTGGGCTGAGAGCTCCCCAAACTGCTACTGCTGATACTCTCACAGCCACCTCTCAAGCCCACTTTAATCTAAAGCATACTGGGCTTTAGATTAACCCTGACACTGATATCATAGACCTGTCCTGCTGACCTCTTAAGCTGTCCTTGTTTGGAACAGCATCTAACACTGACTTTTTGTTGGCTCTGCTACTCCAAAATTTGATCTCAGGTGTTGTTTAAAGTTCTTTGGAGGAGTATATTAAGAGAATTAAGTTGGGTTGTTGCCTCTACTCTGCCATCTTGACTCTACCTTTAAACTCAAAATCTTTAACTCCTACTTCAACATTCTTTCTACATCACTATACTTTCTCTCCTTTGAATTCTATTTTAAATAATATTTTGTGCATAAATACACACTGGAATTCAGAAGAACTGATTTCTCTGCTATTCATAACTTAAAAGTAACTAGAAGTAACCCAAACACAGCAGATTAACTAGAGTGTAAGTTATTTCCTACATTGAACATTGGTAAATTTGGGTATTAGCTATTTCAAGTAGCTAGTATTCTAGCCAGAATTCTTATAAGAAGAATTATAGCTAGCATTTACATAATAATTTCAAGTTTGGAAATAAGTTTACATATATTATTTCATTTGAGCCTCAGAACAACCTTGGTAGGGAAGTACTACTTATTATTCCCTTGGTAGGGAAGTCATTATTATCAACATTTTGCAGATGAGGAACCTGAGTCTCAGAGAACTTACATGATTTGCCCATGACCATTCAGCTAATAAATGTCTGAGTAGGAATTGAAGTGGGGACTTTTTGATTACATGTATAGCATTCTTTTTCCATTATGCTAAAATCCTTTAAAAGATTTTGTAGTAATGGTCAATAATGAGCATTTCTTCCTACCTTCTAACAGTAGTGGTAAATACAGATTATTTGTCCACTCCTACTAGCTCAAAGTTTTATCCTGCATCCTAAGAGTTGAATTGGTAATTTATTCATGGACTCTAACACACAACAGTTTGATTTTGTCATGTGGTTACATTTATTTTTGATCTCTAATAGAAAAATAAAATTTTCTCAAAAATATTTTTTATCTGTTCCTTAAACTTTATTTTGTTTACCTGTTCTCACTCTGTAAGTTCTAAAATTAAATTGCTGTGGTGTCCCAAGTGAGAAGAAATAGATTAAAATTGAATAGCAGAACATAGAACCACTATGCTATTTGTTATGACTGGCTAGATTTGTTCCAATGAAGCAACGGGGATGTTGAGTAAAGTTCCCTTCCTATAATCATTACCAAACATTGCTGCTAGAATTGTCTGTGTAAAGTTTTAAGGAAATATCACATGGAGATTGGATTTTCAGTGTAGCCAATGTGTCAACCTTCTATGTGATGACAGGCAGCATTTTACTTTGAAAATTCATTTGAGTACACTGGTAGAAGTGATATTGACTGCAAATACCTGCTTTTGAAATTTTAAAATATTCTGGTAGGTTACATTGCAATAGTTCGTCTTGTGTCAATAAAATTGATTATTAAAACATTGATTTCACATTATTGTGATAACCATGAAGGGGCACTTTTTCTTAGGAGGATATTATGTTTAGAAGGTCAATTTTACTAATTACAAATGTTTTGATATGTTTATGGAGCCAACCAATAAAAAAATGACTGCTGAATGTTACCATTAAAGCTCTTTGTTGTAAGTATTTGTTATCCTGACACTAGGAAAATGGGTGATTCTACTTCTGGGAGACAAGATGGCAGAGTGAGCAGTAAATTGCTGTAGTTCTCCCATAATCATCTCTAAACAACCATTAAATAGTGTCCCAGAACAAATCCTAGAAAGTGGAGAGAGCAGAAAGATAGGGTGGAGCATTCTTTTAGCCTGGGAGACTTGGAGGATAAGTAAGAAAGGTCCTTATCACTCAGGCAAAAAAAGAAACACAGTCCAGGACAGGTAGAAATTTGGCAAACCAGCAGCAAGCCTCATCTAAGCAAACCAGCTGGAGATCTAGAGCCCCAGAGTGGTGCAGCAGGCAAATGCCAATACCAGGACACCTCCCCCAAGTGCCTTAGCATAGCCAGGGGAAGCAGGAGATGTCAGCTTCAAGAACCACAATGTGCTTCAGTGTAGCTCCAGGAAGGCAGGCATCCTACAGGAGACAGAATTCCACATGCTTCAGAGTGGTCCAGAGTGGTGAGGCATTTTGTGGCTGCTGGATCTTCCTGTATTTCAGCGCGGACCTGGGTGGACAGGCATTCTCCAGGGGCCAGAACTCCATGTCCTGCAGTGTAAAATTGGGAAAATGCAGAAAAATCACACCTGGTCTTAGCATATGCCAGACACCACCACTAGGATCACAGCTCAGCCAGAAGTAAGCTGACAGACCCCTAACACTTCTAGTCACCAGCACATGAGGCCCCAGCACATAAAAGCAAGTAACCAGGACCCTGGCTCCAAGTATGATAAACTTGGGACAGTGCTCCCTGTACTCCAGCAGGAGAACTAAAGTTTAAAAGCCCTCAAAAATGCAAAAAAGATGAGCAAGAAAAAAAAATAATATTGATCATAGAAAGTTATTATGGTGACAGGGAAGATCAAAACACAAACAACATTGCCAATATAGCTACATCAAAAATTTCAAAGGGGTATATGAATTGGTCTTAAGTTCAGAGAGTCCTCTTGGGATAGGTCAAGAAGGATTTTAAAAGTCAAATAAGAGAGGTAGAAGAAAAATTAGGAAAAGAAATGAGAAGTATACAAGACAGAGACAACAACTTGGAAAAGGAAGAACAAAAATTGACTGAATATAACAATTCCTTAAAAATATTATTGTCTGACCATGGGGGGGGGGGGCGGGAAAGGGAGGGGAGAAAATTTGAAACTCAAGGGATTGTGGAACTGAATCTTATAACCTAAAAGTAAATAAACAAGTCAATGAAAAAAAATTTAAAAAATAAAAAAAACAGTAAAAAAGAATTTTATTGGCTGATCTTGGGCAAGTCACTTAACCTAAATTGCTCTACTTTGCCCCCTCCAAAAAAAACACTTTTAAAAGTAGAATTGGTCAAATGGAAAAGGAAGCACAAAAGCTAAGTGAAGCAAACAATTCCTTAAAAATTAGAATTGGTAAAGTGGAAGCTAATGATACCAGCAGACATTAAAAGTCAGTCAAATAAAAGCAAAAGAATGAAAAAAGAAGAAAACGTAAAATACCTCATTGGAGAAACAACTGACCTGGAAAACAGAACTAAGAGAGATAATTTAAGAATTATTGGACTACATGAAGGCCATATTTAAAAAAATAAAATAAAAAGAGCCTGGAAGCATCTTTCAAGAAATAATCAACCAAAACTTCCCGAATAGCCTAGAACCAGAGGGTGTAATAGTCATTGATAGAAGTCACTGATCAACTTCTGAAAGAGATCCCAAAATGAAAACTCCAAGTGATATTGTAGCCAAATCAGAAAATTATAAGGTCAAGGAGAAAATACTGCAAACAGCCAGAAAGAAACAATTTAAATACTGTGGAATCAGTCAGGATTGCACAGGACTCAAGAGTTTCTAAATTAAAGGATAAACAGACTTAGAATATGATATTCTGGAAGGCAAAGGAGTATGGATTATAATCAAGAATCAACTACCCAGTAAAACTGAGAATAATCTTTCAGGGGAAAAGGTAGACTTTCAATGAAATAAGGGATTTTCAATCATTCTTGATTAACAGACCAGAGCTAAACAGAAAATTCAGCCTTCAAATACAAGACTTGAGGGAAGCATAAAAAAGTAAATGGGAAAGAAAAAAAAACAGGTTATTCAATAAAGTTAAACTGTTTACATCCTTACACAGAAAGATGATACTTGTAACTCTTTATTAGGGTACTTAGGGCACATAGAAGTATGGGTATAATTTGATTCCAATGTGATGATAAAAAATGAATTGAGAGGTAAAAAGAGGATTGTACTGGTAGAAGAGGAAAGGGGGAGGCAGAATAAATTATATCACATGAAGAGGTGCAAAAGACCTATTATGGTAGAGGGAAAAAAGGGAGTGGGGGGTGAAAACTGTTTGACCCTTACTCTCATTGGATTTGATTAAAGAGGGAATAACATACACATTGTAGAAATATATCTTACCCTATAGGGAAATAGGAGGAGACAGTAGAAAGAAAAGAGAAAGGGGGGAGGAGTGGCAGCAACTAGGTTATGCAGTGAATAGAGCACTGGCTCTGCAGTTAGGAGGACCAGAGTTTAAATCTGGTGTCAGACATTCAACACTTACTAGCTATGTGACCTTTGGAAAGTCACTTAACCCCAATTGCCCTGCCCTCCCCCATCCACAAAAAACAAAAAATAAAAGGGAAGGGGGTGGAAAGAAGGGAAAGCAGATAGGAGGGAAAAAAGTAGTAGGGAAAAGTAGCAAAAAGGAAGAGGGGCTGATAGAAGGAGAGCAAATTGAGGAAGGCAGTGGTCTGAAGCAAAACCCTGGTGAGGAGAGAAAGGGTAAAAGGAAAAGAAATAGTATAAATGGGTGGGGATAGGATGGAGGGAAAGATCCAGATGGTAATCATATCTATGACTGTAAATGGGATGAAGTGTCCCATAAAACAGAAGCAGGAAGCAGAGTGGATTTAAAAATGTAATCCTACAATATGCTGTTTACAAGAAACTCATCTGAAGCTGATAGATCCATACAAAGTAAAGGTTAAAGGCTGGAGCAGAATGTATTAAGTATCGGCTGAGTGAAAAAAATAAAAACAACCAAAGGCAGTAATCTGGACTTCAGACAAAGCAAAAGCAAAAATAGATCTACCAAGAGAAGTATTTTTTAGCACGAGAAAAATAATGACAAAATTAATGTAGAAGAACAAAAGATCCAGAATATCAAAATAATTAATGAAAAGTAATCCAAAGGAAGGTGGCCTAGCCATACCACGTCTAAAACTGTATTATAAAGCAGCAATCATCAAAACTACTTGGTACTGAATAAGAAAAAAAGTGGCAGATCAAGTAGAATAAGCAAGGTACACGAGACACAGTAGTCAATGCTTATAGTAATCTACTGTTTGATAATTCCAAAGATTCCAGCTTCTGGCATAATAATTCACCATTTGACAAAAATTGCTGGGAAAACTGGAAAATAGCATGGCAGAAACTAGGCATAGACCAATATGTCACACCATATACTAAGATAAGGCCAAAGTGATTGTTGAAAAAATATGCATGTTAAAAAATTTTAAAAAAGGAAATGGCTGCTTATATAACTTAATATGCAAGCAATATATACAGGTACTTAAAGAATAAAAGACATTTTGTTAATGGATCAATTGGATTCTCTCGTTGACCAAATATTTTAGGTAGGTTCAAATTTCATAGTCAAAATAAAATACAGTGATTTTGAAGAATTTATCTCTGTGGATTTCATTGCCAAAATCTTAAGTTGTTCTATTACTGCTCACCTCAATGCCATTGTTTTTCAGAAATATTTTTAAAATATCTATCTTTTGTGTTAACCTTGGATGATATATCCTTTTTTAATTTAGTATTATATTTTTCCCCAATTACACATAAAAACAATTTTTAACATTTCGTTTTTAAGTTCTAAATTCTCTCCCTTCCTCCCTCGACCCTTCTCTCCTCTATTGAGAACACAAGCAATCCAACAAATTATACATGTATAATCATGCAAAACATATCCAAAATAGCCATATTGCAAAAGAAAGCATAAGCAAAAAAAAGACAACCTTCAAGAAAAATTAACGTAAAAAGTATATGCTTCAATTTGTATTCAGACACCATCAGTTCTTTCTCTGGGAAATGATAGCAATTTTCATCATAAGTCCTTCAGAGTTGTCCTTGGATCATTGTATTGCTGAAAATAGCTAAGTCATTTACAGCTGATCATCTTACACTATTTCTGTTACTTTGTACACAATACATTTCATTTTGCATCAGCCCATGAAATTCTTTCCAAGTTTTTCTGAGAGCATCCTGCTCATCATTTCTTATAGTACAATAAATTCTGTCATCATCAAATACTAGAACTTGTTTTGCCATTACCCAATTGATGGGACTTCCCTCAATTTCTAATCCTTTACCCATATATATATATATATATATATATATATACATATAAATATTTTTGTACATGTAGATCCTTTTCCTCTTTGTTTATTTTAATCTCTTTTGGGATACAG
The DNA here is from genome assembly GCA_028646515.1 of Pseudochirops corinnae. Classification (NCBI taxonomy): domain Eukaryota; kingdom Metazoa; phylum Chordata; class Mammalia; order Diprotodontia; family Pseudocheiridae; genus Pseudochirops; species Pseudochirops corinnae. The sequence goes on along the minus strand of CM053586.1, from coordinate 294,919,995 downwards.
AAAGACTTGTGATATTGCTTGGTCAAAGGGTATGCATGGTTTTATAGCCCTTTGGGCATAGTTACAAATCGTTTTACAAAATGTTTGAACGAATTCACAATTTCACCAACAGTGCATTAATGTCTTATTTTTTCTCACATCTGAGGGATCATTTTTGAACCAGAAGGTAATATATTAAATCAATCAACAATAAATGAATAAAATTTTATTAAGCACCTAATAATATATGCCAGGTTAATCACTGTGGTAAGTTGTATTAAAGGTGGGGAACATTTATTGATGCTTTCCGTCCCACTATAGTCATTTTCTGACATGTCCCCACAACCTCCACCACTGAATTTTCCCTTGTAGCAAAGAAAAGCAAGTTAAGTAATTTTACCAACACAATAACCATTTCAGATAGCATATGCAGCATTATATACTTCAACCAAGAAGAAAAATGTGTTTACCTGTCAGATCTCTGGGACCAAGATTAATAGTGCAATTAATCTGTTTAGTTGCTTTTTATTGTTTTCTTTGATATTTTATTCATAGTGTTTTCTTGTTTGAGCTTTCTTCACTCTTCATCAGTTTATAAAAGTCTTCTAATCTTTGTCCAAATTCCTCATATCCATATTTTCATAGAGCAGAGCACTATGCCAATAAGTCATTTATCATAATTTGTTTGGATCATTAAATCCGTTGATGAGTACCAATTTCGATTCCAGTTTTTGGTACTACAGAGCAAAATGCTATAGACTTTTTTGTTGTGTATAGGCCATTTAATTCCTTTAAAAAAAACCTTAGAGTATATTTTAAATTCTCTCAAAGTTATAAAGATATCACTGTCTTTTCTCCCATAATATCAAAATTGTTTTTCAGAATAGTTGAACTATAGATGGAGTTTAACACAACAAGGTTGTTTCTTTTTTTCTTTTCTTAAAGACAGGGCACTTAAAAAACAGGTAATTTTATTTACATGCTGCTGACATTTAATTTGGTTTCTTACAATTCCCTCCTACACACTTTCGTACTTCCCTATCCAGTGCCTTTTAGGACACTTTCTTTAGTAAGTAAACTAGCAGGAAGAAAGAATCACAAGAAACACCGAGAACAGATGGCAAAACAATCCCTTCCATAAGACTCCTGCTACCATAGGAGCATGCTCAAGACCACATAGTAAATAGTCTTTATTGTAGGTGGGATCATTAGCCCTATAGCCCTTTCATTACCACCTCGACCCCCACCGTTCAGCATTAATGAAACGATAACTTCCCATTGCTGCGGCCTCTGCTCTAATTCCAGCAGTGGCCTAGTAATGATGTAAGAGTTTACTGCAATTATATTACTAAGCTATGTATTACATGCCCCTAGCATCAGCCCCACGCAGTTGTGGGCCTTTGACACACACTGGTAAAATTCTGCAATGAACTGTGCTTATTAGAGCCCACCAGGAAGGCTCACTTCTTAGTATAATTAGATCCCCTGAGCTCAATGGAGGGCTCCACAGCCAGAAAGCTAGGGGAAAAAACATTCTGAAGTGTGGGGAGCATTGAAAAGATACCTGTAATTAAGTTTCTTTAAAAAAAAAACTTTTTATCTCCACTCTGATTAGCAGAGTGCAAAACAACATCTTTAGCAAGCACACATAGATTACTAGAAAAACTGAAAGTCACACCTTCAGCTAAGGCCTGTATCATTTTAAATCTAGCTTCTCTGTCCTAATAATAGTAGAATTGTCCCCTTTTTCTCTTCCTCCCAGGAGAAATGCCAGTTGCTGTGCAAAAAATAATTGTTCAAAGTAATAGGAGGGAGGAAAAACACTATTTGGAGTTTCCCTTTTTCCCCATGGGACTATGGTTCTTTGCTATTACTGTCTCAGCTTCTTTCCCACTGTGATTTGAAGCTCCCCCCGCCCCGTTACTGGTGCTTTCCTTATGATATTATCCAGCTCTTCCTATCAGGATCCTGTGTGTTTCCCCTCCATCTCCACACTATTGCCTTCCTGTTAATAGCTGCCAGTCTGCTGACTGCTGTTATGAATAGGCTAATCACCATTTTAATAGTTTCCAGCTTCTCTCTAGTGGACCAGTGAGCTGTGTAAGTAATGCATAGCAGGTGGTGGCAGGCAGGAGATTATCTCAAATATGAATAGTCACAAATTCTCAGTTGACTTGATGGTTCCCTATTACAACATTTCCCATTTATAAAGTAGACTGAGATAAGGACTTGCTTCAACCTGTCCTAATGCACTATTATTTATCTAGTAAATGGCTATTTTCTTGAGCTACATCTCTGGTTTCTTGGGCCACTGGAATTGTTATGGAGAGCTGAGCAATGCTTAGTTCACGTGCCTGGTCTTTGGAAAAGTATATTTTCAATGTAGTTAGAGAATAAAAAAATGATAACAATAATAGTATTAAAAAAAAAACAACCCAGTGTTCTTTTGTTAAAGTTTTATAGAGAAAAATGAGCTCAAAATAAAGAAGGCAATCTGTTCCAGGAGGTAACACAGTGGATTCCCATGTTCCCAAATCTGGGTTTTTGAAAGAGTAGAGGGTGTTTTCGTGACTTTGCCCAAACAATTCATTTGCTTTCAAACAACACTTTCACAATTCTAACACAACCTGCCGTTTCAGTCATTAGTAGGAAAAGGAAAGCAAAACAGGCCCAGATGCTTGGCATCAAGTATACCAACCTGCAGTGGAGTGGCTGTTTCATTCCTGTACTAGTCATGCTGGCATTGTATAGAGGCTCCTGAGAGCCCATTTAATTGAAGTGTTTTAAGGGTCAACTAACTCAGAAATGATTATGGAAAGTAGTGAGAAGCTAACACTTAGAGAAAAGCAGAGGTTTTTGTTTTTTTTTTAATTTTATTTTGTTTTTCAATTGACCAACTGCCAAAAGTGGGGAACAAGTGGCCTTAAGGCCACATGTGGTCCTCTAGGTCCTCAAGTACTAGGTCCTCCTTTGACTCAAAGTGCCACACTTGAGGACCTAGAGGGTCAAATATGGTATTCAAGGTCACAGGTTCCCCAACCTGGACTAGCATATATTTTTTCTCTCTCCAACCCCAACTACATCTTAAAATAAAACACTTATAATACATATGTGCAGTCAAGCAAAACACATACTCAAATGGCGTGGTGAAGGGGCTTCTGGGAAACCGATACGTTTATGAACTGTTGGTAGAGCTAAGAACTGTTTCAGCTATTCTGTAAAGCAATTTGAAACTCTCTCCCCAAAGCCACTAAAATGTCTATGCTCTTTGACTCATTGGTACTATTATTAGATCTGTATCTCAAGAGATGAAAGAAAGAGGAAACGTATTAAAGCAACCCTTTATAGTGACAAAGAGCTAGAAATGAATGAATTGTCCAACAACTAGTGAATGCCTGAACAAAATATGTCATATGAATATAATAAGGAAGGAAGCAAATAAGCATTTACATGGCTAATAATCCTCCTAACAACCTCATAAATTAGTAAATACTATTATTATCCCCCTTTTAAGGTGAGGAAACTGAGGCAAACAGGTTAAATGACTTGCCCAGGGTCATAGCAAGTCTCTAAGACAGGATTTTAACTCAGTACTTTGTGACACCAGGCCCTTTAGTCATCAATGTGATGACTCTATCTACTACACAATCAAGATGTCTCTGACATTGTATATAACTTTATATCAAAAGAATTGAGATTTTGCTTCTACTGAATTTATTTCTCTTTTATACAATAAAAAAAATCTTCGTTATTTTAGTCATTTATACCATGAATTTTCAGGAAATTATTTCCAATAGTTTAGGTTTCTTGATGTTGCTTTTCACAAAATGTCCTTCTCTGAGTAAAGTAGGATGATTCTTTAAAGAATTTTAACTAAAACCTAAAAATTTTAACTAAAAATTTTTAGTTAAACCCATTTTTTCCTGGCTTCCTTCTGATAATTTTTCTTCACATATTCAAGCAAGCTATTTTTTGCTCTTAGAGCACTTAATATATTTCAATACACATTAAATTTCTCAACTAGAATCTTGCACTTAACCTCATTATAATGCCTACAGCATGCTGAATAACATTACAGACTACCACCAGTCTCACCATGGTTACATTTATCAGGGATTCTCTGCTAAATTGTGTCCACACCCTTGATTTCTACAATATCACCCGTCTTTTATATTCCATGTAATGTAACCAAAGGGGAAAAAAACACTCCATTTTTGAAAGAGCCCAAAGAATATGCAGATCATCCCTCTCCTTTCTCTTTTGCTGTTAGTCATTTCAGCCTCTTTCCCAAGCCCCAAAAAGCTGCCTTAGAAAGGAAATAAGATGAACAGTGGTTAAAAAATGAGAGGAGCTGGTTGGTGCATGAACCCCATATGCCTGGAAGATGGCAGTGCCAGAACGGCCCAATTGCATTTGCTTTAAAATAAACATATAGTTTAGATAGCAACTAGTGTAAGGTGGGAATGATGCAACTCTCATAAGGCAGCAGAACAGATAGCAGACTTCTAGATCGTGAAGGAATCAACTAAATTATGAAAAAAAAAACCCATGCCTTTATATTTCCCAAGTGTGGAATTATTATGCTGAATGGAAGAATAAGAGTTATGTGACAGATACAACTCCATCCATAGATGCAGATCTTAAGTTTGTTGAGGTATGTCACTCATTTCATTAATATAGTGAATTGGGATTTCTGGTGACATTCCTTTTACATGTGCTCATATCAAATGCAATTAACATTTGTAATAAAACTAGCATAATCTCTGTTCAGTGATGGTTTTTAATTTTGAATGATGAAGCCTGGTTGTCACTGCTATAGCCGTTGCTTGCAGAGACCTCAGTGTTCTATATTTGCTGAATAGATTCCTTACCACTTAAGCTATTCCTACAAAAAAGGGATACATGTCATGAGAAGTTCAACTTAGTGGAGCTACCAGGGGAAAAATAAAAGTGGTTGGCAGCTATTTGCCAAACTTTCTCTGTGGCTGTATAGTACTCTTGGCACACTGGACACTATAAATTCATATCTACTTATTCCTGAATTACTGTTATTGTCAATATCTTTGTCACCGGGGGGAGGTCCTGTGTTATTCACCTCTAATGATACAAGGGGCTCATGGAAACCTGGGAAAACTTGTATTAACTGATACAGACTGAGGTGAGCAAAATCCAGAGATCAGATTATACAACAGCATCAACATTGTAAAGAGAAACAATTTGAAATACTTAGGAACACTGACTGATCAATGCAATGAACAACCACAATTCCAAAGGACAGATCATAAACGACACTACCTACTTTCTGACAGAGGTGATAGATTCAAGATGTAAAGTGTGACATGCATTTTGGATATAAACAATATGGGAAAAGCATAGATTTGGGCAGCTAGGTGGCACAGTGAAAAGTGTACTGGCCCTGGAGTCAGAAGGACCTGAGTTCAAATTCAACCTCAGACACTTAACACGAAAACTAGCCATGTGACCATGGGCAAGTCACTTAACCCCAATTGCCCTACCCCCAAAAAGCAAAAAAAAAAACCACAGATTTCAAGGAAAGGGAATAAGAGGGAAATTAATATAGAAGATATCTGTCAGCATTATATTCTTTACTCCAGGTTTATGATTTGTACCATACGTATATGCCATGAATATTATATCTTTTTAATATGCTTAGCTTTCCATGAGTTACAAGGCTAATTGTACATGTATTGATTGTGATTAGTCCACTTCTAACTTGATGTAAAAGTGGATTCAAATTGGTAACATAGGGGATGATCAGAGCTTAACAAAACAGGTTAATGGCATTTCAATTCATTCAATCATGTCCTCTGTATGTAAGGCACAGCTGAATGGATATTATTTTTTATAGGGGGAAAAGGATACACATTTGAGATTTCATAGACGAAGATGACTCCCCAATGAGAAAAAAAACTTTATCAATGTGGATCTGAATTTGTTTTCCAACTTATGCCTTTAAAAGTTATCTAGGTTTCTTAATAGTTACATGATTTATCCAGGGTCACACAGGATATGTCAAATGCAGGACTTAAATCCTTTAGATGCTATGCTGCATCTTAGACTATATATTATTTCATTTTGAGGATGATCCTTGAGCTTTGGCTTAAAGACTTTAGAAAATGAAGTATTCTGAGACACATAGTCATTAAACATCATTGGAAAAAATACTGGTATTAAAATATTGACCTTTATTTCAGAAAGAATGACCCTATTGTCTTGGATAAAACACCTGTGGTTAATTTACGAGAGGATATAGACAAGTCATAGAGAATGGGCAGGCATAGATGATCTGAAATCTTGATAGTTAGATGGAAAGCACAGATCATTGTGATCACAGATTCTCTGGAGCACCAGAGAGCAATTAGGAATGAACTAGACAAACTCTACTCTTGACTGACTTTTTAAAGGACCTGAAATGCTATTTAAAATCAATCTGTTCTTTATCTGCCAGGATTTGGCAGAATGTAGTCCACAAAAAGTGCATTTCTCTCACCTTTTCATAACATAGTTTGACCCTTGCATAAATGCATCCTTTCTCCATAGGAATTTTTATTATCATTATTGTAACTTTTTCTCCCTCTCATTTATGAATATATCTGTATGTGCTATCCATTGAGCCCTCAAACAATAAAAAAGAACAAAAGAAAATAGCTCCATTCTGGGAACCAAGATGGTAGAGTAAGAAGTAAGTCACTCTCACCTTCCCTTATTGACCTCTGAAAGTCCAGAAAATATCACCTCAGGAAAAACTGTGGAACAGCTGAACCAGCAGAAAGACAGTGTACCAGTCTTAAAGCTTGGGAAACTGAGGGATTAACAGGCAATACTATGATAGTTGATGAGGTCACCAAGAAAGACAATTCATTTTTCATCATAAGAGAATTTCTAGAATAGGTGTGAATCTCCTCCTAATGTTGAAACCAGGCTTGAGAATGGAGGGTCAAGGATATCTATGAAGGCTTCTAATACATAACTTCTAAGAGATGCATTCTTGAATGAGAATCAAGCTCTAAATCTCTACTACAGCTTAATTCCTAGCAGTAACATTTGGCCCAACCAAAATCATAATCCTCCCTGACAATTTTGGCTAAGGAGTCATTATCCAGGAGTCAAAGTTCTATTTTTCTTTTTCTTTCTCACAATGTGATGTTGTTGTAACAGATGAGGAGGATTTTAAAGAAGTTTATCCCTTTTTGTCATTACTTTATGTCTCCCCCCTAAGGCATACTCTCTCTCTCTTTCTCTCTCTCTCTCTCTCTCTCTCTCTCTCTCTCTCTCTCTTTCTCTCTCTCTGTCTCTTTTCTCTCCTGTATTAGAAAGAGTATAGTTTGTGTGTTCGTATGTTTATTTAAAATTCTAATTATTAAATTAGATTTATACTCATCACATTCTTTTGAGAGTAGACTATCCATACTAAGGGAAAAAGCCAGTTGAGATCACAATAATCCTGGTCCCTTTTCCATGGACAGAAACCATGTTTTAATTTCAATCATAGAGCCATGTACACCCATTCTGAGATTCTGAGACACTTACATTGGAATAGTTTATTACCATGGTAATATTACCACCAAGGAACAAGTATAGAACAATTTATTCACTAATTCATTCATCCTTGACCTACATATTTAGAAAATACTCTACTAGCAAAGTTATGCATAAGTTCAGAAGCATCTGAAGTCACTATAATCTGAAGTCAATTATAGCAAATTGACTGTTGCTATAATAGCAACACTATAAGTCACCTTATCCAATTGCACTTTGGATAAGGCAATTAGGGAAACATGTTTCTTAGGTAGAACCACCCTTGCTACACGAGGTAAGATGTAGAGACAGGAAAACATATAAGATACATATGGTGAAAATAACATGTAAACCAGTTTGGCTGAAGTGGCAAATTATGTAGGAGAGTGAAGGACATAACACTAATGGAATCATAGAATTTCAGCATTTTAGTTACAAGGGATCTCAGTGGCCATTTTATCCAACGAATATTTGAAAAGAAATTACCATTGTACCATACCAGATAAGTGGCCATTTAGCTTTCTCTTAGAAATTTCTAATGATGGGGAACCGACTGTCAATATCCAAGGTAGATTATTCTACTTTTAGACAGAAAAAAATATTAGATCTCTGCCCTCCCCCGAAATCAAACTTAAATTTTCATCTTTGCAATTTCTACCCATTGCTTTATTATGTCACCTAGGTCCAAGAGAATAAAGTAATCCTTCTTATATACAATAAACCTTTAAATACTTGGAGACAATGAACTTTTTTCTTCTGAGTTTTTATTTTTTCAGAATAAACATCCTCATCTCTTTCACAGATCTTCTTATCACATGGAATCAAGTCTCTCAAATCAATCACATAAAAGAGGCAAGAAAAAGCTTTTTCAGTGGAAGTGAAGAGTGATGAGTTGGGGTGAAGTGAGTGAACCTTACTCTCCATCAGAATGGGCTCAAAAAGGGAATAATGTACATATTCAATGATGTATAGAAATCTATTTTACCCTGCAGGAAGTAGGAAGTAGGGGGAATAAGAAAAGGTGAGATGATAAAAGTGAGGGCAGATTGGAGGTGTGAGTAGTCAGAAACAAAACACTTTTGAAGAGGAATGGGGTGAAAGGAGAAAGAAAATAGAATAAACAGGGGAGCTGGAAATAGGATGGATGGAAATAGCATTTGTGAAAAAAAATGAAAGTAATGTTCTCTGATAAAGGCCTCATTTCTCTAATACATGGAGAACTGAGTCAAATTAATACAAATAAAGCCATTCCTCAATTGTTAAATGATCAAAAATATGAACTGTATTCAGATGAAGTTAACAAATCTATCTATAGCCACATGAAAAAAGTGCTGTAGCTCACTATTGACTGGAGATATGCAAATTAAAACAATTATGAGGTACCACTTCATATCTATTAGATGGAATCCCTAATAGGATAGAAAGAGAAAATGAAAAATGGTGGATTGGATGTGGGGAAAAAATGAGACATTAATGCATTGCTTGTAGAGTTGTGAACTATTCAACCATTCTTTAGAACAATTTGGAACTATGCCCAAAGAACTATAAAGTCATGCACGTTCTTTGACCTAGCAATAATACTACTAAGTCTGTGTCAGGAAATAAGTTGTTTTTTTTCTTAAAGAAAAGGACCTATATGCACAAAAATATTTATAGCAGCACTTTTCTGGTGGCAAAGAATGGGAAATTGAGGGGTTGCCTATCAATTAAGAAATTGCTGAACAAATTGTTGAATGTGATTATGATGGAATACTGTTGTGCTGTGAGCAGGATGCTCTCAAGAAAAAAAAACCTGAACTTACATGAGCTGATGCAAAGTGAAGTGTATTTTATTGAAAGTAATAGCAACACTATAAGATGATCAGCTTTTCTCAGCAATACCCTGAAGGATTTATGATGAAAAATGCTATCCATGCCCAGAGAAAGAACTGATGGTGTCTGAACACAGATTGAATCATACTTTTTTGTTTTGCTTTATTTTTCTTGAGGGTTTTTTTTTTTTGGAGAGGTGGGGAGGGAACATCTGTTTTCTTTCACAACATGACTATCATGGAGATGTTTTGCATGAGTACATATGTGTAACCTATATCAAATTGCTTGCCTTCTAAAAGGAAGAGGGTAAAGAGAGAGGGAGGGATAGAATTTGTAACTCAAGGTTTTAAAAATGAAGGTGAAAATTGTTTTTACATATAACTGGGAAAAATAAAATGCTAAATAAATTTAATTAAAATTGACTTACATTTTCTCTTGCCTTATCTAAACTTTAGGATTTTAGCTATAGATAGATGAATCTATATTTTTTCTCTATTCCTTTCTTAGACTGTGTTCAGTGAGATATTCTGGTACTCTTTTTTTTCTTCCCTCGTTGTCATTGTACCTACTCTCTATAGTTAGCCTCTCAGTTACTAAATTTAAAAAAATTGGGAGATGAGTTTTAATATTGAAAAAAAGTAAAGAGATTCACTTACAGATTGAAAAATAATGTGTACATATGCAACAAAACGTACTAAGATATCAGGCATAGTTAAAAAACTGATATTGAGGTCACTGTAGATTGATACCTAGGAAAATTGATCTGATATGATGCAATGGCTAAACAATTAGCAAAATATTTAATATCATACAAGGGCATGTACAAAAGAAAATAGGAAAAATGTATCCCATGTGGATCCAGAGTTACTCCATTTTGAGAATTATTTCAATTTGTTCACACATGTGTGTCTATACTCTCCTATTAGTACTTTCCATAAAAATAAACCAAAATAAGATATACCATAGTATCCTGTTGTGCAATCTGTTCTAAGAAGTATTCTACTTCCCATACATATCCTGTTATGCAATAACCCCTAATCCTGACATTGAGTAAAAGGGTTATTGTGCCAGATCAGCCTCAAGCCCCAGAAACAGGGACCTTGACAAATTAGCTTTTAGCTCCCCTCTTAATTTTATTTTTTAGAAATCATTCCTTCCTGTTTAACTGCTCCTGTGCACTGTCTATATACATATATATATATATACATGTAGAAACACAAAACACACACACACACACATATATATATATATACACACACATATACCCTTCTATACATACATAAATACATATGTATGTATACATATATTCCCTTCAGCTATCCTCCCACTGAGAAAAGTCTCGTGAGTTACAAATATTGTTTTTCCATGTAGGAATGAAGATAGTTCATTTTTTATAAGTTCTTTATGATTTTTTTCTTATTTACCTCCTCATGCTTTTTTTATTTGAAAGTCAAATTTTCAGTTCAGCTCTTGTCTTTTCATCAATAATGCTTGAAACTCCTCTATTTCATTGAATAGCTATATTTTCCCATGAAATATTACACTCATTTTTGCTGGGTATGTGATTCTTGGTTTTAATCCTAGCTCCTTTGACCTCCAGAATATCATATTCCAAGCCCTTCAATCCCTTAATGTAGATGCTGCTAGATCTTGTGTTATCCTGATTGTGATTCCACAATGCATAAATTCTTTCTTCCTGATTGCTTGTAATATTTTCTCTTTGACCTGGAAACTCTGGAATTTGGCTATAATATTCCTAGGAGTTTTCTTTTTGGGATCTTTTTCAAGAGGTGATTGGTGAACTCTTTCAATTTCTATTTTTCCCTCTTGTTCTAGAATATCAGGGCAATTTTCCTTAAGAATTTCCTGAAAGATAATGTCTAGGCTCTTTTTTTATCATGGCTTTCACAAAGTTCAGTATTTTTAAAATTAGCTATCCTCAATCTATTTTCCAGGTCAGTGGTTTTTCCAATGAGACATTTCATATTGCCTTCTACTTTTTCATTTGTTTGTATCTGTTTTATAGTATCTTGATTCCTCATAAAGTCATTAGCTTCCATTTGCTCCAATCTAATTTTGAAGGAATTATTCTCTTCTGTGAGATTTTGAAATGTCTTTTCCATCTGACTAATTATTCTTTTTAAGCCATTCTTCTCCTCATTGGCTTTCTGGACCTCTTTTGCCACTTGAGTTAGTCTATTTTTTTATGCTGTTATTTTCTTCAGTCCGGCTGTTAACTCACTTTTCATGATTTTCTTGCATCATTCTCATTTCTCTTCCCAATTTTTCCTTCACTTCTCTTACCTGATTTTCAAAATCCTTCTTCAGCTCCTCCAAGGCCTGTGACCAATTCATATTTTTCTTAGAGGCTTTTGAAGCAGGAGTTTTGAGTTTGCTATCTTCTTCTGGTTCTATGTTTTGATCCTCTTTGTCCCCCTAAATGGTTCTATAACCTAATTTCACTTCCTCTGTTTGCTCATCTTTCCAGGCAAATACTTGACTTTTAAGCTCTTTGCCATGGTAGAATTATGCTTCCAGAGTGATCTGTGTACCAAATTTCTAGGGTTTTGTGCAACTGTTGTCAGAGTTTTTTCTAGGCACCTGCCTGAGAACTATAAGGAGGACTTTCCCTCCACCGCCTCATCAACCTCTGCTACACCAGTGCCCCTCACCCCAGGATCATCACCCAAGACTGTGACCCAGATCCAGGCAGGGCCAAGCAGGAGAATCCTTCCTCAGTGCCAGCAGAGAGGAAGGGGGAGGAACCCATTGTGGTGTAGGAAAGAAAATCCAGAGATTCAGGGGTAGAATCTGGAAAATAATGAACACGTGGCTGGTCTGAGCATTCCCGTTAAAATATTCTGAACTGAATTTACTAATTGGAAGGACAGGTCCCAAAGAAGGAATGTACTTTCAATGTTAAAAGGCTAGGGACACTGTGCACTACCAGGGTGAGAAGACTGCATGGTAAAGAAAATTCAGAGACAAAAGTACTGACTGAAGGGAAATGAAGAATTTTATCTGAGATAGGATGAAAATCTAGAAAGTTTTGACCATGGATAAGACAAACGAATTATTTGAATAGCAAGGATGCTTTGAAATGTGCAATAGATAAATAATATAAATTATGTACAAAAATGATCAGTGTGTTACAGTGAAAAGAATATTGGCTTTGGATTCAGAGTCGGTGGGTTTGATCCTGGCTTTGCTGTTTATTATCTATGTGATCCTGAAAAAGTACTTTAACCTCTTTGGCCTTGCTAACTGGTTCCAAGCAAAATAGATGCAATCTCATTTCCACATGTAATCCCTATTTTTGGCATAGAAGAATCCATAATTACACATATGCCATAATGAGGCATCGGAATACAATTGGAGTAGAGGTAGACGTACATGCATTCATACATACATGTAAACCTTTCCAATTCCCATTTTGCATGCATGCATATACATGCAAATGCATATATATGTATGTATGTATATATAGCCAAATGTGTTTATATATGTTTATACATGTGTATGTGTGCATGTATGTGTATATCCATTATATAGATACAGGTGCATATACACCCATACAGGCATATATACATATAATGGAAAGGTTTGAGAAAAAGATAGGCTTATACATAGTTCATTAAATAAGTTAGGGTATATTTGAGTTTTAAGATCACTAACCCTTCTGTTCTCTTTCAACAGAATTTTGGACTGCAAGGATCATAAGAATAACGCAAAATTATAGCTCCTGTCTTCCTAACCTTCTGTGTGTACATAGAAGACTATTAGATGAAATGCAAATACAGCTCAAAATGAAGTAAATATTGTGATATTATCTGCTTAAGCTGCTGATTATTGTTAGCCAATCCAGAACAATTTAGGATCCAAATTCGATTGAGGTCTTGGAATTCTATTGGACAAATTAACTTTATTGTCATTTTTTTTCTTTTTGTTCTTTCCTTAATCTTGAGTGTGTTTAACATTTTAAAATTCTTTCTCTCTTTTTCCTCTTATTAGATTCTGTATACTAAAGAAGTGAATAATTTTCTGAATCATAAATCACAAATCACATCACAAATATGATTATGTGAATGAGTCAGGGAAGATGAATGAGGGATAACCAATAGGCAATCTATCTAATCTATCAGTTATAATTACACTATCATATAGTTCAGGGTACACTCAGGAGTGTTGTAGGCAGAATACATTTCAGAGATAGTTTTGATACCTGTTGCTCTAAGTAATTTTTTTTTTACTTAATTGATTTTTTTTTCCAATTACATATAAAAATGGTTTTCAACATTCATCTTTCCAAGATTTTAAGCCACAAATTTTCCTTCCTCCCTCCCTTCCCTTTCCCCTTCCCAAGAAATCAAACAATCTGATATAGGTTATACATGTACAATCTTGTTAAACATATTTTCATCTTAGCCATGTTGTGAAAGAAGATTCAAATCAAAAGTGAAAAACAGTATCCTTAAATCTACATTCAGACTCCATAGTTCTTTCTTTGGATGTGGTAAGCATTTCCTGTCATGATTCCCTTGGAATTGTCTTAGATCACTCCATTGCTGAGAACTAAGTCTAAGTAGTCGATCATCGCACACTGTTGTTGTTATTGTATACAATGTTGTGCTGGTTTTGTTCACTTCACTCAGAATGAGTTCATGTAATTCTTTCCAGGTTTTTCTGAAATCTGACTGTTCATCATATTCATGAATACAACACAATAGCATTTCACCACATTCATACATAACAACTTGCTCAACCATATCCCAATTGATGGACATCCCCTCAATTTCCCAATCCTTTGTCACCTCTGGCTATAAATATTTTCATACATGTGGGTCCTTTTCCCATTTTTATGATCTCTTTGGGCTACAGTCCTAGAAGTAGCATTGCTGGATCAAAGGATATGGACAGTTTGGTTTCTGTTTAGAAGTTCCAAATTGCTCTCCAGAATGGTTGGAGTAGTCTACAACTCCATAAAAATTTGTTGGTATCCCAATTTTCCCTGACTCTCTCCAATATTTATCATCTTCATTTTTGTCATATTTAGCCAATCAGATAGGTATGATGTGTTACTTCAGAGTTGTTTAAATTTGCATTTCTCTAATCAATAGTGATTTAAAGCATTTTTTCATATGACTATAGAAAGCTTTAATTTTTCTTCTAAAAATTGCCTGTTAATATCATTTGACCATTTATCAATTGGAAAATGACTTCTAACCTTATAAATTTGATTCAATTCTCTATATATTTAGAAGAAAAAGCCTTTATCAGAAACACTGGCTATAAAAAAAAATATTTTTCATGTTTCTGTTTTCCTTCTAATTTTGGTGGCATTAGCTTTATTTCTGCAAAAACTTTATAATTTAATGTAAACAAAATGATCTATTTTGCATTTTATAAGGTTTTCTGACTCTCGTTTGGCCATAAATTCTTCCCTTCTCTATACATCTGATAGGAAAAACTATTCCTTGCTCTCCTAATTTACTTACAATATTATCCTCTATGTTTAAATCATGTACCCATTTCAAACTCTCTTAAGGTGTGAGATGTTGATCTGTGCCTAGTTTCTGCCATACCATTTTACAATTTTCCCAGCAGTTTCTGTCAAATAGTGAGTTCTTATCCCAGAAGCTAGTGTCTCTGGGTTTATCAAACAGTAGATTACTATAATCATTGACTACTACCTTGTGTACCTAATCTCTTCCACTGATCTACCACTCTATTTCTTAGCCAGTACCAAATAGTTTTGATGATTGTGGCTTTAATAATATAGTTTTATATCTGGTACAAATTGACCACCTTCATTTGCATTTTTTTCATGAATTCCCTTGATATCCTTGACTTTTTTTTTCTTCCAGATGAATTTTGTTACTTTTTCCTATCTCTATAAAATAATAGTTCGTAGTTTGACTGGTATGGCATTGAATACATAAATTACTTTATGCAGAATTGTCATGTTTGTTATATTAGATTGGCCTAAGGCCAATTGCTTTCAGTTTTATTAATTTCTTCCCTGTGGAACTGATTTTTTTTACAATTGTTTAGATCTGACTTTATTTGGGTGAAAAGTGTTTTCTAATTCTGTTCATATACTTCCTGGGTTTATCTTGAAAAGTAGACTCCCAAATATTTTATATTTTCTATAGTTACTTTAAATGGAATTTCTCTTTATATCTCTTGCTACTGGGCTTAATTGGTAATATATAAAAATGCTGATGGTTTATGTGTGTTTATTTTATATCCTGCAGTTTGCTAAAGTTGTTAGTTGTTTCAAGTAGTTTTTTCAGTTGATTCTCTAAGTGTACTATTGTATCATCTATAAAGAGTGGTATCTTTATTTTCTCATTGTCTATTCTAATTCCTTCAATTCTTTTTCTTCTCTTATCACTAAAGATAACATTCTTCGTATAGTATTGAATAATAGTGGTGATAATAGACACCCTTGTTTCACTTCTGCTTTTATTGGGAATGTTTTTAGCTTATGCCCATTATACATAATGCTTGCTGATTATTTTAGATAGATGCTCATGATTTTAAGGAAGATTCTATTTATTCATATGTTCTCTAGTGTTTTTAATAGGAATGGGCACTGTATTTTATCAACAGCTTTTCTGGCAGCCATTGAGATAATAATAAGATTTTTGTTGTTTTTATTATTGGTATTGCCAATTATACTAATAGTTTTCCTAATATTGAAATGGACCTGCATTCCTGACATAAATCCCACCTGATTATAACATATTATCCTCATGACCAGTTGCTGTCTTCTCTTTGCTAATATTTTATTTAAAATTTTTGCATCGATATATATTATAGAAATTGGTGCATAATTTTCTTTCTCTGTTTTGGCTCTTCCTGGTTTAGGTATCAGCACCATATTTGTGCCATGAAAGGTATTTGGCAGGACTTCATCACCTATTTTTCCAAATAGTTTATATAGTATCAAAATTAATCACTCTTTAAGTGTTTGGTAGAATTCACTTGTATATCCACCTAGTCCTGGAAATTTTTTCTTATGCAGTTCATTGATGGCTTCTTCAATTTCTTTTTCTAAAATAGGGTTAAATGTTTTGTTTCCTCTTTTGTTGATGTGTACAATTTATATATTTATAAATATCCATCCATTTCACTTTGTCAGATTTATTGGCAGATAATTAGATAATTAGGCAAAATATTTCCTAATAATTGCTTTAATTTCTTCTTCATAGGTGCTGATTTCGCCCTTTTCATTTTTTATGCTGATAATTTGGTTTCTTTCTTTTTTCTAATAAAATTATCCAAAAGTTTATTTATTTTATTGATTTTTTTCTCAAAACCAGATCTTAGTTTTATTTATTAGTTAAAGATTTTTCCTGCTTTTAATTTTATTAATCTCTTCCCTGATTTTCAGAATTCCTAATTTGGTATTTTTAATTTGTTCTTTTCCTATCTTTTCTTTAAATTTCCACACCCAATTCACTAATCTTCTTATTTTCCATTTTATTTAAGCATTTAGAGATACAATATTTCCCTAAGAATTGATTTGGCTGCATCCAATAAGTTTTGGCATGTTGTCTCATTATTATCATCCTCTTTGAAGAAATTATTTGTTTCTATGATTTTTTGCTTGACCCACTCATTCTTTTGGATTAGATTATTTCATTTCCAATTAACTTTTAGTCTATCTTTCTATGGCCCTTTTTACACATTTTTTATTGCATCATGATCTGAAAAGGAAGCATTTGAAATGTCTACCTTTCTACACTTGATTGTGATGTTTTCATGCCCTTAATACATGGTCATTTTCTTGTTTAGGTGCCATGTACCACCAAAAATAAGGTATATTCATTTCTATCCCCCTTCAGTTTTCTCCAGAGGTCTATCATATCTAACTTTTCTAAAATTCTATTCAGCTCCTTAACTTCTTTCTTGTTTATTTTGTGGTTATATTTAGAGTTTTTAGAGGGGGAGGTTGAGGTCTCCTACTAATATAGTCTTATTGTCTATTTCTTCCTGTAGCTTCCTTAATTTCTCCTTTAAGAACTTGGATGCCATACCACTTGAAGCATATTTGTTTGGCATTGATATTATTTCATTGTCTATGGTACCTTGTAGCAAGATGTAGTTTCCTTCCTTATCTATTGTACTTAGATCTATTTTTACTTTTGCTTTGTGTGAGATCAGGATTGCTACCTCTGCTTTTTTTTTTTTACTTCAGCTGAAGCATAATATATTCTGCTCCAGCCTTTTACTTTTATTCTGTATGTGTCTCAGTGCTTCAAGTGTGTTTCGTGTAAAGAACATATTGTAATATTCTTGTTGATCCACCTTCTTTTCCACTTCTCTTTTATGGGAGAGTTCATCCCATTCATATTCACAGTTACAATTATTAGCTGTATGTTTCCAGTCATCCTAGTTTCCCCCATTTACAATTTTCTCTCTCCTTTCCCCCTTTCCCTCCTCAAAAATATTTCACTTCTGACAAACACTTCCCTCAATGTGCCCTCCCTTCTATCACTCTTCTTCCCCTTTTTTCCATTTTCCCCTCCTACTTCCTTTAGGGTAAGATAAATTTCTATATCCAATTGTGTGTATATGTTATTCCCTCTTTAAATCTAATCTTATGATAGGTTCAAACAATGTTTACTCACTTCCTTCTTTCCCTCTATTGTAATAGGTCTTTTACACCTCTTCATATGACATAATTTATCCTATTCTCCCTCCCCCTTTCCTCTTCTCTCAATTCAATCTTTTTTATCCCTTATTTTTTTATATAATCACATCAAAGTCATCTTATACCAACACAATCTATTTATGCATACTCCTTCTAACTACCCTAAAGTAGAGACAATTCTCAAGAGTTAAGGGCATCATCTTTCCATGTAAAGACAAACAGTTTAATCCTATTGAATAACTTTTTTTCATTTCCTGGTTACTTTTTTATGTTTTTCTGGAGTCTTGTTTTTGAAGTTATAATTTTCTATTCATCTCTGGTCTTTCAATCAAGAAGGGTTGAAATTGAATGTACATCTTTTCTCCTGAATGATTATGCTCAGTTTTGCTGGATGATTGATTCTTGGGGATAATCCAAGCTCCATTGCTTACCAGAATATCATAATGTCAGTCCTTAATGCAGAAGCTGCTAAGTCTTGTGTAATCCTGACTATGGCTCCTTGATATTTGAATTGTTTCTTTTTGACTGCTTGCAGTATTTTCTACTTGACCCGATAGTTTTGGAATTTGGCACAATATTCCTTGGAGTTTTCATTTTGGGACCTCTTTTAGGAGGTTATTGGTGTATTCTTTCAATTGCTATTGTACCCTCTGGTTCCATAATTTCAGGGAAGTTTTCCTTGATAATTTCTTGAAAGATCCTATCCAGACTTTTTTTTATCTTAGGTTACATGTAGTCCAATAATTCTTAAATTTGTTCTCCTGGATCTATTTTCTAGGTCAGTTGTTTTTACAATGAGTTGTTTTAAATTTTCTTCTATTTTTCATTCTCTTGATTTTGTTTGACAGATTCTTGATATCTCATAGAATCATTAGCTTCCACTCCCCAATTCTAATATTTGAGGAATTATTTGCATTAGTTAGTTTTTGAACCTTCTTTTCCATTTGACCAATTCTACTTTTAAAGGAGTTGTTTTCTTCAGTGGATTTTTTTCTCCCATTTGGCCAAATCTATTTTTAAGGAGTTATTTTCTGTTGTCAATTTGTGTGTTTTCCAAGCTGTTGATTCTTTTTCATTATTCTCTTACATAACTCATTTCTTTTCTCAATTTTCTTCTATCTCTCTTATTTGTTCTTTTAATCCTTTTTGAGCTCTTCCAAGAGGACTTTTGGCCTTGAGACCAACTCATATTCCCCTTTGACCCATCAGATGTAGGCATTTTGATAGTGGTGTCCTTTTTTGAGTTTGTAGTTTGATCTTCACTGTCACTAGGTAATTTTCTATGGTAATGGCTCTTTTCTGTTTATTACTCATTTTTAGCCTACTTCAAGATTTCAGAGTTGAGTTTTCCTTCTAGGGTACAGGGGGAACTGGCTCAAGTTTCTTATGCAGACAGCCAGAGGTCGAGCCACTGGCTTTTAACACCAGGAATTCAGATGCTTGTGGTTTGCCCACCATGCTGGGTGATCCACTCTAGTGGCACCTGTTATGCTGGGGTTCCAGGGCTTATAATTTGCTTTCTGCACTGGGGCTGGTGGTCTGATGAACCAGGATGTCAGACACCAAGGCATCTTTGATGCTAATCTGTGTTCTGGCTTAGAGCTTCCTGATGGTTTGCTCTGACACTCTCTGTGCTTGGGAGTTACTCCCCCTTTAGCCAAGTGAGACAGATCTTTCCAAAAGTCCTAAATTATCTTAATCTGGAAAATTATTTCACTTTGTCTTTTTGTGGGTTCTGTTGCTCTAGAATCCACTTAGAAGTTTGTTTTAACTTCATTTCTAAGGAAACTGTGGAGAGTTTAGGCAACTCCCTGGCTACTTTCCAACATCTTTGTCTCTAAATAACTTTTAATTAAACTGCAAGTCTAGTACTTCTTTCCTAATGCTCCTACAACCAACTGAAAATTGAATACTACTGTGCTATAAGAAATGATGAGTACAATGATTTTAGAAAATTAGGAACGACTTGCATGAAATAACGAAAAGTGAAATGAGCAGAACTAATAGCACTTTGAATACAGTAACAGTTATATTGTTTTAAGAATGAATTTGAGTGAATAGGTTATTTTGACTATTATAAATTCCCAAATTGAATATAAAAGACATATGAAAAAAGACACCATTTGTATCTAGAAAAAAAAACTGATAGATAGAAATATGTATAGAATAATTTTACATGCATACATGTACGTATCCTTATTTGTTTCTAATGGTAGCCATCTCTAGGGCTGGGGTGGTTGTGAAGAAGGAAGAAAAAATGAAATTTACATGATAATTTTTTGTGTATTTGAAAGGAACAAGTTGTACATAGTAGATTTACAGTCTCATATACAATATATTTTTTATTATACTATATTGTGGAAATCCTTGTTTTATTCCATGAATTTAAAATAAAATGAAAATATATTCATATATCTAAGGGATATCAATTCCATAATTCTACGAAATAGACTGTGGTTTTTGTTCTCTTATTTATGTTTTTTGATGCCTGTTGATGTACCAAGGCTATTTACAGTAATAAAAGAGTATAATGTTCCATTTCTTTTTACTATGGGCACAGTTTTTTTATTCTAACCAGCATCAATTAAGACTTATTTTATAATCACTGGTTGCATTTCTAATGCCCTCTTAAATGGATTTTGGGATCCATAGGCAGCCATACCATCCCAAAGGAGTGTATTAATAACTAATAATTAGGAGGGAAAATGGGATGTTTTATCCTCACCACAATAGCTAAGCATGAGTATGAAAAGAGGAGTGAAAATGAGAGCTCTTAATGAGTGGTTTCATTTTTTCCTGCTTAGATGAAAAGTTATGAGGGGAAGAAGTAAAAAAGAAAAGATTTGAAAGTTTCTGTGATCAGTGGGAAAGGGAACCAATTAGGAGACAATGAGTAGCATCATCATGCTCTAGTTATATTCTAGAGAAGATTAGTTAACATAAACTTGTAGCGTACCAAATCACTACAGTTTCTTGATTTTTTGTTTTATTTATATTCAGAAGTTCATGAATCAGAGCAAGGGAAATAGGTGATGGGACTAACTTTTGGTTGGGGGTTGGCAAAAAATGACTTGAAACAGGATATAATATTGAGAAATTTAAGAATAGATAATTAGATAGAATTTAACTTTCACTGAAAAGTCATGATAAATGTAAATATACTATGTAGGGCAGTATGCTAAAACTTTTTTCTGCTGATTTGTGTGAATAAAATTGTTATGTGACTACTTCTCTGGTCATTGTTGGTCTTCAGCAAAATTTTGACATTGTGTAGTATATAAATTTTGTCTTAGGGATCATTGTATCTCTAGGTCTTTGATCTTTCCTCTTCTTTTTTGTTCTTCCCGACATCTTCACCTTAGGCAAGCAGGGTCTTTATGTTCTTCTTCTTCCTCTGTTCTAAAGAAAGATCCTGAAACTTACTTTCAGAAAAGTCTGAATGATTGATAACAGTTTAACCTGGTATTTAGTAAGGAGAATTGGTATTTTTAGCAGAGATCAAAGTTTTAAGACTAAAGAAAAGAATCTCTAGAGGTAGAATTCAGACATTGATGTGAGAGGGAGGGACTTCAACTTTAACAGTACTTTAACTGGGTAGTTTTGGGTTCTTTTTTTTTTTGCAAATATCTGTGATTGGGATTTACAACAGACAAAACAGCATTACTATCCTCATATAGAATTTGATATAGAAAGAGCAACTTATTGTAAGTTTATTCTGCCAGTTTGATTTTCAAGTTTACATAGAATTTCTTATGTGAATTAATAGCTAATCTCTGTTTCAACTTTCATGATTTCAGTTGTAACAATCATCTTTTGGTTATGTCTAAAATCACAAATTCATTTAAAGGCCATCAAACAATGTAAGCTGCCAAAATTGAAAAGAATATCTTCTGAAAGATAACTAAAATCTTGTCAGCATGTGATCTCAAGTAGTGGCGAAGTTCTAAGCTGGAAGCCCTCCAGGATTGATATGTATTGGTTTCAGGGTAAAAAGTTGCCTAATTTATTATCAGCTACTTGTAACATTCAATACTGAAACCTAACTCATAAATTCTTCTTGAACTCTTAAACATCAACATTCCACATTTGCATGAGTTTCTGTGTATATCACCTTTGGGTAGGAAAGAGAAATATCATAGCACATTTTCTTCTAGAGACAGCCAACCTATTATTCTCACAAGTAAAAAAATACCAAAGAACACTGTACCCACATATTACCATATGTAGGACCATTTAAAGATGGATATATTCTAAAAGTGTAAGATAAAGTCACTCTCTCTTCCAGACATGAATTTCATTATAAACTGAAAATCCCTTTTATGTAGGGCTGAGGATATTCAAAAGAGAGACCATATATTCCATTGCTGTTTCCTAAAGAATTTCAAGACAAAGGTTACTAGAAGGTTTGCTTTTAAAGATAGGAAGCAGGGATATTCCTTGTCCAGCTTTTCATTTTTTAAAGTGAGTATTCAAAGGCCAAGTTTCTATGCTTCATCTACTGATTACTACTCCATGTTGCTTTAATTCCACTTATATTTTGGCTGGCCAAAAACTGAGTTTGTCTTTTCTATGCATTAATTCTTTGACAACTTTTCAAGACTATGAAAGCCTATTCATCTATCTGATATCATGAGGCCCTGTAATAGAATCCAGAAGTCAATATTTATTAACGATATAATCAAAACACGGCCAACAAAGAATGAACTATGACAGTTGACCTGGATCATCAATTATATACTATATAAAGTTAGTGTCAGTTTTCCTAGTACTCATTTTACCAATATTTTCATACCTACTAATTTATTTTATTGCTACTACCATCTTTCCTAAAAGCAGTGTCACAGTAGACCTTAGAAGCTATATGGTTCTTATGTCTGAGAATTTTGAAAAGCTTTACAAATATTAATTAATTAAATGCTCCAAATATCTCTATAAAACAGATTTTAAAAGCCATTCCAACATCTGGATATAGTTCAAAAATCAAAGGACAGTGTAGTAAAAAAGAGAATTAAAAAAAAAAACCATTCTTTCACATTTTTGGATTCTAGGTAGTAATATATAATTTTCATAAGAAAAAAACATCTATTAAATCTGAACAGTCAAAGAAGTCAGTTTACCATCCACCACCCCCAAGAAATAACTGGTTTTGATATAAGAAATGCATACCAATCATTTTGTATAGTATTTGAAAAAAAAAAAGGATGATGGAAGTATGATCATTTCCCCCCTTTAATTTGAAGTATTACTTGGAAATGTTAATTAAGGTTTTAAAAATACACAAAAATAAACTGATTAACATACAAGACACCAAATCACCATTTCTAAATAGGTCTTGTTTTTTAAATAAAAAATGCTAGGCAAATATAAAATATATTTAGAAAAAGAGAATCCTAGAATGTAAGTTGGAAGGGACTTCAGATGTTATCTAATCCAAATAGTATTTGAACAAAAATCACCCCTATATCATCCTTAACTACTGATCATCTAACCTTGGCAGTGAAAGGAGTCCCACTATTTCACCTTATGTACAGGTATGTGGCACAGTTGATGAAACACTGGGCCTGGAGTCAGGAAAAACATTGTTCAATTCTGACTGTACACACTATTTGTGTGACACTAAGCAAATCACTTATTCTGCCTCAGTTTCTTCATCTGTGAAATGGAGAAAATAGAACCTAACTTCCCAAGGCTATTGTGAGGATCAAATGAGAGAATTACTGTAAAGCACTTAACACAGTGAAAGTTCTAATTGTTAGAAATGTCTTCCTTATGTTGAACTGTCTCTTAGTAACTTTTAACCATTTGTTCCTAATTACCAACTTCTTCAATGGTCAGTCACTTCAGTCAGCTATAAATTCTTCAGGGGCTAATTATTAATTCAGCTTATGACCTAGTGATCAAAATACGAATGTCTATACCTGGGAAAATGGAGATGCTAGAAGTTTCACCTGGTGTTTGGTCATTGCATAAAGATAGTACAACCTAGGATATCAGGGAGTTGTCTCTTGTTTCTTTATGTTTGTTTGCTTGTTGTTGAAGAAAGACTGACTCTCCCAGGGGAGGAAGGAATGATGTGGGATATAGGTCAGTTTTGTGACTGCTATGGGAAGGAAACTTGTTGAAGAATAATTTTGTTTATTTTCTCTAAATGTTGCCTCCTTGGAACAAAGTCTGAATCATGTAATGTTTGTTATGGTTCTGCTGCAATGATATTGAATTGAGAGGGAAGTGGTGTGGAAACTCAGTGGCATTGCAATGTATGCATTGAACTTTTTTCTAAAGGGGAAAAAAAGACATCTTTGTTCTTTTAGTTGTTTCTTCACTTGAATTATTGCTTTCTAGTCCTAGGGAAATAGTTCCTATCCTCCTCACTTTGAACTGAACTTTTAAACTTACATTTGTAGCCAAAGCCAAGGATCTAGGACAACTAGTAAGAAAGATCCTACTCCAAAATCTTAGTCAACATCCATAGTCAGTGCCTCGGGAATCCCTCATAAATATCAGTTCCTCCACTGTGTTTGGGAAATAATTGTTTAAACGATTTTGACTAAATTATTGCATTCACATAGTTGGCCCAGGTTTGGGCCTAAACAGTTTGGGATTAATTTGATTTGGTTTGGTTCCTCTTTTTTGAATAGCTCCTATAATTTTACTACCTCACCGATGCCACAGTTATATCACAGCTGATAAAGATGCTGATCTGCAAAGAGAAAGGAAATATTATTCAAGGAGTAGGGACTGTATCTCTCATTTTACTGTCATAGGAAATTCCTAAATCAGGAAATTTACTCTACTATTGCAAGTAATTATATTCTTTGTATTGTGAAATGATTTCTAGACTCAGAGTTCCATCCAGCCGCCTTCTGTTCAAAGTTCTTCAGAAGGACATTACTGATAATGAGATTGCATTGAATCTTCTCTTATTATCCCAGAAACTCTAGCCCAGACCTGAATTGATTTAATCTACTCAGGTTTGGGTGGAGACAGATTCTCAAGACTGAGGATAATATTTCTTCTCTCCTATGAGTAGATCATACTAGACCCTTTTGAACAAGATTAAGTGACCTAAATCAAGTACCTAAATCATTTTAATATCAACAGCTTCCCTGTATGTTGACAATTCAGAGTTGATTGGCACCCCTTAGGAACACTTACCCTTCAACGGGCATATAACTCTGTGTCCTGAAGTCCCAATCTGAGCCAGTTCTGAACTGGCCACCTTGTGGGGAGTGGGAGGGGTTCCAGTTTTGGACTGAACTCCCATGCAATGCATGTCAAACCAGCTTGAGAGAAATTAAACCATGGATACATGTACCTAATTTTGTTTGTCTCTTTCTTAGAGCAGACATTCTAATTTATTGGGGTTCAACAATATATACATTATATATATATATATATGACACAGGTTGAATCTAAATGGCATGCCTAGTGTTACACAACTAGCATATTTTAAAGTTAGGAAGTTAATCCGTGTGTTCCTAGCTTTTTGGTTGTTTCTGGTTTTTGGTTTTTGGTTTTTTGAGGGAAGAAGGCAAGGCAATTGGGTTTAAGTGACTTGCCCCAGACCACACAGCTAGTAAGTGTCAAGAGTCTGAGCTCAGATTTGAACTCCAGTCCTCCTGACTCCAGGGCTGATGCTCCATTCATTGGGACATCTAGCTGTCCTTCTTTATAGCTTTGAGGCCAGCTCTCTATGATTTCTCTAAGGCTTCAAGTATTATATTCAATTTTTATTTAAACATTTACTTGTCAATAGACTATTTTCTTTAAGAGACTTGTTTTCTACTGTCCTACTTCTATTCTAGAATATTTATGCATCAAGTTAAAAAAGATAGAGAAAGATACATGTATGTATACACTCACACACATATGTGTGAATATATAGTATTATATCATGCTATAGCTAAGGACATGATTTAGAGCAAGTTTTGCTAAGAATCTTATAACTTTAGCCTCCAGATGAATTACTAAAAATAATGTCTACCCAATGAATCGTTTTGCTTCTAGGCAGAGTAGACTGGGTATATTCATACTTCAAAAGTCCAGTGTTTAGTAGTTTTCTCAGTATGGGTACTCCCTTTGTGGACAGCATTTAATTATATACTTTCTTCCTAGAAGATCTGTATGAGTTGCTATGGTGAAAAAATATATCCCTCTACATCTATCCTGATTTCTCCTCTCATATCTTTTACTTTATTTTCTTTCATACTATAATCATCCTAGTTCTGGCCCTAAACACCTCTCCCCTAAACTCTTATCACATCCAAATTACCCTCCTTTCTTCTAGACTCACCGTTCTCCAAACTTACCTTTATACAGCTGCTAAGGTCATCTTTTTAATGCACAGATATTTAATTAAAACTTCAGCGAATCTTTATTGTCAATAGAATAAATAGGATGAATTCATTTGTCTGGTATTTGAGGACCAACATAATGGGGTTGCAATTTTTCTTTTCTGTCTTATTTCACATGACTTCCCTTCACATAATTCTCATGGCATCTGCACAAACTATCTCCCAATGTATTCTCCAGGCTTCTTACTCCATTCAGCTTAATGGAACAGTGGGTAGGGTATGCACCTGGAGTAAGGAAAATTTGAACTCAAAATATGGCCTCCAATACTTATTGTGTGACCTTGTATATCTCACCTAAATTGTTTGCTTCTATTTCCTCATGTATAAAATGGGGCTAATAATAGTATGTATCATTCGGGGTGGTTGTAAAGATAAAATGTAATATTTGTAAAACAGTGAAAACTTCAATAAATAATATATTTACATATAATATAGCAATAACAATATATCCTATACAAAGAATAATATATTTAAATATAAATATTAAATTTAAGTTATTAGGAGGAGAAGTGGCAGTAGTGGTAGTAGTAGTGGTATTTTCAGTCAGCCAAATGGCCAGCCACATCTTTAACTGTTGAAATAACCTTCTTCTGTCAACTTTCATTTCAAGTGACACTTACATCAGGAAAATTTTCCTAACTTCCATCCACTTCACATGCTGACTTTTTCTTCTAACAATTTCTCTGTATTCCCCCTCTGTTTTAATAACTTTTCTCCTTGAATAATGTATGCATCTCACCTTTATGTTTTATTATCCCTGATGGAATGCAAACTATTTGAGTGCAAGAGCAGTGTAGTTGTTTTTTTTTTTTTTATCTTTGAGTATTACCAATATCTAGCTTACTTCCTTGTATATATTTCTTTTCCTTAACATTTTTTTTTAAATTGATGTAGTAGATAGAGTACCTGGTCTTAAGCCAGGAAGACTCATCTTCCTAAGTTTAAATCTGACCTTACACCATTACTAGTGGGGTGATCTTAGGCAAGTCACTTAACTCTATTTGCCTTAGGTTCCTCATCTATAAAAATCAACTGGAGAAGGAAATGGCAAACCACTCCAGCATCTTTGCCAAGAAAACTCCAAATGGGGCCATGCAGAGTCAGAAATAACCAAAAAATGACTGAACACTATGTCCAAATATATACCTTCCTCCTCAAACTCAATAAACTACCTCTATAACAAAAAGTATTTTTTTCAATTCCAAAAAAGAAAGTTCAGTGAAATTGAGTATCACTTGAGTTTATTAGCAAATACAAAGTTCTATATAATTAGTCTTCCAATTTTGAAAAGGAAGGAAATAAGTATCTTTTAGTTATTTCTTCTTTGGGGTAAATTCTAATAGATTCCATACTTTTTTATGCTTCTGTTACTATTCTTTCCATTTACATCATTGTGATCATTACTGCTTTTCTTCACTTTAAATCAATTCATATGCCTTCCCATGTTTCTCTATATTCATTATATTCATAGTTTCTTTAATGGAACTTTAGCATTTTATTATATTCACATGCCTGTTTGCTTAGATATTCCTCAATTGAGCAATATCTCCTCTCGCCTTCTAGCCCTTTGCCTTCCATACAATTCAATGTTATATGCTTCATGCATCTGTGAATTGAGTGGTATGAGTAGACCTTTCATCCACACAGATTATAGTTCCTTGATGATGCACACATTATATTATAGTACAGGTAAGTGACCCAGTACATAGAGTTCTTGATTTTGATCTGGGAAGATCTAAATTTCAAGCCTGCTTCAGATACTTACTAGCTGTGTGTAAAGCCAATCACGAGCAGCTCTCCTGAGGACTGCTGCTGCAAATAATTTTAAAGATCTAATCACATATTATAATAAATTCTCTATTTATTCAACAATAAACTAAAGCAAAACATTCAAGAAACTAAAGCACCACATTCCCAACAATATAACATAACAAATTAGTACTAAGGTGGCCACATAGTCTTAAACAAAACATATCACTCAGCAAGTCACAATCTCATCAGTCAATACAGAGTGCCCAAATAAAATCTTCTTTCATCTTGACTCAACGCTGGCTTCCAAACCCCAGTGCTCCTCTTCTATGGCTTGACTGTTCCCAGCTCTTGCCTGGATTCATACGTAGGCAGCTCTCTACTCCTGTTTCATACCTCAGTTTACAGTGACTGCTCCACTCCAAGCTCTTCAAAGTTTCTTTTTTTGGAAGACAAAACTTAACAGCTCTATAACAATATTTACACACATTGCCAACACTATCTTCTCTATTCACTTTCTGTCTGAAAAAGTGAAACAAATCAACAGACAAAGCTTCTGTCTGAGAAATCAAACACAAATCAACATTAAAATCCTAGGATTTCTGTAACAGCAGCAAAGTCCTCTTTTAGGGCATCTGTAAGAGCAGTAAAGTCCTCTTTCAGGACTTCTGCCTAAGAACAGCTGGGTGCTTTTGTCTGACAGAACAACAGACAGGGTGCTACAGAGTGCCAAAATCATAAATATTCTCTCTCTCAGTTCACAGAAAAGTAACAGATTAACAGAGTACTGAAATCACAAGCATTCTCCCTCTCAGTTCTGCCTGGTCCCAACCCTGTTCAAGCTTTTCTCAGCTCTGCTGCTTCCTGTCCCACTCTTCCTGTTCTGTTCTTGCAGCAAGGTCCTCCTATCATGGGCTCCATCTGATAATGTTAGGCCTGTTAAGGACAGGGAAGGTCTCCAAACTCTGTTAGGCCTTTTAAGGGCAACACAATGTATACTGTTTCCGGCAAAGAGTTGAAACACTCAAAAGCAAGGGTCAAAGGCATTTGAATACCTGAAACAAGCCCCAAAGTATTACTTTGGGTGCCATTGCATTGTGCTGTGTGAGGCTGGACAAGCCATTTAACTTTTCTTAGTTTCAGTTTTCTAATCTGTAAAATGGGGATATTAATAGCATCTACCTCCCAGGGTTGATGTGATCATCAATTGAGATATTTGTAAAGTTCTTTGTAAACTTTAAAGCCCTAGATGAATGCTAGCTGTTATATTGTCTTTAAGAGTCAACAGCATTGAAAAAAAAAAAACTCTTCACCTCAATATAACCT
Organism: Pseudochirops corinnae; assembly: GCA_028646515.1. Classification (NCBI taxonomy): domain Eukaryota; kingdom Metazoa; phylum Chordata; class Mammalia; order Diprotodontia; family Pseudocheiridae; genus Pseudochirops; species Pseudochirops corinnae. The sequence goes on along the minus strand of CM053586.1, from coordinate 294,890,577 downwards.
GCTTAGAACTCATCAGGACTGCTCCTCAGGCAAGGGCTATATTTGAAGCCTGGATGTTCATCACCTACCAAAACACATGCTTTTGAACATACTCAGGGTCACCTCCACACCACAATGAGACTTCATGGAAAGGTTACAGGGATAGTTTTGCGCTTAGTAGGTACTAAATACTTGTCTATTGTTGTTGTTGTAAAATCTATTTTATATGATTTAAATTTGCATTATATAAGATCTATAGACCTCATATATTAACGAAGATCAAATATGCAATTGAAAGCTGAAAAGAAATTACTTATTTAGTGTAGCTAAGCATTTTGGCATCTGAAGTGTTGGCTACAGCATTTTTAGCATTGTATCATACATTTTCAGTGAGATTTAATTCCAGATGATTCATTTTCTACTTTAAAGACTATAAAATCCCTGATAAAGCCTTTTTTTATGTCAACCAGAATGCATCATGCTCAAAAAGAGGATGCTGCTAGTTCTGGGTTGATGGTTTCAGAGTAAAAGGTATTAACTCTTCTGCAGAGACCACATTTCACGGAGTTTCCTGGGGTTGCCTGAAGATCTTATGGATAACATGTTAATAGGGAGACTGCTTCCTCATGCTGAACTTGTTATTTTTTGATATTCAAATTGGTCCAAACATTCTAAACTCATATAATGGCTAGAGATTAAATTATCCTTTCCTTTGAGGAAAAATCTCTTCTGTATCTTTTGTAGAAATAGCCATAGAGACTATGTTAGAGAATATGCTTCATTTTTCCTTTTTATAAATAACTCCTTTCCCTTAGGTATAACAATCTTTACATTAAAATAGTTCCAAGTAAACACGAAAAATGTCAGAAGCAGATTGATATACCAATTCTTTCACTTTTATGCTAGTGACAAAGTGATTTCTTAATTTTTTTTAAAGAAGGAACTCCCTTGGGTGACCATGTACCTAATGCAAAGATCACTGGGGTATAAATTGGGAGGCTTGAATTCTTGTCTCCCGTGTTACTGACTAAATGTGTGATATTGGGAAGGTTGTTTTATATCTCCCTGCCCCTTTTCTCATTAATAAAACATGGAAAATAATAATTACTTCACACATTTACAGGAGTAGTAGATCATAGATTTAAACCTGGGAGGCATCTTAAAAACAATCTAATCCAGGTCCTTTTTGTAGGTAACAAAACTGAGGTCTAGTGAGATACAAAGATTTGCCTAAGGTCACACAGTGGGAAACAGCAGAGCTGAAAATGTGAACCCAGGATCTCTGACTCCAAATTCAGCTCTCTTTCCCCTAGCCCTAATGTTCTTTTATGTAAAATTAATTCACAATGTAAAAAAAAAAAACTGTCAGCTAAAGGCCAAGTGGTTATTTTAGAATCAAAGAATCTCAGGGTTGAATTCTGAAGAGCCTCAGAAACTCCTTTGTCCAATTCATATTGAACAATGATGCCCTCTACAGAATATCTAACAACTGTCAATAATCTTTGAATTAAAGACCTTAGTGAGAGGAAAGCCATTACATCCTTAGGCAAACCACTCTGGATTTTTGCCTCATCTAATGTTAATTGTTGTGATTATTGTTTTGAATGCAGATTTTTTTTTTCTCTAATCATCCAACTTATGTCCTATTCTTGTGACTTGTGTCAGACAAGCCATCGTGGGTTCTCCAATGTTATTCCAGTGGATCAAAGACCATAGACCGTATACTTGTTCAAAGACCAGTCCAAACAAATTCAAAAAAGAATGGCTAGTAAGTTATGAAGCCCACTTATCAAGTACAAATCATTAAGACTGTTTTCAAAGGTATGAGAGTCTTCAATCTGCGTCAGTAGAGGGAGCACTTGGAACAATTGCATAATGGATCTTGAAACAATGAACCCTTCAAAAATAATTAGCTAACACCTACACCACACAAACCATTGTCAATAATCATTAACAAATCATTAACAATTACTATCCTTTCACTAAAGTCTTCCTCATACTATCTTCTATATTCATATATAACTTGATAGTTACTTAATGTTTAAAAATCTAGTGACATTCATTCCCACATCAATAGCCATTCCAAGAAACTTCTAGAATAGATTTACAATGAATCTAATCATTATAGAGAACGGTTCTGATCTCAAACTTCTACATTTTTCTCTCTGCCCATAAGCATTTATCCTTTGTACATCCCTCACTTCTTTATTTTTATTTAATGTACTCTTTAATCATGACTCCCAGTCCCTCTATTCCTCCAATGTAGCCGTCTGTATCCATCTCTCTTTTTTGCTTCTGTTAAAATTAAATGTCCGCATTTGCCTTAAAAGTTCCACATCTTCCCTAAGATTTGGATTACTGTGATCATTTAGGTGATTTAACTTCTATCTAGCTTTCGTGGAATAGCTTAGATCTTAATTCTTTCATCAAGATTTCTCTGGCTACTCCAACTTATACATGTTAATCACTTTTTTATGTAACTGCTATTTATTTTAGCACTTGATTTCCTATTTTTCATATATAATATATGCAAATATGTACATATATATATAGATACAAATATGCATGAATTTATGTATGTATCAGAAAAAATGAGGACTTCTTTCACAATCTTATGTGAAGTTACTGAGGAAAACTAATTTTAACACTGTATCATTTAGTTATCACTATTAATATGTAATATCCCCTTTTCTATCACAACCTCTTCCTTTCAGTTTAACTCAACTAGAGAAGCCAAGAAGTGGCAAAGGAACATGATCACAAACTACACACTCGGGAAACCCTGTCTGGGCCTCTCTGTTTATCATTTAAACTGAAACTAATCTGAGCTGTCCATGCTATAAATAAGTGACCCTTGCATCCTTGTTTCTAATAAAATTTGCAGGTGACCTGATTTGTAAAGGGGAAAGTAAGTCAGAAAGATCCTGATTAGATTGGTTTTCCCAGCCCAGATTGCTTAAGACAGCTGAATCTTGTGACCAGGCATCTTTTCCCAGTGACTCTCCTCCACCCAACTAAGAAGTATTCTCAGGGTTGCTTTTTGCTTACTAGTGGATGACTCAATGATGTGTTATCAGAAGAAAAAGACCTAGGTTTAAAGTGACCTGGGATGCTCCCTTGGGTTACCAAGAGAGACCACTGATTGCAATTTATGTGTCATTTGCCAGCCTTAATAATAAATTGATAACTAGAACCAGAACTCTTTCTCCTGGAATTTCATTCACCATACTACTTACTCTCCATATCTAGTACAAGCAAATCGATCTATGTTATTTGTCAAACTTTATACTCCCTTTCCTATAATAATGGTGGTAATTCACATTTTTGTTGTTCAGTCGTTTCAGTTGTAACCAACTATTGTGACCCCATTGGGAGTTTTCTTGGTAAAGGTACTGACGTGGCTTGCCATTTCCTTCTCCAGTTCATTTTGCAGATGAGGAGAAGCAAACAGGGCTAAATAATTTGTCCAGGATCACACAGTTAGGAAGTCTGAGGTGGGATTCACACTTAGTTCTTCCTGACTCTAGGTCTAGTTGTTGTCTACAGAGCCACTTAGATGCCCATAATTCTTCTTTATACAGAGCTTTAAAGTTTGCAAAATTCTTTGACTTATTTTATTTCCCATTTCCATACATTTGCTCAAGCCAGTGTAGAATTCTAATGGTGAGAACTGTCTGTTCTGATATAGATCAACTGTTGGCTCAGAGAAGCCAAGTAACTTGCCTGCTGCTCTGTTACAAAGGTAAAACTTTGATTCACATTTTCTTGACTTCAATGCTGTTTCTTAGACCCTTAATAAATGTTTCTTTAAATGAATTGTACAACTGAGCATGATGGTTTATATTGGTAATCCCAGGAATTGGGGCTGAGACTGGCATATTAATTGAGCTAGGGACTTCTGACTTGTAGTAGTTTATGCAAATCAGGAATTTTCATTAAGTTCTGAATCAATTTGGTGGACCCCCAGAGCAGAAAGGTCATTAGGCTGCCTAAGGAGGTATGAATAGGCATGAACAGAGTTGATCAAGGCACTCATGCCAGTTAGTACTATTATCAAATCAGTGAGTAACCCCTACTCTTCTAGCCTGAGGAGGGTCAAGAGGAAAAAAAAAAAAGAAAACCAAAAAAGGAAGGAAAAAAGGAAGGAAGGAAGAAATGGAGGAAGGAAGGAAAGGAGGAAGAAAAAGGGAGGAAGAAAGAAAAAGGGAAGGAAAGAAGAAGAGAGAGAGAGGGAGGGAAGAAGGAAGAAGGGAGAGAGGAAGAAGGAAATAAAAAAGGAAATTACACAGTGACAGTCAAATAGTATCAAGAAAACTTCTTGATTAGAATGTGGTTTAAGCATAAAACAATGGAAATTATTTTCTTGGGAGGCTTAATAAAATCACTCTCATCAATATGTATATGTATGTGTGTATATATGTATGTATGTATATATGTATGTATGTATGTATGTATGTATGTATGTATGTATGTAGAACTGGGCCTGGAATCAGGAACAGCTGCCTTCAAATCTGGCCTCAGATACTTGCTACCTGTTTGACCATGGAGAAGTCACATAAATTCTGTTTGTCTTAATCCACCGGGGAAAGAGCAAATAATTCCAGTGTCTTTGCCAAGTAAACACTATGGGCAGCATTAGTGTGCTATGATCCATATGGTGACAAAAAGTCAGATATGATTGAACAACAACAAAATTTTATATATATATACATATATATGTATGTATGCATATGTATGTATATATACATGCATACACCTATACATCCACACATGCCTACATACATATATACATATGACCATGAATGTGTTCATAAAGCTAGATTATGTAGTGATATCTATAATTATGAAAGAAATCCTGAACAATGATAGCCCAATATAAATTGTAGTATTCAGTGGATATTTCATAGAAAAGCTAGGATATAAACCAGTAAATACTTTTTTTAGTGATAATAACATACATGTACTTCCTTAAATTCTATTCACTTTAAACATGTTCTAGAAAATGTGAGTATATTTTAAACAATAGTAGCCATGCTTCCTTCGTCATTTCATTTTTCCCTGAATTTGCCCACTTCTGCAGGAAATTTGTCATTTCAAAAAAGTAACTGAAAAAGTTGGGAAGCTATTAAAGTATTTGTTGCATTGGTGGGCCTGTGGCATTCTGTTTATAGTTCTGACTTTAGAATCAGGACAACCTACCTTCAAGTTCCACCTGTGAAACTTATCACATTACCCTCAGTCAAGTCCTTACCATCTTAGTGTCTAGAACAAACCTCAAGGATTATTTTAAGTGATTTTACATTTGGAAAGCAAGAACTTAACAGTGCTTATAAATTGCAGTAGTCACTGAGTCCTCTATCCTATAAATCTGGTATAAACTAGAGTAAAGCTTTCCTAAAATACATGGTGAGAAATTGCTATAATAAAAAGGAATGCTTGATTGGGAATTTAGAGCCTGAAGTTCTGGGTCTAGTTCTGCCACTATCCCATAGAAATGAACTTTTTCTTAAGACAACTCAAATGAGGATCAGTTTCCTCAATTATAAGATGAGGGGGTTGGCTGAGGTCTCAAAGGTCTCTCTATTTTTAACATTGTCTAATTCTGTAAAACCATTTAATGACTGGTTTCCACTTTTGAAGAACCTATTACATAACTCTAAAAAAACTGAAAGCTACTGTTATGACATGTTATTTGCTTATTATCATTTCAAATAGGCTAAAGCACTTTTATAGTAAAGAATTCCATAATACGCAATATTCTTCTCACCCACTGCATTGTCTGCTCCATCACTGGTTTGCTTAATGAGAAACAGGTGGCATATTTTCAATTGCTTCCATTTATTTGTTTGACATAAACTTGTTTTCCATATTTTTTTCGTGGCTCTTTAATTTGCTTTTTACAACAATGCTCTCTTTGCCTGTACAATAAAAAAAAAAAAACCTCAAGATCTGGTATATGCATTATCTAGTTGTACATCTGCAATAAAGGATTCTCAGTACCATAGAGAATTCCACATGAGGAGACACAAATGGGTAATTTATAGATAAAGTGGAAAAATGACTTTAAAAGATATGCACCAAGGAAAAATCTTGAGTGGAGAAAACTAATTTCTGCATTTCTTTTAATCATGAAAGGTAGAAAATGAATATAATTCAGACTTAAATCTTGGTTCAATTTATCACTACCAAACTGATATGAATAGAACTATGCTAAATTTCCCTTATATGCACATCCAGGAAATTAATGTAATATGTAATACTAAGATAAAAATAAACTAAAATAAAAATGCCTATTAAAATGATTAATTCTCCAGCAATTTCAACTCAGAGTTTCTTCTGGTACATCAAATGAGTTCCATAAATAAAATATTTTGTGATCCAATAAGTTGAAAAATCCTATTAAAAAGTAAGGTATCTTCATGCTTCTTATGAATAATCAAAAATGTCTATTAGTCTAGCAAAGTTCAGTGAGGTTCACTACTAGTTTCACCACGTTGATAGATTTTCGCCACAATACTTCTCTGACTTCTCACTAATTTGAAGAGATTTCACCAATGTTTGTTGGTGAAAGGGATATCCATACTTAATTAATCAGGTCCTTGACACATCAGAAAAAGAAAAATACCTCTATAAATGTAATATGGAGAAAGAAAAAATTAAACAACTAAATTCCAAAAATTAAAAATAGGACCATAGATTTAGAGGTGAAAGATAACTTCCAGGTCATTGAGTATAAGTAAAGTGACAAAAATAAGAGTTCAATGAGGAAATAAAACAAATTATATTATTTCATTAAAAAGAACAGCTCTTCACTCACCATGTCCAGTTAGATGATTAAAAGGTTAATGGTTTGATTGAAAGTGCAAGAGAAGCTATCATTGCATATTCCTATCTCTAGTGGGATGATACCCCTTTGTTTCCAGCAGAATAGACACTTAATAAAAATTTTTCAGGTTCATGATTTTTATCATACCAAAAGTTTCATCAGTGATTTTAATCCTAAATTGTGGATGTGGTCACGTTCAGGTTACTGGAAAGAAATATAGTACAGAGGGGAAAACAAGTGATTTTTAGGTCACTTCTATAAACAGTACCAGGATAAAGCAGAAATTCTCTGACTTTAGAGCATCACCCAAGCCAGGAAATATTTACTTGATGAAACTCCTGCCACTGAATCTTTGCATAGGTTGTCCCTCATTGCTGGACTAGATTCTTTCATTTTCTCTGCTTCTCAGAAATCCTAGATTCTTTCAAAGCTCAGCTTAAGTTCTACCTCCTGTGTGAAGCCTTTTCTTCAACCCCAAAGACTAGCATCCATCTCCTCCCAAATCTCCTTCTAGTAAATTTGTATCTATTTTGCATTTTTATATGTATAAGTGTTGTTTTGTATGGGATATATGCATATTTTTATTCATTATATTTCTCATTTATGGAATAAAATAAGCATTTCCAGAACAGTATAATAAAAAAGATAAATACACAGGAAAGTGCAAATCTATTATTTATTCTTTTTAAATATATACTAAAATATCACATAAATTTACTTTTTTTTCTTCCCTCCTCTTCTCCCCCACTTTAGAGATGGTTGTCATTAAATACACACACGTGTATATAGCTATATCTACATCTATCTAAATCCATCTATCTTTATATTCATATACATAAACACAGAAACATTCTTTTTTTTTATTTTGTTTTTTGGAGGGCAATTAGGGTTAACTGACTTGCCTAAGGTCACATGGATAGTTTTTGTGTTAAGTGTCTGAGGTCAGATTTGAACTCATATCCTCCTGACTCCAGGGCCAGTGCTCTATTCAATGGGCTACCTAGCTGTCCCACACAGAAACATTCTATACAGACTTCTATTTGTTAGTTCTTTCTTTGGATTCAGATAGCACCTTTTTAAATATGTTCTTTATAAGTTAATTTGGATGTTTATAATAATCAAAATGACTTATTTGCTCCAAATCACTTTTAAAACAGTATTGTTCTTACTGTATACAATATTCTCTTGGTTCTGTTTATTTTGTTCTTCATTATTTAGTGCAAGTCTTTCCATGTTTTTCTAAGATTATTGAGCCCATCATTTCTTGTAGAGCAGTAGTATTCCATCACAATCATATACTACAACTTGTTCAGTCATTCCCAAATTGATGGGGATTCTACAATTTCCTGTTCTTTGCCACAACAAAAAGAGCTGCTACAAATATTTTCGAACTTCTTTAGGAAAGACAGTGCTGCATTTTTTTTGAATCCTTGGCATTTAGCACAGCTTCTGCATATACTTAGTGCCAAATAAATGCTTCTCATTTCATTAAAATGGGCATAGATACAGTGATATGTAAAATCAAACAATCTTGGTTTTGGAAAGGACCCAAGATGCCATATAGTCAAACCTCTACCTGAAGCATGAATCCTCTAACAGGTGCTCATCCATCATTTTAAAGACCTCAGTTTGGAGAGAGGAGATGCAAACTCAATGTTTTATGAGACAGTCAATCTATTGTTGACTGCCTATAATTATTAGTTTGTTCTTCCTTATACTGTGCTGAAATCTATCTTTTTTATACAAATGGAGGTAGTCATTTGTGAGGAAACTGAAGACCTTGATTTTGTCTCCATAACTTTTCTAGAATCTAATTACTTAGTTCAAATACTACACACACACACACACACACACACACACACACACACACACACACAGTAATTCATATACTTTTGGGCTGTTGTGTGATAGGACATAGAGTGCTGTAGGCTAATGATATTTTTTATGATCATGCATAGAGAATGGCTCTTCAAGTAAAACCCTGTTGAACTTGTGCAATGGTAATGTAATTTGAATTTGAAGACCCCTTTTTGTATTAGCAAGTAAGCAGGTCCTTAGCACTTAGTAATTAATCAAACTTCTGTGAATGAAACAGAAGGTATTACCCCCTGTTCCTGATGTAACAGGAAGGGGTTGGCTGAAACAGGAAGTAGCTAATGCTGTGTGTGTATAAGAAAAGCACCAGAGAGGAACAGTCATAATTTCTTGGGACCAGCATCTGAAGGCAGAGCAGCCACAAAAGAGAATTGAGAATCAAGAACTGATTCAGAATTTTCTGAGAACTTGTGGTGGCAAAGCTTCTTCTAAAGAGGAGCCCAGGAGGCTGAAGAGGAGCCCAGGAGCCCCACCCACCCACCCGCCTTTCAGGCTGGATGAGGTGATTCTGATTTTTTGAAGGAGCTGCAGAAGACCGAGCAAGCATGACCAGACACTAAGACTTTGTGTGTTTGTGCCTTGGATGAGCCTTAAATTCCTAGGAATAGAAATTGTGAAGGATTTGAAATGGACTGGACCCTGTGAACTTCAGTGTGGAGCAGGACTTACATGGAGAGCCGGACAATGAACTGGGAGCTGTCTGCCTTTGAATCCATGCAATTGTTCGGTGGATTCAGGTAAGAGTTGCCTGCCTCAAGTCAAGATGAAAAAACCTCTCCATGGGTACTGAGTAGTAATGAAATTGTAGTTTACTAGTGATCTAGGGGTGGAGGGTTGGAGTATTGTCTAATGATTGTACTTAGTGATTAATGATACTTAATAATTGATTGCTGAATAAGTCACTGATTGAGTTAATTTAGTGTGCTTCATGAGTGGAAAACTTTGACTATTGTACTCTGAGATGACTGAATGACTGAGTAGAGAGGCAAATTCAGGATGATTGAATGTACTTAATGACTCTACTTTGTTGAAAACTATGTGGCCATTTTGATGATAAGCTGTTGTGAATACTATATTGTGATTTTCTGTGATAAGTTATAATATTGTGAATGCTGTAATTTGACTTTCTGTGAATGTTTTGCTTTGATTTGTTATGGGATAAATAGAATGTTCACTCTACTGTGTAATCAGAACCTTAAAAGCTGTTTTATAGTAGCATTCTTCTGGAAAGCTGCTCGTGCATAACATTACAACTTGTGTCATAGGTTTTTGTGTATATGTATGGCCTGTGTGCATCCCTTCTCATTGTCTGATTAAACAGTATGTTTTTCTTTAGTTTGCAGTTGTGTTGACAGTTTCTTGTTAGTCAGGGAGGTACAGGATGAAATTCCAGGCACCATCAATCTTTATAGGTTCCAGCTCCTAATGGGCCCTTGTACTGCAACCAAATTCTATTTGATTGAAAGTGAGTGGATCAAAGGAGTGATTTTGGGCAGAGAATATAAATTTCTTTCTGTAGTGTCATATCAGTAAGCAACAACAATTTTTCAGGCCACATGGACTGTATATTTCTGATTCTTTTTCCACAGTAGAAAACTAACTAGTAGAGAATTAAAATTTTTGAAGGAGAGAGAACAGTGAAGAAAGGAATGATAAATTGATCTCATATCTAGTGCTGGCTAGGTGACTCTGGGAATATCAGTTTCATACTGAGGATGATAAATGTACTCAAATGTGGATGGTACTTGTACTAATTACACAGTGTTGTAAGGCTTTAAAAAGCTAGTGTATTTGAGGTATTTCATTGTAAACATAGCAAAACAATATAAATGTGAATTACTATTATTATTGCTGTGATTGAGATAAGGAGTATTATCAATGGGCCACTAGGTAGCCCATTGGATAGAGCACCAGGTCTGAAGTCAGGAAGATCTGAGTTCAACCCTGACCTCAGACACTCTCTAGCTATTTCACCCTGGTGAAGTCACTTAACCATGTTTGCCTCAATATCCGCATCTGTAAAATGAGTTGGAAAAGGAAATAGGAAACCATTCTGGTAGCTTTGAAGAAAAACCAACCCAAATGGAGTAATGAAGAGTTGGATATGACTGAACAACAATATCATTTACTATGCCATTACAAGCACAATGGAATCTCAAAGAACTAATTTTATGCCATTTATCATAGTCCATTTTTGTACCCATAAAATGTAGGCTTGGTAATATTGATCATTGCAGCCATCAAAATTAGCCACAGTGAATCAGGAAGACTAAACCTGCTTTTGTCTGAACAAATCATATTTGTGGACATATAGCCAGCATTCTGAATCTACCAGAATTCCTTCAAAATTTCATTCTCTATCAATTTGAGGTTTTGCAACAGTCAAAATGCCTAAGCAAGAAGGCAAGTTAGAAGAAAGGGAATCATCCTGGTTACTTTCTGTATGGACTTAGGATACCCAAAAACCCAGCATGTGCATAGAGATATGTAAAGAGGATCCTTTGCTCTAATTCTCACTCTTTGTGACCCCATTTTGAGGTTTTCTTGGCAAAAATACTGCAGTATTTTGCCATTTCCTTCTCTAGTTCATTTTACAGATAAGGAAACTAAGACAAATAGAATTAAATGACTTGCCCAGGGTCACAGGGCTAGTAAGAGTCTGAAGCCACATTGGAAACCAGCTCTTCCTGACTCTAAGCTTAGTACTCTATTCACTAGCTGCTGCACAGAAAATCCTACACACCTTCTGAGCTACTGGTGGATGCCAGAATTGAAATAAAGCACTTACTAACACCATAGTGTTAGTAAGTCACATTTACATAGTACTTTGGAACTAACAGATATTCCTCCTTAAAGAAACTGAGTGAAATAAGTACTACTCAAATCTCACAAATAATTCTGATTACATATTCTAAAATTAAATGTTTGACTGAGGAATTCAGTGACTAGAATAAAGTCCAAATACACAAATTTATGCAACCCAGTGATTCAGAAGCTAAATTATAACTCTACCTTCTCTTAAATTCTATATGACACTATACTATTCATTTTGATGCTTAAAACTGTTATATTGCCTAACACTGGGTTTTATTCTTGTTTAAATGTGTGTTGATGAAGGAAGAGGGATTAAAGGAGAAGTAGAAGAGGGAAGGGGATAAAGGAGAAAAAAGAGAGGGGAAGAGAAGAGAAGAGAAGAGAAGAGAAGAGAAGAGAAGAGAAGAGAAGAGAAGAGAAGAGAAGAGAAAAGAGAAGAGGTGATCCCAAAATGGATAGTAAGCTTGTAGAGAGCAGAAATTCTATTTTGAATTTTATTTGCATCTCAATCAGCATTTAATGCACTGCTTTACAGATAACATGCACTAAATCAATAGGTTCATAAATTTAGAACTGGAAGAAAAATGATAAATCATATAGTGTAATCTTCTAATTTTAAAGATGAGGAAAGTTTTTTTAAAACTATATTTTATATAGTTTATTAAATGTTTCCCAATTACACGTAAAAATTTAATTTTTTTTTGAATTTTAAATTCACTCCCTCCCTTCAGCCCCTTCTGATTATACATATGAAGTTATACAAAATGTATTTCCATATTATCCCTGTTGTAAAAGAAAACAGAGACAAAAATAAAACAAGAAAAACAAAGTTTTAAAAAAAGACTTTCAATTACATTTAGTTTCAGCAATTCTCTCTCTCTCTCTCTCTCTCTCTCTCTCTGGAGGCGGATAGCATTTTTCATCATGTATCCCTTCGAATTGTCTTAGATCATTGTCTTGACCTGAGTAGCTATATCTTTCACAGTCATTCTTACAATATTGCCATTACCGTTTATGGTGTTCTCCTGGTTCTGCTCACTTCATCTTACATGAGTTTGTTGATGCAAGTTTTTTCTAAAACCATCCCGCTCAACATTTATTATTTTTGTTGTATCAGTTGTTTCAGTCATTTCTGACTCTTAGTGACATCATGTTTTCTTGGCAAAGCTACTGAAGTGGTTTGCCAGTTCCTTCTCTAGCTCTTCTTTCAGATGAGGTAAATGAGGCAAATATAGCTAAATGACTTGTCCAGAATCACATAGATAGTAAATGTCTGAGGTCAAATTTGAATTCGAGTCTTCCTGACTTCAGATCTATTGCTCAACCCATTGTACCACCTAGCTGCCATTATTTGATTTCTTAAAGCACAACAGCATTCCATCAAAATATTATACTAAATTAGTTTACCCATTCCCCATTTCATAAGGATGCCCTCCTTTTCTAATTCTTTGCCACCACAAAAGAGCTGCTATAGATATTTTTCCACAGATAGGTCATTTCCCCCTTTTCTTGATTTATTTGGAATACAGACTTAGCAATGGTATTACCGGGTCAGAGGGTGTGCAAAGTTTTATACCTCTTTGGACATAGTGCCAAATTGTTCTCCAGAATCACTGAATTAGTTTACAACTCTACCAACAATGTATTAGTGTCCCAATTTTTCCACATCTCTTCCAGTATTTGTCACTTTCCTTTCCAACATATTATCTGATCTGCTAAGTGTGAGTTGGTAAAAGATGAGGAAAGTTAAATTCACGGGTATCGCGTGAACTAGGAAATATCAGATTTAAGATTGTTGTTCGTTCATTTAAATTCTGAATCTAGTATACTGCTTAACCACAGTACTTTTTTGGATGAATGAATATGATAGTCTTTGGTCAAATGTTTTAAAAGTTGCCACATGAAAATCTCAGTACATATTCACATATCAGTTATACTCCAAAGGGACTAAGAAAAGGCATCTGAAATGAAACCAGTAGTGAATGCAATTATGAAGTACATATAAAATGCTAGGTTATCTAGCTTTAGTCT
>CM053586.1:294864522-294876552 GCA_028646515.1 Pseudochirops corinnae | reverse complement strand
TTTTTGGCCCTCTAAACTATTCCCAATTAGTATTGTCCTACATATTTTACAAGGTGACTGGAGTCTTTATAATTATAACACCGTTTCTGTCCCAAGCTGCCAAAATCTTATATAAAACTTTCTTCATAAACATATTTTAGCAACATTTATTAAACAAGCTTTTTCCTCCTCTTTTCAGACCTCATCTACAATAACTGAAATATGTTTTAACCTTTACCAAATGGTTTTCTTCTTTTCATTCACACAAAAGCAATTTTTCTGCCCTTTTCAGTTTTAAATGCCTCCATATAGGGACAGTTAGGTGGTACAGTGGGGAGAGTTCTGAACCTGTAGTTAGAAAAGACCTGAGTTCAAACATAGCTTCAGAAACTTACTAGCTATGTGATCCTGGAGAAATTACTTTCTGCCTGTATGTTTCTTCAGCTGTAACATGGATATATTAATAGCACCTATCCACCAGGGTTGTTTTGTGGATCGAAAGAGATAACTATAAATCTCTTACTACAGTGCCTGGCACATAGAAAATGCCTAATAAATGCTTTTTTCCTTTCCCCTTCATATATTAAATAAGCCTTAAAGGGACAGTACGTTACATCATTTAATAATAATTCATTTGGCTTTCCATATTATCTTCTACCTCTCTTCTCCTAATCCCATTTTTAATTCTCATTGTTGCCTCCAATTTCTCCACTGCTCAGTACTATCCCAAGACATCACCCACCCTCTGGCTAAATTTTTCTCCCTCCCTTCGTTGATCTCTTGGTAAATAATTTCAATGATCTTAAATGCCTTGCTCCTTTATCCCATTGCTAATTATGTCTTTGAAAAAGTCCAGTCCTACATAACTTCTAAATCTGTCTAATTGTATAGCCATATGGTGATAAGCAGAACTCAAGAAAATCACAAAACTCTGTTAACTGAGCACATGATAAACTTCAACTAACTAATCTACATTAGTCCTTCACTACATCAAGGCAATCTTACTGCTCCTCCCTAATTGGTCCAATATCCCACTCATCGCAACAATTGTTCCATATCTTTTCTTCCCTAGTCAAACCTTCCACCACATCCTGCACCCTGCCTTTTTGGAAATACCAAGAAAGGTAAAAGACAGTCTCTGCACTCAAAAAGCTCATCATCTAATCAGAGAGATAACATGCAAATAACCATGTACAAGAAAGATGGACAGATACATGCACACTTACATATACATTAATTCTTTCATACATACTTACATACTTAGATATATTTATAATAAATTGGAGATAAGCAACAGAAGGAAGGCATTAATAAATTAATCCAGGGGACCTGGATTTTATATATTCTGATCAAGTGATGCTATACTTAGTTATTAAAACAATGAAATAATCATAAGGTAGATTTTTTTTTTTTACTATATCTTTTTTATTAAGGTCTGATTTTAACTAGTAGCATTTCCATATTCTAGCATGTTAACTGAATTATTTCATATTGAATTTTCAGGGCTACAATTGCTCTTATAATTACAATAGGTTTGACATTTTCTTCCATAAAAAATTTTATTTTAAGAAATTAGCTAGGATGAAGTTCATCTGGGACTGACATAGGTCAAGTCAACTGAATGCAAATTATAGAAGCCCTACCCAACTGGAATGCCACCAAATTATGTAATTAACATCTGTGAACTGGCTTAGTGAAGTTTTGAAAGACATCGTGCAAAACTTAACTACCTGATAAATCTTTGAGCCACAGAATTTCTGAATCTATATCAAAAGATAACTTCAAAAGAAATTGTGAGCAATGTTAGCAAAGGGAGCAACATCACACAGGAAGTTTCTGATCCTAACCCAGTGAAAATAGTATGTTTTTTATTGTTCCTAGTGATATTTTTAAATCATAAGATGAAAAGGTATAAGGTATAAGACAGAAAGATGGAAAGCTATAAGTTGGAAAGGTATAGGATGTCAAATTTTGATGTGGTATAGTGAATTTAATGTAATACTGGAAGTAAGAAACATCTGACTTAAATTTCCCTCTCGTAATTATTAACTGGGATTGATAACAATAAGAGGAAAGAAGAAGGGAAGGGAATTTATAGCATTTAAAACATTTACACAATGCCTACTATGTGCTAGTTATTGTGCTAAGATCCTTTTACAAAGATTATCTCATTTTATTTTGCAACAACCCAGGGGAATAGGTTCTATTATTATCCTCATTCACAGTCAAGGAAACCAAGGCAAAACAAAGTTAAGTGACTTGCCTGGGATCCTAAGAGCTGGTATATGTCTGAATATGACTTTGAACTCAGGTCTTCCTGACTTCAGGGTTAGCACTCTATCCAGCTGGCTGCCTGTTGCCTCCAGTAACTGTAGTACCTGTTTTGCAGGTTTGTTCTGAGAATAAATGAAACACTGCATGTAAACCCCTATTATATGCTCTGTGTATGTAAAGTTTATGTATGTAAATTTTTAGACTTTAAAGTGCTTCATTAAAATGAATCATTAATTTTTATAATTGCACATTTATCTAAAAGACTATTTTTCAAGGTTTCCAAGGTTTTAAGTATTGGCTATCTAGATTGATTCTCATGCTAGAACTGAGCAATGTCACAGAAAACTGACAACTTAGAGATTGTAGTCCTTTCTCTGTCATTATCTGATTGTATTATAATAAGCAAGACCTCTGTGTGCCTCAGTTTATCTGAGGGAAATGAATGGGCCAGATTAAGTGATCTCTAAAGTAACTTGTACTGACAAAATGAATCTTTGGTAGTCATTATATTTTATCAAAATGTTTCCACTAACTGAGTTTGATTATGGTTTCCCTTCTTGCCTAAGTATCCCTATGGGCTAATGACTGGAAAAGATTAATATTCATGACAATAAAAAGGTATGCAAACACCACAGGGGCAGATTAAACGTAAGCATTAAGAACTCAGTACAAGTATTGTTTCTACAAAACAGTTAGGCTTGAAAGGAATTATTGTAGCCCCAATACCTAAAGTAACATAATAAAGATTTATTTTTACTGAAGTCACCTCAAAATTTGTCATGATTTAGAAGAGTAAAGGAGATGGAAAGAAATCAATAAAATTCATTTTTAATCAGTTTAAGCAAAAGTGGATTCAACCAACAATAAAAAATTGGAATAATCATAGTAAAATGAGTACTTGCTACCAAATTTGGGGTTAATGTATAATGATTTATTATCTTCATTTTTCAACCATGTTTTAGAGAGCAGCACTTCTCAACCTTTCTTTTTTATAATACCCTGGCACACTGATAAATATACCACCACAAAATAATTACAAATTTAACAAAAGAAGGGACTTTCAAGGTTATTTAATCCCACCACTCATTTGTACAGATTTAAAAAAAAATATTTGCCACAAAGGGTGAGAGGTAAAGACAGTATTTCACCATTCCTCTCCTGATTCCAGATCCAGGGCTTTAGAGAGATATGAGAAAACATAAAATGAAGAATGGAGGCATGGCAGGATTCATATCTACCATTTTTCTCCAAAAGATGTTTTAGGCTCACTCCTCTTACCTTGAGGGAAATTTTCTCTTAATGGAGATAAATGAGTCCTGGGACCTGCTTGTCTTCTGTTTCCCTGATTAATGTAGCTTCCCAATTACCTAAAAGCATGAAAAATTCCACTTACATTCCATGGTGTCTCCTTTGATTTGGTAGATTTATTTATTTTTTGTGGAAGGGGGAACGTTAAGGAAATTGCAGTTAAGTGACTTGCCCAGGATCACACAGCTAGTAAGTGTCAAGTGTCTGAGACTGGATTTGAACTTATGTCCTCCTGATTCCAGGGCTGGTGCTCTATTCACCAGCTGCCCTGAGTTGGTGGATTTCTGAAGATTATACTCATCATGTTCTCCATCTCATCTTGCCTTGAAGATCTGACATGTTTCCATGTGAAGACATGGAGCCACACCCAGAAATGCTAAGTGTGATTATATAGCTTTGCTTTCTGAGGTCAAAACAAACCTCCTTTTGGTAAGTATTCAGTGACTTCTGAGTGCCTCATTTCCTCACTGTATGAGCTATCGCACACCTAGACTACTGCTGTTGCATCAAGGTTTGAGTTCTTTGAAATTGATCTATGTAACTAGGAAAGTAGAAAGAGGAGAGAAGGCAAATATTCATAAAACTCATTAGCCATGGATTATAAACCATAAACGTGGCTCAAAGGAGAGCTCTAAGAGATACAGAGCTTTGAACCAAATGTGACTCTTACAATAGTTACAACAGAAGGGACCTGAATTAGAACTATTAATCAAGTGTGACTCACTATTCACATTGATGAATTCTCTTTGATACTCTGGTATGTCCTAACATATGGAGTGGACAGCACTATCCCCTGTGGCATATCATAGGTAAAATAACACATATACAGGATCTAGAGCATCATCTAGAACAAGCAAAAAGATGACCTCTGGAAGAGTAGCTGGGCCAGAGGAAATGCATACGGAATAAATCAGTGGTTGAAACCAAAATTTTGAAGGTACTTGAATCAATTATGAATCATTTTCAAATAGCCATTAGCATTATTAATTAAATTATAAAATATTTTAAAAATAAAACTTGAGGTAAGAAAAAAAAATCCTTTCTTCTATATAGTAGTCCTTCCTTCCCTTGCCTTATTTCAATATCACACAAGGTCATTGGGTAGAAGCAATCACAGGAATAATTTTCCCTATGATCTCAATATAAAAATAAGGTTAAAAATAAAATGAAGAAGTTTATGTTTACCAAATGTATTTACTGATGTCATGGAAGATGATATCCATATACCTTTAACTAGAGGGCAAAAGGATGTTGACTATCAATTCTGAGCCCACCTCAACATTCCTTTGCCCTCTAGTTAAAGATATACATAGAGATGAACAAAACCAATGCACTGACAATCGAATTAAAATGGAATAGTAGGGTAAAATATTATATTTCAGTCACATCATTACTTGTTTGGATTAGTAGGCAGTTTCCTTAGGGTGTTCATGTTGTTGAAGAGGCCTTATCATACTCCAGGTATCAATACAATCAGTATAATGCCATCTGTAAAATGAAACAGCTCAAGAATGTCACAAATGGGGAGAATTACTCTTTCATTTGAAAACTCTGCAGGACATCTTGCATGACATCAGTAAATATATTTGGTAAACATAAGCTTCTTCACTTTATATTACCAATCAGTTTCAAACAGCCATTAGCATTATTAACAAAACACAAAATAGGAAAAAGATATTAGTAGTGTCTCAGGGTTACAGAATCTCAATTAGAAGGGGCCTAAGAAGCCAGCTACTTCAACTTATATTTAAATAAGACTCTCTATAACATACCCAGTGAGTGAGCATCCTGCATTTTCTTGAAGATCTCTGATAAAGGAAAACCATCTATGTCCTGATGATACCATTGCAGTTATTCAGTTTGGTTTCAGATGGAAGAACTAAAAAACAACAACAACAACAACAACAAAACAACTATAGAGTAGAAGTCGTAAAGGGAAAAAACGAGACTTGAGGTAAGAAAAAAAAATCCATGACATTTTGGGCTGTCCCAAACTGGAATAGTATCACCAGGATATAGTTGGTTTTCCTTCATCAGAGATCTTCAAGAAAATGCAGGACGCTCACTCATTAGATATGTTATAGAGAGTCTTGTTTAAATAAGGTTAAAAATAAAATGAAGAATGCAATTTATATTATAATATATGAAATATATATTTTTTCTCTTTACAACTTCTACTCCATAGTTGTTGTTTTTTTTAATTTTTCCATCACAAGCCAAACTGAATAACCAAATCATTTCTTCTATATAGTGGTCCTTCCTTCCCTTGGCTTATTTTAAGATCACACAAGATCATTTGGTAGAAGCAATCACAGGAATACTTTTCCTTATGATCTGAATATAAAAATAAGGTTAAAAATAAAAGGAAGGAGATATGAATGGGTCACATTGTCAAAATTTTTAATGATCTACAGTTGTTTTTTGCCACTAAAATCCATTTTTAATGACCATTTTTCCCCTGGTAATACTATATAGCTAAAATTGTAGAACATCACAGTATAAGAAGAATCATAATTATAGTTGACTCAAGGGGAAATGGAGTTGCCAAAAATTACTAGCAATGATTTGTAAGTGAAAAGCAGTAAAAACTGATGTTCTAAGTCTTTTGTGCCTGGAACTGAAGGATTAGTCATGTATAAAAATTGAAAAATAGCTGTCTAGGGGCGGCTAGGTGGAGCAGTGAATAGAGCACCAGCCCTGAAGTCAGGAGGATCTGAGTTCAAATCCAGCCTCAGCCACTTTACACTTATGAACCATGTTACCTTGGGCAAGTCACTTAACCCCAACTGCCCTGCCTTCCCCCCTTCAAAAAAGAAAAAAAAATTAGCTGTCCAGCCTAAGAAATCATTGATATACAAAATTACCACCACTATCACCACCACTCCTTCCCTTCCTCCTCCTTCTCCTCCTACTGCTGCTGCTGTTGCTGCTGCTGCTGTGATGAATGTGATGATGATAATTATAACACTAAAATGTTCAGAGAATAGCAATTCATCAAGGCCATTTGATATAAACTCAAAAGTGTATTTGTGGAAATACATGGGGAAAGTATCATAAAAAGAAATTGTACAAATGAGTTACAATCTGAACTGGTAGAAGATGTACACATATCAGAGAAAACTGAAATCTTTCACAATATCAAGATTTAAATTTGAATCAAGTGAGATTCTGCCCAATATCCTATTGATTTACAATGCATTAAATTTTGCAATGCATTTTCCTCACATCAACCCTATGACATAGATAGTGAGTATCATTATCATTATTAACAGAGATTAGGAACTTTAATCTCTGAGTGGTTCAATAATTTTCCCAATTCCACTGTGATATTAAGTAACTGAGATGGGATTTGAAGTCAGGTTTAATGTCTTAGCATTCAGCTTTCTTCACTATATAACTATAGCCTCTCATAGAAGTCCTTGTAGAGCTATTTTCACAGGTAATTAACAAAGTCTTTAAAGAAGCAGTGTTATGGAGGCTTAGAATATGAAAAAAATATATATTTCACTACTATAATAGAGTGAGAAGTTAGAAATGATTTTTTAAGTATCAAGATTCAATTATGAAAGATCTTTGCAAATTTAGTCTTCAAGGTTTATTAGCCCATTTTAAACTTCACTTATAAAATAATGTTATTTTGCACTTCTTTTGGTTTTGCTACCAGTATCAAATATATTCATTTGATTTTTCAAACAAGTAAAAATGTTTGTTCCCTCTCAATATGTAGATATATGCATATCTATGCATATCTATATATATAGATATATGCATATCTATCATATCTATCTATATGCATTCATACATACATATAAAGGTATGTGTGTGTGTTAGAGAGAGAGAGAGAGAGAGAGAGAGAGAGAGAGAGAGAGAGCCAGCATTCACCCATTCTCTCTCTGGAGGTGAACAGAATTTTTTATCATGAGAAAGAGAGAGAGAGAAAGAGAGAGAGAGAGAGAGAGACTTTTGCATTAGCACATTGAAAATCAATTACATTTTAAAACAAATAGTTCTCTATGCTTTTCCAGGGAAGGAAAATAATTCAACGCTCTTGACTTATATGATAATGTTGAGATGTGAAAGTTTCAAAACTTTTATCCTTAGATTAAAATCTCTGTGCCTAGATTGATGCTATAAATGTAAAATCTGAAAGGAAAAATTCACAACCATTGGTCCATTGAACACTTATTTCAAACACTTTGGGCACTGCTGGTCACCCTACTGCCACTAATCTTTGATTAACATTCATTTAAGATTCGCTGATCATTACTCTGCTAAGCCCATGTCTTCCCTGATTCATAGGTGGAGGACAGATATGAGACAGATTTAGGGAGCATCTGGCCATGAGATAGTAGGGAATAGAAAAGGGAGCTCTGGGTATATTTACTATAATAACAACTTTCCCCAGTCCTTCCTAGAAGTAGGCGAAAATATCATTCTAAGCAAAAATGCTGACCTTTTTATCCCCTAGAAAATCAATACATAACTAATTATGTTACAAATAATTCACACCAACAATTTTTGTTACAAAAAAATATGTGCATGACTTTGAATATGTAAAATGGCAATATTTTAAAATGATGTTCAATGAACCTGTTCATTAAAAAGACATTATCATAAAGATCTGAAATAGACATTCATGTTGAATAGTACTATAGTATGGTTTACAATGTATGACAGCTTGTCAGTGCATTTCTTGGATTCATATTTGTTGATTCTGTACTCAGTTGTATGACAAGTCATTTGAGTGCCCTGGGCAAGATTTGAAAATTGAGCTTCTATGGGTTTATGTTTTTCTGACCACCAGAGGTTTTGAGCTGTCACTGTAGGATTTGTGATTTATCATAAAATAAGTACATACCATGGAAAGTGGAATTTCTTTGCATTAAAAATTGAATCAAAGTTATTTATACACTGTTCAATAGAGATAAGAATTTAGTTGAGTGTAATAATTTTTACTAATTATATAGTGATATTTTTATTCATTAAGAGTTTATTCTTCCACAAAGAATTGTTTATGCTGATAGATTGTATCTGCTTTTCACAGGGATGCCCCTGGACTCTTAAGAGTTGTGAAAGTTCTGCCAGGTTCTTCCAAATCAGAAATACCTTAAGTATGGCATATCTACTGCCCAAGAACAACCATCTACAAACATCTATTTCATCCTTGGTACATTCATTGTATCCTTGGCAAACAATGAGCAGGTCTTTCTCAAGAGTAAAAACAAACTACTCACCACAGAGAAAATAGTGGCTTGAATTCCATCATATTTCAGGGAATGAAACAGGAGAGATATTCTATCCTGGGAGGAGGTGCTAATATTACTTACATTTTAAAGTTGAAAAAAACAAAAGCAGACAAAGATCAAGTGACTTCCCCAGGATCACGGTGCTAATAAGTGTCTGAGGTTAAATTTAAACTTAGGTCTTCTGACTTCAGGTCAAGTGCTCTGACCATTGCACAAAATGCTCCCTGAAAGTGGCAATCACTGAATATCAAAAACTATGAAACTGACCATAAGACTAAAGATGACTGACTACCAGTTTTTGTATAAAGAGATCATAAGACCTAGAAGTCAGAGAACTACTGTGTTGCAGTAGTTGCACTGGAATGCAAGATATGCTGGACAATCTGTTGTTGCCTGAATTTGCACAACCTTGATCTCTCTATTACTCAGACTGCCAGTTCTGGGGAGTTTGTTCAAGGAAAGATATTGCGTCATGCTAAGGGAACCATATCTCAGTAAGTGGCTGAAAATTTAAAGAGTAAGAAAGGAAGAACTTTAAGAGTAGATGAAGTTTGTTAATTATGATGCTGTCATTATGGAAAGAAAACAAAAGAAAGGATGAATACATCAGATTAGAGTTGAGGTACATGGGAAAAAAGGAACTGGTAGCAGGGATAAATTTGTTTATAATTAGCAGAAAATTTAGAATCCCTGGCATGTAGAGAGTAGAAAGTGGTAAGTTTATGCTAACCATTGAGCAGTGAGTCGAGGAAGAGTAACACTGGTTAGAGAAAGAAACAGTGAGGGATTAGATGTGATTATACTTTTAGAGTTTTTCCTTTAAAGTCCAACTTCATCAGACTTGGTGATGTATCCTGTGAGATGAGGCTACAGGAAGAGATATAAGACCCAGGTTAAGAGGTGATGGTGCTTTCTCTATCCTGGAGAAGATCCAGTGGGTTCGAAGGGGAATTTTTTTTCTGCCTGGATAAGACCCAAGAGGCACTTAAAACAGGAAAAGGTGGCATTGCAGGGGCTCAACAATGAACATGACATGGGGCAGAGCACACGTAGCATTTAAGTTGAGGAGTTTTGTACCAGAAAGGCAAACTGATATCGATACTTGGGCCATTGCTGAGAGAAAGAGAGGGAGAAGGAGAGAGAGAGGAAGAGAGAGAGAAGTAAAGGAAGGAAGGAAGAAAGGAAGGAAGGAAGGAATGAAGGAAGGAAGGAAAGAATGTTCTTTTGTATTCATTTACTTACATTTGACAGTGTATATCTTTCCTCACCCTCTGTCAGAGAGCCATCTCATAATAAAAAACTAAGAAAGGGGGAAAACCAGCAAAACTAAATAATGTATTTTAAGTCAGTTTTTCACCTTTATAAAGAAGTGGACAATATAACTTCTCATACCTCTTCTTTAAAGGCCAACTAGATCATGATTTCTTAAAATTTGGGTTGAATTACTTTGTTCTTTTTTTTCAACTTTGTATTAATGTATATTGTTTGGTTATATGTACTTCAGTTCTCATTCATTTATATATTTTTCTGTTACTTTTTAAAATAATATTTTATTTTTCCTCAATTACACTTTAAAACAATTTTAAATATTTTTGGAAAACTATTTATTTCTGAATTCCATCTTTACCTCCCTGAGATGGTAAGCAATCTGATAGAGGTTATACATGTTCAATCATGTAAAATATTTCCATATTGGTAATTTTATATAAGAAGATTTGAACAAAAAATAAAACAGAATGAAAAATTAAAGAAAGTGGAAATAGTATGTTTCAGTCAGCACTCAGATTGTATTAGTTCTTTCTCTGGAGGCAAATAGCATGTTTCATTATGAATCTTTTGAAATTGTCTTATATTACTGAGAATAGTTAAGTCATTCACAGTTTTTCACGGTAGTGTACATAATTTTTTTCAATATTTCTTGGTAGTCATATTCATCATTTCTTATAGTCTAATAATGTTCCATTACAATTATGTATTACAACTTGTTTAGCCATTCCTCAATCAGTGGGCATCTATGCTGCTTCTAGTTCTTTGCTACAACAAAAATTACTTTCATAAATACTTTTAATGAATATAAAACCTTCATTTTAAAATTAATTTTATATTTTACTTATGACCCAGTTATACCACTGTGATACACATATGCATATATTGGACCTAGACATACCATTGTAATATGCATATATGCATACACATATATGATATACATATGTATCTCACTACAGTATATGAGTCAGATATAAAATATAAATATATATGCATATCGCAATGGTATATCTTGTTCAGAGGGTTTAGATATATTAGTAAAGTCCATAATATAATTTTAAATTATATGATTGGACCAACTTGAAGCCTCCCTTTACAGTTCATTAGTATTCATGGCCTGCAATAATTCTACTCCAATATTAACTATCTTTATATTTTGTCATGGTTTCCACTTTGCTGAATGGGAATGAAATCTCAGAATTGCTTTGATTTCAATGTATTTTGTTGTTAGTGATTTGGAGCAATCTTTAATATAGTTACTAATATTTTGCAATTCTTTGGAAAACTGATTGCTCACATCCTCTGACCAGATATCTATTGTAGAGTACTTTCTTTTCACATATTTTTCTCGGTTGTCACTGATAGTTTGGTTATCAGATACCATCATACATTTACTTCAAACGTTTCCCTCTAATTAACTTCTTGATTTCTTATCCAAGTTTCAATTTTGTACATGCAAAGATTTACATTTTCACATAATCAAAATTGCCTAAATGGTATTTGTGGAGTACCCCTATCTCTTGTTTGGTTAAAAATCTCCACTCCAAATTTAAATTGTACCAAAAAAAAAAAAATCCATGAAAAATTCACCTCCTAGCAATATCAGTGAAAAGTACGTTATGTTACTCTCTATCTCTGTCTTTGCTTCTTCCTCTTTTGTATGGTCTTTAGTGTTCAGATCACATTTGGTTATTTATAATGTCTGTATTATGTGGGGAAAGAGGTGGCACAGTGGATAGAGTGCCGGGTGTAAAGTCAAGAAAATATCTTCCTGAGTGCAACTCTGCCCCAGACACTTACTAGCTATGTGACTCTAGACAAATCATTTTAACCTGTTTGTCTCATTTTCTCATCTGTAAAATGTACTGAAGAAGGAAACGGCAAATCATTCCCATCACTTTGCCAAGAAAACTCCCTAAATGGGGTCAAGAATAGTTGGACATAACCGAATTTACTG
>CM053586.1:294821646-294846162 GCA_028646515.1 Pseudochirops corinnae | reverse complement strand
CACAGAAAGGCCTTTACTTGTACCTTAAGTGCATGGCTCTACTGTAGTTTCTCTGCTGTATTTCTTCCTTCTCCTTCTTCTAAGTGACATCATCAAGGGTCCCAAAGTAAGTATATGTCAGAAAGCAGAATTGGAATTTAGCCCTTTTTGACTAAAATTGGCTTTCCACCCATTACATCAGACAACTTTCAAATTCTTTGCACTTCTAATTCATTATTATTTATGGATTGAATAATAGACCTTGGGAGGTTTCAGAATTAAGGTAATCGTGGAATTTTTAACAAATGATCTCCAAAAAATGTAACATAAAATATTACTTTACCAAGGCAGAATGATGATCATTTTTCATTCTCAGCTGTTTTGTGAAGTTGTGAGAGTCTTAGATTTTGGAACTGTAACATTTCCTTAGGTATTTCACTAATTGCAATATAATGTTGGAAAAATCAGTTAATTCTTTGGAATTTCATTTTTCCATCTACAAAATCAAGATTTTTTTTTTCTTATCCTTTCTAGTTTTGTTACAAAGAAATCACTTTGTGAACTATAAAACAAGCTAAATATGAGCTGCCATTTTTATTTATAATGTTGGTGATTACTTAATCCCTCTTTGGGTCAATTAATTCACCTATAAAATAAAATGAAATGAAACAGGAACATCTATAGAGAGCTAGAAGAGACCCCTACTTAGTCCAACATCCTCATTTTATACTTAAGGACATTAAAGCCCAAAGGGGTTAAATCAATCCATCAATATTTATTAAGTACCTACTATGTGCCATAAACTGGGGTGAGTGGTAGAGATTAAAGAAAAAAAAGGCAAAAAGCATCTCATGCACCCAAGCAGCTCACCATCTAATGGAAGAGACAACATGTAAACAAATGTATTCAAGCAAGTGTTCTCCCTCTCTCTCTCTGAGAGAGACAGAGACAGAAAGAGAGAGACAGAGACAGAGAGAGACAGGTAATAGGAAATAATTAACAGAGAGAAGGCTTCTAATAAAAAAAAAATTCAATTTTAGCTGATACTTAAATAACTGGACTGAAATAAAACATGTTAATCATTTTCAGAGGTGGGGTTTTAATCAGTGGTCTCTAATTCCAGATCTAGTGTTCTGTCATTCTGGTGTGACTTTCAGCAAGTCATTTCAATTCTGAGACTCAGTTTCTGAATCTATGAAATGAAGGCTTTTCCTTTGATGATCTCTTCAATCTTTTCCAAGTTTAAAATTCAGTGGTTAGTTTGATGTTGTCTCATAAGAGTTATAAGGATTAGATGAGACAAAGATTACGAAGGGAGAGGGGCAAAGTCTTTGAACAAGAGAAATAGCAGAATATAAAAAGTAAATTTAGGAGATCCAAAAGCATACAAAAGGAGGCTAACTCCCATTTCTATGCATGTGTGTGTGTGTGATGCTATCACTATGTTCTTGTGTCTTAATTGCTTCTCCTAAACTACTGCAAACAATGGATGATTTCTAGTTATTTCTCTCTTTCTAAAGAAGAAACTCTTCAATTAATTAGAAACAACTAAGTTCACATGCAGAAGAGGTACAGCTACCTTTTCTTTTCAGTCATTGCAGATTTTCAGCATATTGAAAATCATCAGCCTTCACCCATGGCAAGGTCAGCCCTAGGAAATAGTACAGTAATTTAGCCCTCAGGTTTTGAATTTTCAAAGAGATATGCAAAATGAGTTTCATTTTTTCTTTACCTGCTAAAAATAATCTCACTGACATTGAGTATTTCCAGTACAACATGATTTGTTGTTCTTTATAAACCTGGATCATCCTACATTCTAGACATGTGAGTCAGGGTTGAGTCTGAGCATCATTTTAGAGAAGTCATGGACAGTTTTTATCCAAGTAGTATATTGTGCTCTTGTAAATATCCACTGGTGCTCATCTATCAAGGACTGCTCACAACCAGCCAGCCAGTCACTAGTTTTGTTTGTTATTGTTGTGTGTGTGTGTGTGTGTGTGTGTGTGTGTGTGTGTGTGTGTAGGGTTTGTTTATGAGGATAATCAATTCCAGTTAATTACACCCAATTTATTTTCCTCGGAAACTAAAGGCTTTCACAAAGACTAGGCAGGTGAGTAATGCATGAAACAATAGCCCCATATTATGGCATAGTTTAACTCATACAAGGCTAAAGGATTAAATTAGACATACAGGAACAATAGAATGATATGATTGGGGTGGGGATGAACAGGGGGCATAGAAACAAGGGAAGAGGATTTAAGAAAATAAATATTACCTTGATTTAGTCATCTAGGTTAGGGGAAGGGTGTGACCAAATTAAAATCCCTGGAGGATTCAGAGACAAAAGTCTCATATGCATCAGACTCCAGGATATGGTAGGTAGAGGGATGGCAGTCAGGAATGGCCCACCAATTAGGAATCTATTTCAATAGCCTAGGTAAGAGGATATTGATTATACGGGGTGTGAGTGAGTAAACAGGAATGATAACTACCATGTGAACAAGGTTGATTAGAAGGGCAGTGATATCCTCAATAGAAATAAGAGCTGGGTTGGGGGGAGGGGGGCATGATGAATTCTGTTTTGATCCTGTTGATTTTAAGATGCCTACAAGACATCCAGTTAAAGACATCCAATAGAGAATTACTGATAGAACTCAGGAGAGAGACTGGGGATGGAAATATAGATCTGAAAGTCATCTGAATAGAGTAACTAATTAAAGCTCTATGGGCTGGTAAGGTCAAAAAGGAGGAGAGGGCCCATGAGAAAGCTTTTTGATATATCAACAGGTAGGTGGTATACTGTAGATAATGATGCAGCAAAAGATAGTGAGGAGTGAAAATATAGGTGAGAGGAGAATCAAGAGAGAGCAGTGTCATGAAAACCCACAAAGCAGAGAGATTCTGAAAGGAGAGGATCATCAACATTGTTCATACAGGAACTTTCTTATGTTTCTAGGTTCCTCCATACCTCCTGACTTCAGATAAGGATTCAGGAGGTATTTGGAACACAATATTACCGTGACCTGAGTTTGAGCATACTAGAATTCTGGGTGGTGACATAGCAACAATAACTGAAGATAGAAACTTAAGGCCTATCCTGAGACCTTTAAGGTCAGGACCACATTGAGGCTTTGAACCTTCTATTCACTTGCCTTTATTAGCTGCTTCCTTCCTTCCTTCCACTGATACCTTCTCTCTACTCATTCCCCCAATAGTTTGCATAATCTTACACACTCTTACTGTCTCCATCCTAGACATAATTAAACATTATCCTGCTGGAGAATGAATCATACTTTCCAACTCCAGTATTCTATGTCCTCATTCCCAAAACCCTCAACCCTTCCCATCTCTCCATTTCCCACTCTAGTTTGGCCCAGTCCTTCTATTTAATTCTTTGTAATTCAAGACAAAATGTCTTAGCATTTTGCATTTCTTCTCTGTTTTTGTGCCCTCTATGATAGCGTCATAGGTTTAGAGCTGCAGGGAACCTTGGAAGCCATGTAATTCAAGCTCCTTGTTTTATAGATGAGGGAATTTAAGCAGAAAGGGATTAAATAACTCACCCAAGGTCATACAATTATAAATGGCTTAACCAGGATTCAAAATCATTACTCTAACTCCAGTTCCAAAAAACAAAACAAAACAAACATCCTCTGTATCATGTTACCTCTTCTCTAGAACTCAATGAGATCTGACTCCCTTCACATAATAGTGCCAATCTGAACTTTCTTTATGAAACTTGATTTACCTTCCCTCATATCCCCCAATTCACAGTTCCTGGTGGTGAAGTCAGAATACTCCTAGTTAATTTACATTGCTACTTACAGACTCTCCATTTACCATTAACGTTCAGCTTCACTTGGTCTAAATTTATCATCCAGTCCAGATTCTGGGACTGTTATCTATCAGCCACACAGGTATCCTCTCCACTGTCTCAGGGAATTCAGTGCCTGGCTTATAGTCTTCTTTGCTACACCAACTTTTGCCTTCATATTAGGGGAAGGCAATATTCATGTTAATATTTCCTTAAATAGCCTAACTTCATAATTCAAGTTGCAAATTTTCTATGACCTAATCTTCCACCCCACCATACCTACACACAGAGATATTCATACCATTGGTCTTGCCATTGCTCAAAAATATTCTACCTCCATGTTCACGAACTCTGAAATTCCTTTATATTGATCAATCTTTCCATATTTCCATATGTCCTACTCCTGTCAACTCTCAGATTCTGTGTTTTTTTTTATCTGCCATCTTGTCTTGTTAACCCCCAGACCTTGACTATCCTCACTCTCTATCACTTCTGCTCCAACTTACATGTTATTGAACATGAGGAAAGTGAGACAAGTAAAGGTTAAATGACTTGTCCATGGTTACAAAGCTAGTAAATGTCAGAAGTGTGATTCAAACTCAAGTCTTTGTGACTCAAGGTTCAGGACACTATCCACTACACTACCAAGCTGACTCTGAGTAGCAAGCTTGGCAATTCACCTATAACTTAGAGTCTCCAGGGTTTTCCTGGACGCCTGAATGATTAAGTAAATTCCCCATAGGCAAACAGGCAATCTATAATTAAAACATAATTATAACATTGACAAAGATAACTTAGCAGATAGGTTAACTTGCCAACATAACACATATAAGGAAACATTAATCTTAGTAATACCTATTCATAGGGTGGAACTTACAGTCAAGTAAGTCAAGTCAACAAGATCCAACAATTGAGCCAAACACTTGGGTGGTTATGGCTCTCATCTCCAAGAATGCAATGTTCCAAGGCTTGACACAATCAGTATGGCATCATTTGTAAATGGGAACATGTGGAGGACCTTGCTATCTATAGAAATTCTCTCTTCCATGTGACTTCTCTATTGGATCTCTTTCATGACAGTGATGAACACCATCAACTTCCATCCTCAAGTCTAGATCTACATTGGCTGAACATATTAAACTTGTCTCTTCATAACTTCTATGGTACATAAAACAGGATGGAGACTGTAAATTAACTAGAAGCTATGTTTTATGCTAATTGTGAGTCATTGAAAGTTCTAAACTATGTCAGAGTTGAACCAAGAAGACAAGACAAACTAATCAGATCAAATCAGAACTTAGAGTTCTAACAAAATCTGGTGACCATATTTAGAAATAATTAGCATGTTATGTGATCACATCTTCCTACCTCACATGCTTTTAAGACAAATATTATAAAGGGCATAAAATATAGGGAACATAAATATTACAAGATTATAAAAGGGAAATTTTTGTTGAAAGATTCCTTTTAGCTTTATTTTGTTCCATTCATCTAATTATCTGCATTTAAAAACTTAGCTAGATTTGAAGGAGAAAATTATAACCTAACTTTTATAAAAGTCACTCAGTGCCAATATTTAAATTTCTAACTGTGACTGCCTTGATTATGATTTAAAAACCTGTGATAAACTCATTATAACCAATAGTGTTTTAAACTAAATCACATGAGTCTAAGGCTGTATCTGTATGCAAAGCTAGTTTGACAGAGAGTCTTTACTGGATTGAAGGGCTAAATTAGTCAACAAATAATCTGAGCAATATTCTGACTATTAAGGTACCTCAGAAGCCTTTTTTGGGGGTTAGACAAGTTATCAGTTATGAGATAAAAATTAAAACAATTCCTTGAATTTCTACGTTGAGTTTTAGTCTCAAAAACAAACATTAATGCCATGATATTCATGTCATAAAAGTACCACTTGGACAAACTCTTGATAATTTGTGCTTGATTCTCAAATACTGAAATGTCTGAGGGATCAGAAATAGCTCTGATGTTTCTCCAATTAATGTGTTAGAATTATACATGATTCCTTAAAAATAATTTTTAAAAAAGAGATAATATGGCTCTATGACATGAGATCATTAATATTAGGAGAGGCAAACAGGGAAGAGATGTACAGTTGCCAAAGGTGTTCATCACTGTCATGAAAGAGATCCAATAGAGAAGTCACATGGAAGAGAGAATTTCTATAGATAGCAAGGTCCTCCACATGTTCCCATTTACAAATGATGCCATACTGATTGTGTCAAGCCTTGGAACATTGCATTCTTGGAGATGAGAGCCATAACCACCCAAGTGTTTGGCTCAGTTGTTGGATCTTGTTTAACATCATGACTAAAAATAATAGCTCTGTGTGTGTGTGTGTGTGTGTGTGTACGCACACATGTGCACTAACGGGTGGTGGTGGTGGTGGTATAGACTTTATTAAGTATAGGGATTAATTTGTAACACCTTCTCAGATAATCGTCTGATGTACTGAACTGAGAAGTATCTTCTCCATGGTCAGTTATGTCAGAGGCAAAGGTTAGCCTGGATCTCCCTGGCT
The DNA here is from genome assembly GCA_028646515.1 of Pseudochirops corinnae. Classification (NCBI taxonomy): domain Eukaryota; kingdom Metazoa; phylum Chordata; class Mammalia; order Diprotodontia; family Pseudocheiridae; genus Pseudochirops; species Pseudochirops corinnae. Next base: position 294,839,827 of record CM053586.1, on the reverse strand, counting down.
ATTTGTTATGGCATGTTTTCTCCTGTAAATAATTTTAATTATTCTGAAATGATACTGAAATATTATTTTTATGATCAGAAAATGATTACAATATCAATTAATTATTAAAGTGATTTTCTTCCATACAAAAGGGAGAAAATTATTCACTATACCTGTTTCTTATCCTACTAGCTTTGAAATATACATTGATAATTCCATATATCTATGATCTCACCAATATGGGAATACCTCACACAAAGAGATTTTAACCTATCCATTCTTCCTCATCTTATATGATTCCTGCCCATCTGCTCCCATAAGTCCTCTGGAGAGAACCTATTCAATTTATTGAAGAACTCCTTTTAGATTTTATATATACATATATGTACAAATAGTTAGGTGGCACAATGGATAGAATGCTGGTCCTGGTGTCAGAAAGATTCATTTTAGTGAGTTTAAATCCGGCATCAGACACTTACTAGTTGTGTGACCCTGGGCAAGTCACTTAACCCTGATTGCCTCAGTTTCCTCTTCTGGAATATGAGCAAGAGAAGTAAATGGCAAATCACTCCAATATCTTTGCCAAGAATACTCCAAATGTGGTCATGAAGTATTGGATGTGACTGAAATGACTGAACAAAATAAATGTTTACACTCATGTAAACTATATATGGGCATATGAATGTATGTATACACATATATGTGGGTATGCTTATACCTACATATGCATATACACTTATTTGTGTACACAAATATATGTATGTTTGCAAATATGTGAATATGCATGCATGTATATATCTATATACATATGTACATGCATTTATATGCATACATTTGCATTATACACACACGTGTGTGTGTATGTGTGTGTGTGTGTGTGTGTGTGTATTTCCTGGATGTCAGTGTAGCACTCAAGCTGTTCATCTGGGATCACATGAATTTAAAGTTGAATAGGACCTAGGGAGTCATCTTGTCTACAACTCTGAAGTTGGATTTAAGAAACTGAAGTTCAGAAATGGTAAGGAATTTACCCAAGGACACATTAGCAGATTGGGATGTATGTATCTTCTATACAAAGCTCAAAATGGAAATCTATGTAGAGTTATAATCAATCAATAAGTATTTATTAAGGCCATTCCTATGCCAGGAAATATGTTAGGGACCAGGGATTCAAAATAATGGAATCATACCTTCTCACAATAAGCTTACATTCACATGAAAGGGGGGATAGGAAAAGTACTAGAGTGTGAGGTAGGGGAATGGGTTCTTCTTTTAATCCTCTATTATATTATAGAAGACTTCACAGTAGAAAAGATTTTTCCACCTTTTCTTCCCTCTTCTCATGATACTACTTATTACAATATATAGACATATAACATGTTGACTCAAGGTGATAAGTTTTAAGAATTAAGATTAACTTGCTAGTCACATGTCATCATAGTTCCCTATGATAGGAATATAATATTTATGGTAATTTCTCTGAAACTTACTCGATATATGACTGGGCAAATCAAATCTCTGGGGCTCAGTTTCCTTATCTGTAAAATGAAGGAATTTGAACATGTGACCTTTAGTGTCTCTTTCATCACTAAATCTATGATCTAAATGGAATAGTATTAGCCTCTGTTTCTGGTATTATAGTCACTGTATGAAAAGAACTAGACACTTTATGAGTCATAATACTTCTCAGTAGTAGCAGGAGAAACAAGAAAGTTGTCAGGGTTCTATCCACATCAATTAAGAAGCATTCATTAACTACCTATTTATCAGGAACTGTGATAGGTGTTAGGTATGGGAGTACAAAAGAAATCCTGCCCCTACCTAAAAGATCTTCTAGTCTAGTGGAAGGATTACAACATATTCATAGATAAGTAAATACATCAAAGATTAAAAAAAAGAAATGAAATGTGATTCACAGATATATTACGTCTAGGGGGGAAAAAGGCAATGGAGAGGAAATCAATAACTACCAACTCATATTCCTACTTTTTCATCTAAATGAAAATCTTTATAAAAATAAACTGTATTTGTATCCAGGGGACTTGTGATGGAAATATGAGAAAATAAAAGATAGGCTTCTCTTGCCTCTCCTGCAGTAGAAAACATCTTCACAATCATGAATTTTATTGAAAAAAAAAAAAAAGCAACAACAGTGAAAACAAGATCCCAGTGAGTTTATAGTTTGTTGAATATATTTTGGAAAACATTTGACCAAATGTGATGTTTCATGTCTATAATCTGTTCTACAAGGGGAGGCTGAAATTGGTGTACTGCTTGACCTAATGAGTTCTAAGCTGTAATCTATCAAAAGTTCTTTGTTTTGGGGTGTTTTTCTAAAATTTGTTTGTTTTTTTTTTAATATGCCTACTATGTTCCAGGCACAGTCTGTAAACTGTGGGGATACAGAGAAAGTCAAAAGACAATGTTTGCCCAAGGTGAGTTTAAAATCCATTGTGGGAGAAAACAAACAATTAAATTTGAACACATTGTATTCAGGATAACTTGCAAATAACTATCAGAGGGAAGTCACTACAATTAAGAACTGAAAAAGGCTTCTTATAACAGATAGGCTTTTAGTGGAGACTAGAAGAAAACCAGGGAAGCCAGGAAACAGAGATGGGCAGGAAGAGAATTCCAGACATGACAGACAGCCAGGGGAAATAATGAGCAGAGAGATGAAGTGCTTTATAAAAGGAAGAGCAAGGAGGCCAATGACATTGAATTGAAAAGTATGTGGGTGGATGCAAGGTATAAGAGGATAAAAAGTTGGAAAGTGGGGTGGGGTCAATGCTAAACAGGATTTTGTACTTGATACTGGAAGTAATGGGGAGCCACTGGAAGTTATTGAGCATGGGAGTACAGAAACTGCTGCAGCATGGCTAAACCTAATTAGGGGTATGCACTGAGTCTGACAACAACCTGTTGAACTGGCTGTGTGTGGAGAAGCAAAGGCTGAGTGACAAAAAGAAACTGGCTCAGATTAAGAAGAAAAAAAAAGGTCAAAACTTCTGTCTTTTTCTGTCTTGAATCTAACCTCTGAAAAGCTCTTATATTTCCTGTCAGGGAAGACCCAGTCTCAAACAATAAAAACAAATGTAAGTAATAAAAAACAGCTTAAAAGAGTATAAAATTCCATCTCATAAAATTTCCACCAGAAGTTCTTCTCCCACATATACTTTAAAACGGATTCCTTTATAAATGTGGTAAGAGATCATTTTACTTAAAAATAATATTATTAAGTAAGCTATGAATCAAGGCTTTGTATACTCATAAAAGGGCCTTACCACTATCATGGAGGATGGCCAGCGCAGAATCCAACTGGAAAAAGTCTATCTATAGAGTGTGAAATGTTCTGGATGTACTAAGATCCAGAATAATTTTATAAAATGTCCTTAATGCAATATATAACCTTTAAAAATTTTTCAACTCAACAAGAGAAATGGGAAAAAAAAAAAGTGGAGGAAGTATGTGACTATGTTTAGATGTTCATTGTAATAGTCCATCGGTACGTATGAATTAGATACCTTGCAGTTGGACTTAACGGAGTCAGTAATGGAAGAAAAGAACATAACAGACTGGATTTAATTTGGGAAATTTTGTAGCATTTTTTGTTTTACAATTTTATCTTACTGAGGCTGAAGGACAATGGAAAGAATGCAGAATTTGGATTCAGAGGACTTCAGCTCCTCTTCTATCTGACACTCTTATACTACCTTAGTCAATTTAACTTCATTGGGCCTCAGTTTCCCTCTTTCAAATGAAGAAGTTGGAGTAGATGGCCTCGGTGTGCTCTCACAATTCTGACCTTTAAGATGCTACTTTTTAATCAATCTTTTTCTTTCACATAACTGTAATTTCTAAATATATCTTCCCCTCCTTCACTCAGAGAGCCATCTATTGTAACAAAGATTTCTTAGAAGAGAAAAAAAAAAAACACAGTTCAGCAAAGTCAATAAAAATAGTAATTGTATCTGATAGCATCTTCTGCTCCCAATTCTGCAAAGAAGGAAATGAGGTATATTTTGTCAACTCTTCTCAAAGGCCCAACTTGGACATTTTACACAGCATTCGGGTTTTTTTTTTTATTTGTTTGTTTGTTTTTTTAGTCTGTCTGCATTATTTTTTATTGTTTTCCTGATTTTGTTTATACTTCATTAGTTCATATATCTTCTTACATTAGTCTGAATTTTTCATAATTGCTATTTTTACAGCACTGTAATATCCTGTTCTATTCTGTTACTTTTGATATCCTAAAAAGTACCACTATAAATTTTTTGATATATGCAGAACCTTATATCAAACTTTGAATTCTTGGCATTTGTGCCTAGCACTGGGATACTTAGCTCAAATGTTTGAATATTTTAGTTAGTTTTAAATCTAACTAAACTCACTTTCCAGAAAAGTTGAACAAATTCATGGAAGGACCAAGAGTATATTAGTGTATCTACCTTTTCACAACCCCTTAAGAACTGACTATAGCATTTTTTTTCATCTTTGCCAGTTTGATAGATTTAAAATGTAATCTCAAAGTAGTTTGAATTAATATTTGTCTTGGTGATTTGGAGCAGCCTTTCATATGCTTGCTAATGATGTGCACTGGAGAATCATTTGTTTATATCTTTTGACATTTACATATCAAGGAATGTTTTGTATATGAATATATTCTTATATGTATAAACATATGTGTTAATCCCTAATATACCTTGTGTTATACAGATTTTTATCAGAGATGTTTGATATATAAATTACTCAATCAATATTTTCTCCTCTTATCCTAACTTTTACAGCACTTTCTTTGATGCCAACATGCAATATGAAGCAAAAGCCAATTTTTAAACATCAATATTCTTTTATGATTTTCTGAGACTCCAAATAATGGAACATCATAATTTCTGGATAAAAAAAATTCAGCTAAACCAAATATCAATGGAAGGACTTATAAAGAGGTGATAGAATATTACCAATGATGACTTACACACAAGAATTAACATATATGATATTATTCAAGACGTATGATCAAAAAAGTCACTCAGCAAGAACAAGAATAAATATAGAATAAATTTTATTGTTATATTGATACTCTTGCCACATTAAAATGCTTAGAGGAAGACCTCCAACATGATCAGTGGGCTCCTTGTGAAGGATGTATAAGAAATTTCAATTCTCAGCATAAAAAACTATAGATAGGTTACTATTTACATCAATAGAAGTATACACACTGAGGCAGAGGCAACATAGCAGAGTAAAGGCAGGGACTCACGTGAGCTCTCTCCAAACCTTTTACAAATGCCTTATAAAAAATGACTATAAACAAATTCTAGAGCAGCAGAACACACAAAAAGAAAGAGTGAAAAAAAAAATTCTATCCCAAAACAACTTAGAAGTTTGGCAACAAAGGTCTGTTGCAGCAGGGTGAGAGAATAACCTGGACCATGCCAATGCAAATTCAGCCCCAGTAAAAACTGAGCAGGCCTTGGGGTAACTGAATAAATGCCAGCAATGGTGGTTTCCACACCTTTCAGTCCACAGATGCCAAAGAGAATTTATAAGGTCAACAGAAAAGGTTTGTCACACCTGGGTAAAAGTGGAACACAGTCCAGCACAAGCCACACCAGCACAGCCTCAGCCACAGCAAACCAGGAGTAGGCCTTGGGAGTGACTGAATCATAATCATCAGCAGCAGTGGCTGCTTCTGGAGCTCTCAGTCCACAGAGGGAAAGGTGGTTGAACAGTTGATAATGGACATTACAGGTTGTTGTTTTTTTTATAACACTGAGGCAGGACTCAGTTGCTTTACCCATACTTGGATCCAGGTTTCAGCCCTGGGTGGCATTCCCAGGGTGAGGAAGAGTACTAGCAGAGCAGGGTTTGTGGCCACAGTGGAAGACGGACTCTCCTTACAATTCCAGGGCAGAAAAGAGTACTTGTGGTCACTCACAGACCAGAGCACAGGCCAGGAAAGAAGAGTAAACACCTCTCCTTAAATTTTATCAAACTTGAAACTAACAGGTCCCTAGAAGTATCTCTCAAAATAGCTGCACAAAAACCTTGGGACAGTGTGCCCCTCAACCTGGAAGCAGATCCCTACTTTAAAAAATAGTTAAAAATAAAATAGTAGACTGGGAAAATGAGCAAATAATGGAAAAATCTTTTACTATAGAAAAATTACTATGGTGACAAGAAAGATCAGAACACCCATTCAGAAGAAGAAAACAAAGTCAAAGCTCCTCCATCCAAAGCCTCCAAGGAAAAAATATTAATTGGTCTCAGACCGTGGAAGAGCTCAAAAAGGATTTTGAAAATTAAGTAAGAGAGACAGAGGAAAAATTGGGAAGAGAAATCAGAGTGATATAAAAAAATCATGAAAACTGAGTCAACAACTTGGTAAAACACACACACACACACACACACACACACACACACATACTGAATAAAATGATACCTAAAAAATAGACTAGGCCAAATGGTAAAATAGATACAAAAAGTCAATGAAGAGAAAAATGCTTTAAAAAGCAAAATTGGACAAATCAAAAAGGAGGTTCAAAAGCTCATTGAAGAGAATAATTTCTTAAAAATGAGAATGGAGCAAATGGAAGCTCATTACTTTATGAGAAATCAATAAATCATAAAACAAAACCAACAGAGTTAAAAAAATAAATAGAAGACAGTGAGAAATATCTCACTGAAAAAACAATAGACTTGAAAAATAGATCCAGGAAAGATGATTTAAACATTATTGGATTACCTAAAAGTCATGATATTTTTTAAAAAGCCTAAACATCATTTTTCAAGAACTTATCAAGGAAAACTGCTCTGATATTCTAGAACCAGAGTGTAAAATAGAAATTGAAAGAATCCACCAATCACCTCCTGAAAGAGATTCCAAAATGAAAACTACCAGGAATATTATAGCCCAATTCCAGAGTTCCCAGATCAAGGAGAAAATATTGTAAGGAGCTAGAAAGAAACAATTCAAGTACCATGGAGGCACAGTAAGGATAACACAAAATTTAGCATCTTCAACATTAAGGGATCTGAGGGCTTAAGATATGATATTGTGGAGGGCAAAGGAGTTATAATTTCAACCAAGAATTACCTACCCAACAAAACTGAGTAAAAACTTTCATGGGGACTGGGAGAGGGGGGAGTGGACATTCAAAAATATAAAGGACATTCAAGTCTTCTTGATGAAAAAGACCAGAACTGAATAGAAAATTTGATTTTTAAATACAAGATGCAAGAGAAGCATAAAAAGTTGAACAGGGAAGGGAAATCGTAAGAGACATAATAAGGTTAAACTGTTTACATTCTTAAATGACAAGACGATATTTGTAATGCATAAGACCTTTCTCATTATTAGGGCAGTTAGAAGGACTATATATAGACAGAGGGCACAGGTGTGAGTTGAACATGAAGGGATGATATTTAAAAAATAAAATTAAGCTGAAAGAGAGGAATGTACAGAGAGAATGAGAAAGGTGAAAGTAGAATGAGGTAAAATATCTCAGGTTAAAAAGGCAAGAAAAAGCTTTTACAGTGGAGAGGAAGATGGGGGGAGTTGAGAGGAATGAGTGATCCTTAATTTCATCAGAATTGGCTCAAAGAGGGAATAACATACACACTCCATTGGGTATGTAAATCTATTTTACCCTACAGGAAAGTAGGAGGGCAAGGAAATAAGAGAAGGGGATTGGTGATAGAAGGGAGGGCAGATTAGGGGAGGGAATAAAACCAAGCAAGAGCAGCTCTCCTGAGGACTGTTGCTGTGAATACCTTTAAGATTCTGATTGCATAGAATAGTGAACTCTCTATTTATCCAACAATAAACTAAAGCAAAACATTCACAACAATATAACATAACAACTTATTACTAAAGTGACCACATAGTCAAACAAAATGTACCACTCAGTAACTCACAATCTCCTCAATTGATATAAAGTACCCATCTAAAGTCTTTTTTCATCTTGATTTGAGACTATGTTCCAATCATCCTTAACTCATTCATCCTTAAGGAGTAATCATCTTTAAGAGATAGTGGAGAGTACAAAGGTCTTCTACCTCTACTTCACAGTAAGCCGGTAATCTCTTCAGTCAGCACTAAGTACCTAAGTAAAAGTCCTTTCATTTTGACTCCACATTGACTTCCAAACTCCATGGCTCCTCTCCCATGCTCCCAGCTCTTGCCTGAATTTACAGGTAGTCAGCTCTCTGATCTTCTTCCATATTGAAGCTCATGGTGACTAGTCCACTCCAAGCCCTTTGAAGTTTCTGTTTCTGGGAAGACAAAGCTTAACAAGAGCTATAACTATATTTACATATATTAAACATAACAGAGTTACAACGACATTCACCCACAATGCCAGCACTGTCATCTCAATTCACTTTCTGTCTGGGAAAGCAACACAGACCAACAGGCAGGGCTTCTATCTGAGAAAATAAACACAAATCAGCATTAAAGTCCCAGGACTTCTGAAAATAGCCACAAATCCCTCTTTTAGGACTTCTATAAACAGACAGCAGTACAGTCCTCTTTCAAGGATTCTGAACCAGCAGTAAAGTCCCAGGGCTTCTGTAACAACAGCAATGTCCTCTGTCAGCAGACCAGATGCTTTGTTCTGACAAAATAACATCAGCACAGACACAACAGACAAACAGAGTGTTGATACGAAAAGCATCTTTTCTCCCAGTTCTGCTTGGCCCCAGCTTGTTCTTGAGTTTTTATCTGCTTCTTTTGGCAAATTCCTCCTACTGTGGGATCCATGTGATGACCTTAGGCCTATTGAGGGCAACACAATGTATACTCTTTCCAACTTGAGATTTCCAACTTCCAACAAAGACTTGACACAATCAAAGGCAATGCTCAAAGGCACTTGAATAGCTGAAACAAGGAGTTAAGTACTCGGATAACTGAAACAAGGAGCAAAGTACTCCTTTGCTTGCCATTAGAGAGGGCATAGTAAGAAGCAAAACAATTTTGAGGAGGGACAGGGTGAAAGGAGAGCATTAATAGAATGAATGGGGTGTTGGGATAGGATAAAGGTAAATGCAGTTAGCAACAGTAACTGTGAAAAAAAATTAAAGCATGTTTCTATGATAAAGGCCTCATTTCTCAAATACTTAAAGAATTAAGTCAAATTTATAAAAATAAGAACTATTCTGCAAATAATTAATGATCAAAAGATAGGAACAGTTTCAGATGAAGTAATCAAATCTATAGCCATATTTTAAAAAACACTCTAAGTCACTATTGATTGCAGAAATACAAATTTAAAAAATTCTAAGATACTACCTATTAGATTGGCTAATGGTACAGAAAAGACTAATGACAAATATTGGAGGAGATATGAAAAAATGAAACATTAATGCAATGTTGGTGAAGTTATGAACTGATTCAACTATTCTATTGGGCAATTTGGAACTATGTCCTAAGGGCTAAGAAACCATGCGTTATCTTTTACCTAGCAACACCACTACCAGGTCTGCCTCCCAAAAGAAAGAAAAAAACAAAAAAAGAAAAAGGACATATATGTACAAAAATATTTATAGCAGCTTTTTCTGGTGGCAAAGAATTAGAAATTGAGGGGATGCTCATCAATTGGGGATTGGCTGAAGAAGTTGTGTTATATGATTATGATTATTATAGTATGAGGATGAGCAGGATGCTCTCAGAAAAACCTGGAAAAACTTATGTGGGCTGATGCAAAATGAAATGTGCTATATACAAAGTAACATCAATACTGTAAGATAATGATCAACTGTGAATGACTTAACTATTCTCAGCAATACAATGATCCAAGACAAACAACTCTGAAGGACTTTCAATGAAAAATGCCATATATCCCCAGAGAAAGAACTGATGTGGTCTGAATACAGATTGAAGCATAATTATTTTTACTTCCTTTATTTTTCCTGAGATGTTTTTTGGGGGAGGGGGTCTATGTTTTCTTTCACAGTATTACTGTTATGGATATGTTTTGCATGACTACACATCTATAACATATTGAATTGCTTATCTTCTTGAATAGGGGGGAGGGAGGAAGTAAGATAATTTGGAGCTCAAAGTTTTAAAAACAAATGTTAAAAAGTGTTTTTACATGTAACTGGGGAAAATAAAATACTAATTTTTTTTAAATATATATACCCACTGATATATACCCACTGAATTATAAAAGTATATCTAACAACTTGTAGGTTGTGAAATTCTTATATGAAATTTTAAAAAATAGCCTTACTCATCTAATTTATTTCTATGAGTTAAGCAGGCAGGTAGTATTATTTTTTTTAATGCCTAGTTGATAAAATTGAGGCTCAAGGAGGGTTAGTGACCAGCACAAGATTATACTGCTCATGAATAACAGAGAAAGGCCTTGAACCTAAATCCAGCACCTTCTATATTAAACCAAGCATCATTAGAGCAAGAGATCCACTTGATAACCTTTCCCTCACACATGGATAGCTCCCCTTGTCAAGTGTTTTTTCCTAAGGCATATTGTATTTATTTTCTATTTCAAAGAAGAATAACAGCTTCTCTGCTGAAATACTCTTCTTTAATTATCTCCAAAGTGGAAGAAATATCAAAGAAAATGTTGTTAATGATAAAACACCCACCATCTGCCTACTGAGCATTTGAAAATTTCTTAGGGGTGGGGGAAACTTTCATAGAACAGATTTATATGTTTTCAATCTGGTCTAACTTTTGGCTTATTGTGTTCAAAAAGAAATATACAGCTCAATGTCAATTTCTACTCAGGTCATTGCTTTAATGAAAAAGAATAAAAAACTGATATCTTTGAATCCAAAGAGATTTTAGCTACAGACTAAATGAGTTTATTTTAACGTCCCTTAGGGAACATTGAATGGAAATAGTTTGAATCAAAAAGACCCCAAATTAAGTTTTATTTTTAAATTCTTTATAGATGAAACAATTTGCAAGAAATATGTTTCTTGTTAAACTAATTTTCATTGAAATACATATATTCTAATTCCTCATCCATGTGTATACCAGTGTAAATGCACATATATGCACATATACATAAATATAAATACATGCATATGCATATATTGCGTATATGTGTGTATATGTTATATATCCTAATCTGAAAGAGAGGGAATGGTTCTGAAATGATTCTGAAAATGAAAAAAAACAGCTCGACTACTGGCAGACAACTCAGCTGAAGGCAGAGTATTGTGCCTAGAATACTGATACTCAAACCTGAGTTTCATCTCAGTTACCCTCTTTTCTATATGATTTTTGGCAAATTATTCAATTTCTCTTTGACTCATTTTCCTTCGCATTTAAACTATGATAATTTTAGCTGCCTTACCTACCCCACAGGATTATTATTATTATGATAAAATCAATAATATATCATTTGTGCAATTTTTCTATAAGTGCTACATCAATGCAAATAGAATAGGTACTAAGGTCTTTCCAACTCCATGCCCTCCCCAAGATCCATTTAGCTCTCAAAGTGTTTTTTCTTTCCTAAAGCACACATCTGTGTCATCCTCTCCCTCAGCATCCCCCTCAATAAACTTCATTGAAATCTAATTACCTATGGTATGAAATATGAGTCCTTGCTTTGGTCTTGAATGCTCTTCATAAATTGTCCTTCCTACCTTTCCATTCTTCTTACAGTTTATACTGATCTAATTTCTAGGTTGCTAAATGGCACAGGTAAATGAAAACATTTTTAAAAAGAAAAGAGAAGGGAATCAAATATACATATATATATATACATACATAAATACATAAATTCATATGTAAGTATGAACTTTATAATACAATTAAAAAAAAAAACTTTGCCAAAAACTTTGGAAACAAAGCCAAGCGATATAGGCATCAAGGTATCAATTGTTTTCATCTTGAACCGAAGTGTATTTGTCAATATTCACTCTGATTTTGTGGTTAAAATTTTTGAGGGTAGTAGTACTTTTGTTTTAGTTTGTATGCATGTTTGTTTTCTTTTAATTTTAAATCTTGTTTGCTTTGTGTTGTACTTTGGAAGCATTGCCTACTTTCCTGGCAATAACACATTACCTTTTGGGAGCTTACTGTTTTTAAAAATTTTTAAATTAGAGCATTTTTTCTAGTAGGATCCATCCTTTATATGATGTGAATTTTGACTTGGATAATAATCATATAGTTTTGAGAAGAGAAAGAATTATGGATATCATCAATCCCAACCTCAAAATTTAGAATTCGCAAATAAGCAAGCAAAGGACAATGGAAATCATGACTAGAGCACAGAATGCTAATTACCCAGACAGTTAATTCCAGAGTAAAATTAGAGCCTTCATTTTCTGGGGAGCAACTACAAAGCACTTCCCATTAAATAACACTGCCACCTAACCAGAATATATACTTCCTTTTTTTTTTTTTTGCTAACTTCAGGTGTTCTGGCTGAATGACTGTGATATATTGGTTATCCAGATGTGGGAGAGATGAAACAACTATTTTATCTGATGTCTAATCAGCTTAGAGTCATAGTGGTCTTGTCAATTGTCACCTGTACTAGTCTCACAAACACAGAAAATATAAATATTTAGCAGCAAACTAGACCAGTTGTCATTGGTAATTTAAATATACCTTTTTCTATGTGTGTAAAGTATTAATATATGTTTCACAAATCCTAACTAAAAATACTGAATTAGTAATTAATATTTTTGAACCTCCTTATATTCTTGGGAAGACCTTGATTGAAGGAATTATTTCAAGTATTCAATGATAGAAAATAAACATTAATGAGATCCATGGATAGGATGCCAAATTCCTTGGTTAATTGATATATCAACTCTATTTAGTGTGTTATAAGTGAAACAGTACAATCATTTAAAAACCCTTTGTATTTTAATTACCTCTTTCCTTTGAAAATAAATATGCTGTTCAAAGTTCCTCATTTTCAATCCCTGACTTTTCAATACAAAAACTAATTGCATGTCAGCAATTTAAAGCTGAATATGTCTTATTTTCTCAGCTCTCTGTAGGTGACCTCTTCACACCAGTGACAGGTTCACAAAAGAAAGAATCTTGGCTGTTCACCTGTTTAAAGTCTGAAAATAATAATTCACTTAACTAGTAAAAGTATCATCATGTTATTCACCTTTTCCCCAATAATCAGGTGTTCTGGGCAGTTGGTAGTATTCATTTCAAAATGCCTTAGAAATACCCTGGTTCATTGCTTTTGTTATCTATGAAAAGATTCATTACATTTTGGTTGTTCCCTCTATAGCCTTGCAACCATCAGTCTTAGGTTATATCATAGTGGACAAAATTTGTTACTTCTTAGGTTATTATTAATTTATGAAGAGTTTTTTTATCCTTGCAGACCATAGCTAAAGAGGAATCAAATGTTAAACAATCTTTAGCTCAGTATGATTCAATTTAATTAAATAAGCACATACTAATGTATACTATATGCTACACACTGAGTAGTATACTATACATATTCAATGGAATACCAAGGGGTTATCGTAGTCCCACACACTCTGTGCCAAGCATTTGATATGTAAATGAAACTGTTAAAACTCATTTTTCTGCATTGTAGATTGAGGCAATCACTGTGACATTAAAGAGCTTCCTGGGAGGAAGGGCCAAGATAGAATAGTAGAAAAGTACTAAGTCTAACTCTTCTAAATTTCATTCCAAACAACTCTAAAATAACAGTTCAAATTGAATTATAGAGGTTCAAGTGAAATATAATATATAATAATATATAATATATAATAAATATAAAGGTTCAAGTGAAATAATTTTCCAGGTCAAAACAACTTAGGAGGTTGGCAAGGACATTCTTTCTCACTAGGATGCTGGTTAAACCCAGAGCACAGCACAGAGAGAGCAGCATAGGCCATGCCACAGTGCAAGCAGCAGGCCATGGAGATGGCTTCAGCAGCAGCAATTTCAGGAGTTCTCAGCCAGCTGATGGTTGGGGGTGGAGCAGGGTTAGACAGCTGGTTAGAAGGAGATTTCAGAGAATATTATCCTCATTCTAGGTTTAGGATGCTGTTCCACAGCATATACTTAGTACTAGGTTGCAGTACCAGAGCCAAAAAGAGAAATAACACTTGTAGTCACAGTGGAACAAAGGTCTTTGTCAAAGTTCCAGAGCAGAGAGAAATGTGTGTGGTCACTCATAGGGGAATAAGGGCCCTGGTATCAACTCCAAGATAGAGAGGAGGTCTAGCAATTATGACTACAGAAAAGCAGAAGAACTGGGTAGAGTACCTGGAGAAAGGAAAGTGCTGGCACTGGTGGCTAGAAAGGAACAAGATCCTTTCCTGGGTAAAGACCAGAGCACTGGCCATGGAATAGGGAGCATATCTCTTCTTACATAGTAACACCTTGGAAGCATCAAAAATCTATAGACTCCCAGAGTTAGCTCTGAAAACAATAGTACAAAAGACCTGAAGCTTGGGACAGTGCCCACTCTACCCCAGGAGCATTCTTTTAACATAAAGTAAAAAGTCATGACATAGACTGGAATGAGCAAATAACAAAACCAAAATTTGACCATGTTCAGTTATTTTTAGTCAAATCTAAACCTTTGTGACCACATTTGGGGTTTGCTTGGCAAAGATACTAGAACGGTTTACCATTTCCTTCTTCAGCTCATTTTACAAATGAGGAAACTGAGGAAAAGAGGGTTAAGTGACTTGCTCAGGGGCACAAAGCTAATAGGTGTATGAGGTGAGATTTGAAGTCAGGAAGATGACTTTTCCTTGATTCTTGGCTCAGAGTTCTATCCACTGTGCCACCTACCTGCCTACTATGGTGATGGAGAAGATTAAGAAACAAACTTGGAAGAAGAAAATGAAGTCAAAATACCTATAGGCAAAGCCTTAAAGTAAAATGTGAATTAGTCATATTTTCTAAAAGAATTTCTAGAAGGGCTCAAAAATAATTTTAAAAAGCAAATAAAAGAGGTAAAGGAAAAAATGGGAAAAAATAAGCCTGAGTCAAGAAAATTATGAAAGGAGGGTCAACAGTTTTATAAAGGAGGCACAAAAAATACTAAAGAAAATAACACCTTTAAAAATTGGCCAAATGGTGAAAGAGTTACAAAAATTCACTGAGAAGAAGAAAACTTAAAAAGCACAACTGGACAAATGAAAAAAAGTTACAAAAGCTCAATGAAGAAAATCACTGCTAAAAATCGTAACTGGGCAAGTGGAAGCTAATGACTTTATGAGACATCAAGAAACAATAAAGCAAAATCAAAAAAATGAAAAAAATAGAAGAAATGTGAAATAGTTCATTGGAAAAAATAACTGACATAGAAAATAGATCAAGGGGAGATAATTTAAGCATTACTGGATGACCTAAGACTCATGATAAAAAGAGATTATCCATAATATTTGAAGAATTTATTAAGGAAAAGTACATAATACCTTGAACAGGGGAAAATAGACACTGAAAGAAGCAACCAATGACCTCATGAAAGAGATCCCAAAATGAAAGCTCACAGGAATATTATAGTGAATTCCAGAGTTCCCACATCAAGGAGAAAATACTGCAGGCAACCAGAAAAAAACAATTCAAATATCACAGATTCATAGTCAGGATCACTTATAATTTAGCAACTTCCACATTAAAGGGGTAGAGGGCTTGGAATATGATATTCTAGAAGACAAAGGGGCTAAGATTACAACTAAGAATAAGATACCAACAAAACTCAATACAATCCTTTAAAGGAAAAATGGACATTCAATAAAATAAAGGAATTTCAAACATTTCTGATGAAAAGAATAGAAATGAATAGAAAATTTGATTTTCACATACAAGACTCAATGGAAACATAAAAAGGTAAACATGAAAGAAAATCATTATGATCATTATGAATTCAACAAGATTAACATGTTTATATTCCTGTAAAGGAAAATGATAATTGTTAGTCCTTCAATCTTTATCATTATTAAGGCAGTTAAATGGAATATATATAGGTAAAGGGCATAGATGTGAGTTAATTATGATGGGATGATTTCAGAAAAATAAAATTAATGGGTGAGAATGAAAAATGTACTAGCAGAAAAGGGAGAGGATGAGTGGGAAAATTATCTCACATAAAAGATGTGTGAAATGAAGTGTTTTTACAATGAAGGGGAAGAAGGAGGTGTGCAATGCTTGAACTTTACTCTCATCAGAATTGGCTCAAAGAGTGAACAGCATACAAATTCGGTTAGGTATAAAAATCCATCTCCACCTAAAAGGAAGTAGGAGGGTAAGTGTGTAAGTGAAGGTGAGGTGGAATGATAGAAAGGAGGGTGGATTAAGAGAGGTGGTATTCAGAAGCCAAACAGACATTTGTGGATGGGGGAAGAGAGAAGGAGAGAGAGAGAGAGAGAGGGAAAGAGAGAGAGAGAGAGAGAGAGAGAGAGAGAGAGAGAGAGAGAGAGAGGAGAAATAGGGAAATAGGATGGAGGGAAATGCATAGTAATATAACTGTAAAACTGAACAGAATGATCTTATGCGTACAGTGGAAATACAGAGTAAAAACAAGGTGCTGAAGCAGCATCTATTATACTTCAGCTGAGGTTAAAAAAAGGCAGATGTAGCAATAATGAATTCAGAGAAAGCAAAAGCAAAATTAGACCTATTTAAAAGAGATAAACAGGGAAACTATTTTGGCTAAAAGGTACCATAGAAATGAAGTAATATACATACTAAAAATGTATTCGTGAAAAGCCATAGCATCCAAATTCTTAAAAGTTAGTTAAATGAATTACAGAAGGAAATAGACAGCAAAACTATATTAGTGATGAACCTCAACATTCCCCTCTCAGAAGTAGATACGTCCAACCATAAAACAAACAAGAAAGAAGTTAAGGAGATGAATAAAATTTTTAAAACAGTTAGATATGATAGACCTCTGGAGAAAATTGAACAGGAATAGAAAGGAGTATACCTTTTTCTGTGCTGTACATTGCACTTCACAAAAATTGATCATGTATTAGGGAATAAAACCTTAGAACAAAATGAAGACAAATAAAATATTAAATTCATCCTTATCTACAAAAACATAAACTGTCAAGATTAACAAAAGAGAAAATAGGATCATTTAAACAACCCCTCTTAGAAAAATAAATTGAAGAAACCATCAATGAGCTCTATAAGAAAAAATCTCCACGACCAGATGTAGTCACAAACTCTACTAAATATTTAAAGAATAATAAATTCTAATACTTTGTAAATTTTTTTTAAATAGGTAAAGGAGTCATACAAAATTTCTTTTATGACACAGATGTGGTGCTGATACTTAAAACATAAAGAACAGAAAAAGAAAATGAGAAGTATAGACCAATTTCCCTAATGAATATTGATGCAAAAGTTTTAAATAAAATATTAATAGGGTGATTATACAAATACATCAGCAGTATCATACACTATGACAAGGTGGGATTTGTACCAAGAATGCAGCACTGGTTCAATATTAGGGAAACTATCAGCATAATTGATCACATCAATAATAAACCAACAAAAATCATATGAGTATCTCAACAGATCAAGAAAAAGCTTTTGGCAAAACACAATAGACATTCCTATTAAAAATACAAGACAACAGGAATAAATGAGCTTGCCTTAAATTTATAAATAGTATTTATCTAAAAGCATCAGCAAGAATTATCTATAATTAGGATAAGCTAGAAGCCTTTTCAATATGATCAGGGGTGAAGCAAGGATGCCCATTATTACCACCATGAATCAATATTCTTCAAGAAATGATAGCTGTAGTAATAAGACAGGAAAAAAATTATATGAATCAGAATAGATAACAACAAAACAAAACTATCGCTCTTTGTAGATGATATGATGGTATACTTTGATACTCCTAGAGAATCAAACAAAATATTAACTTAAATAGCTAATACTTTCAGCAAAGTTGCAGGATATAAAATATGACACCACACACACACACACACACACACACACACACACACACACATCTCCAATAAAGCTCAGCAGCAAGAGATAGAAAGAGAAATTTCATTTAAAACAATTGCAGACAATATAAAATATATAGAAAATATAAAAATACCTCCCAAGATAAGTTCAGGAACCATATGAACACAACCACAAAATATTTTTATATAAATAAAGTCAGCTCAAAATAGTTGGATAAATGTTAATTGATTACATGAAGGTCAAGTAAATATAGTAAAAATGATAAATCCATCTAAAGTAATATGCTCATTTAATGCCATA
>CM053586.1:294798893-294821146 GCA_028646515.1 Pseudochirops corinnae | reverse complement strand
CTGGCGCCACAGGCTCCATGTGACCACATTCAGCCTATTAAGGAACAGAGTATACTTTCAAATATCCAAGGGTCCTCAGAGTCACGTAGCCACTTTAGCAAAGGGCCTAGGGGCAGGGAAGATCTTCAGATTCCCATAATACTTTCCTCAAAACAAAATGAAACAAGTATACCATCTATCTCCCCGGATTATTGTAAAGAAGATTAGAATGCATCTGGAAGTGCTTTGAAAATTATGAATACACTAAAATATCTGAATGTACTACTACATGAACATAAGCCATTTAATTTGATTTCAATCAAAAACCCTGCCCCCCACTGGAAAAGGAAAAAAAAAGAAAATCTCTGTAATAAATACACAAACATAACAAATTGACATGTTAGTCAAATAAGAAAATTGTGTATCTCTACTAGAGATGCATCAGTTTTTTGTTTTTGTTTTTTTGTCAGGAGATGAGTAGCATTATTTATCATCTTTTCTCTGGAATCGTGATTGACCATTTTGTTGATCAGAGTTCCTAAGCTTTATGAAATTGGTAATTTTTACAAAACCAATGTAGCTAAGATTGGAAGGGAAGTAGTTAAGTGATGGGGAAAAAATCTTTATATTGAGTTTATCTTATAAAGTTTTCATTTCCAAGATATAAGGAACTGATCCAATTTTATAAGACTAAGAATAATTCACCAATTGTTAAGTGGTGAAAATATGTGAATACATAATTTTCAAGGGAAGAAAGTCATGCTATCAATAGCCATGTAAAGAAAAATGCACCAAAATACTGGTAATGACTGATGTGCTCATTAGATAACTCTAAGGTTGCCCCTCACTACCATTAGACTGGTAAAGCTGATGAAAGAAACTAATATGATAAATGTTGGAGGAAATGCAGGAAAATAAGTACTTTGGTGTACTAGTGGTACAGCCAAGAATTGGTTTAGTTATTCTGGAAAGAAATTTGAAATTATGCTCCCAAAGTTCCTAAATTTTCTGTACCCTTTCATCCAGAGACACCATTACCAGACTTAGACCCAAGAGATCTATGAAAGAGGAAAAGGACCTGTGTGTATAAAAATAATTATAAAGGATTCTTCAAATCAACAACAATCACAACAAAGGAATTATAAACTAAGTAGTTGGCAATCAATTTTAAAATGACTGAACAAATTTAATACTACTGGGCTATGAGAATAAAAGAAGGAGGTAATTGCAGAGAAACCTGATGAGACAAAAGAAAAGATACAGAGAGAAGTCCTCAGAATGAAGACAGTGTATACTAGAACAAACTATCATTTTAATATCCTAGTAAATTTTAGTACCTTTCTGGATCTAAGATCAGATGTAAGGTCTTTCTGTGAAAAAAAATTTTTGCTTGATCTAATATTTTAAAATCTTTACTAAATTCTTCCATTGGCATGTTCTTCAATTTGTCTCAAGTCCAACTGCTTCCCCTCCATTAATGGTATAATGTTTACATTATGTCTCAAGCTCTTTGCTATTTTTGCCTTGTAATAAGCTTCCTGAAAAGAAATTTCAAACTGCATTGACTCCTATTAATACCCTCTCATTCTTAATATCTTCCTCTCTTCTTTAAATATTAATAGTTTTTCATATTGATAATGATAATCCCAGAATAATATAGTTACAGTTAGAAAGGATTTTTACATTTTACCTTTCACCCAGATATCATCAGAAACAAGTCAAAATTTGACTCAAGCAGTCCTCAGATAATCTGCATAATATAATGAGAATATCAGATCTAAGACCATGTCTTCTCTTCAGTAGCTCAATCATGATATTTGATGTTTCCTATTATATCATTTAGTTCATACTCTTTTCATTGGTATCCTAGAATTAACCTTCATCCTTATACATCTGTATTATTATTATTATTATTTAATTCTTGAAACAGAATGGAAAAATCCTCCCTTATTAGCTAGGAAGTTATTCAATCCTTTTAACTATTTATCTTAATAATACTGCCTCTTCCTCTTCTTGAATTTTCTAAGATATCTTAAGGGAATAATAATAATAACTATTACCTACTATGTGCCAGGCACCATGCTAAGGATTTTGCAAATATATCCTCCGATACAATAATGCTGAGAGATATGTACAATTATTATCCTCATTGTACAGTAGAAGAAATGGGGCAAAGTGACTTGCCTGGGGAAAAAGAACTAGAAGTGTCAGAGGCTAGATTTGAACAATTATTCTAGGGCAGCCATGTGGTGCAGTGTTGGGCCTGGAATCAGAAAAACCTGTGCTCAAATCTGGTCTCAGAAACTTACTAGCTGTGTGAGCTTGGGCTAGTCATTTAATACTGTTTGCCTCAGCATCTTCATCTATGAAATGAACTAAAGAAGGAAATGGAAAACCACTCAAGTATTTTTTGCCAAAAGAACCCCAAATGGGGTCTAAAAAGAGTTGAATACAACTAAAACAACTGAACAAACTCATGGCTGGGCCCGGTACTATCCACTGTACCATCTAGTTGTATAGAATGATTTCATTCCTATTTGATCTGTTCTTTCTTCTTTCATCATGTAAGAATTGTTGTTTTAACAGCTGGAAGGAAGGTTTGAGATCACTGAGTCCAATGACTTTATTTTTATCTTCAGGCTTTGATGCCTTGAAAGGTTCAGAAACTCATTCATGTAGTTATTCCCTCTACTAATGCAAGATATGATCTACCAACTCCTCCTTACTCTGTAGACATTTTAACAAGCTAATCAATAAAATCTTCTATTCTTTCAACATAAAGTAGTTTGCTCATTTTTGAGGATTTTTTCTTTGAGGAGACCTTTAAGAAAATAGTCACCATTAAATACCTGTTCATAAGTCATAAATTCTGGACGTTTCTCCTTTAACTTCCTAGGTATAATTTGGTCATTTAAAAATAATTAGTAAGAGTCAAGTACTTTAATATATGTGTGTGTATACACAGAAAATAATATGCAGAAATAAAATGTACAAAAATTATGGAATTTTATAAAACTTTCCATGAAGAAAAAAAAATTAAGTACAGTTTTAAGTTCAGAAAATACAGTATTCTAAAAATTTCTGTTTGGTATGCAAGCTATGATAATAAAGCCTGTAAACAGAACTTTTAAACTAAATTTACAGCAGACAAATTTTACATAAGACATTGAACTTTGACACATTTTATTCATTCCTTTAAATTTCTACTTAAACAAAGATTAAAGCTTTTTTAAAAAATTTGTAGTGAACTTCAACAAACAATTATATAAAGAATAAGCCCAAATAGTCCATTAGAAAGTCAGTGTTGCACAATGGACAAAGAATTAACCTGTTATCAGTAAGATCTGGCTTTAAGCCCAGCCCTTGATACATAGTGACTTTGTGATCCTGAATAAATAATGTAATAGCATAAGGCCTCCAGGAAACTCTAAGAATATATTGTAGAGCAGTTTCTCATCTTCTTTGGGAGACAAGAATTGGAATTTCCTATCTGCACATTTCCTAAGCCAATGCAATCCCAGGTACAGAGTAAAAACAAACCAGCAAGCCAAAGTATCTCATTTTGGTTTGTAGAATATTTAAGGATCATCCTGTCTTCCCTGACAATTTTTTTTTTATGAAGGACTTATTTTTCCTATTCTGTTTTTCATATTTATTTCCCATTCCTTCTCTGGATATAAGCATGCATTCTCTTTGTGCATAATACTTGTCCATTTTCTTTCTCATAAAGATTTACATTAAAATATAGAATTTTGTTCTTTTTTCCATTTCTGTGGTAGATTAGTTCTAGCATGTAGCAGAGTATTTGACACATAATAAATACTTCATAAAATTTTGTTAATTGGGGGTGGCTAGATGGTGCAGAGTCAGGAGGACCTGAGTTCAAATCTGACCTCAGACACTTAACACTTACTAGCCTCGTGATCTTGGTCGGGCAAGTCACTTAACCCCAATTGCCCTACTTTCCTCCCTGCAAAAAGAAAAAAAAAAGTTAAATTTATTAATTGATTTATTGTTGCCATTGACAGCATTTTGAATGTCTACCTGTTATCTCTCATTCTTATGAGATGATTTTCCCAGGATGTCAGTGATGTTCTTGTGTAAATTCTTCCATTAATTTATCACTGTTTGCATGATTATGTTAGATCCCATTCATGTCTATCATGTGTATTTCTGATGTTCTTTGGATTATTGGCATTTTAAATTCTTCTGAGACCATGATCGTGCATGACTTATAGCTAGACATCACTAAGAAAATATTTAAGTAAAGTCTTATTGTTTAAAATCCGTGAAAAGTTTGAGATCACAATGCTGAACATTTCCCAAATACCAATTATTCTGATCTTCTCCTATTCAACATAGAGGCAAGTTTATTATTCCTCTCCAGTGGGCATCCTGGATACACATATTGACAGGTTAATTTACTTTCTTTGGATATCATTTGAATTAAATGGAATAGGCCAAGGTGGAGTTAAGATGGTGACTTAAGGGCAATCACCCAGAAAAATTCTACTAATATTCCTTCCCAAACAAGTTTATTTATTTATTTATTTTTGCAAGCAATCAGGCTTAAATGACTTGCCCAGAGTCACATAGCAAGTAAGGATCAAGTGTCTTAGGCTGGATTTGAACTCAGGTTCTTCTGACTCCAGGGCAAGCAACTTTAAAGGAATGAATAATGTAATATGGTTCAGCTAAAGTAAGAATGGCAGCGGTAGTAATCATGATTTCAGAAAAAGCGAAAGCAAAAATAGGCCTAATTAAAAGAGGTAATCAGAAAAGCTACATTTTGCTAAAAGGTACCATAGATAGTGAAGTAATAACAGAATTTTTTTGCAACAAGTTTCTCTGTGAAAGTCTTCATTTCTCAACATATACTGAAAATAGAACTGAATCAAATATACAAAAATAAGAGCCATTACTCAACTGATAAATGTCCACAGGATATGAAAAAGAAGTTTTCAGAATAAGAAATCAAAGCTATCTATATTCACATAAAAAAGTTCTATAGTACTATTGATTAGAGAAAGGCAAACTCCAAGGTAGCACCTCACACCTACTAGCAATTACATATGAAGGAGTGGAGGGAAAAATTGGTACACTGACGGACTGCTGGTAGAGTAATGAACTGGCGTATTTTGCATAATAATTTGGAATGAGGCCCAAAGTGTTCTGAAATCGTATATATTCTTTGCCTCAGCAATACCACTACTAGGTATGTATCCCAAAGAGATCAAAGAAAAAGTAAAAAGACCTGTATGTATAAAACTATTTGTAGCAGCTCTTTTTGTAGTAGTACAAAACTGGAAATTGAGGGAATGTTCATATATTGGTGAATTACTGAAGAAGAATTACTGAAGAAGTGGCACATGATTTTGATAGAGTACTACTGTGCTATAAAAAATGATATGAGGGTAGGTTTCAGAAAAACATGGCTAGACCAATATTAACTGAAGCAAAATAAAGGGAGAAGAACCAGGATATCATTGTGCACATAGCAGCAATGCTGTAATGATGATTGACTGTGAAAGATTTGACTACCCTGATCAGTACAATGATCTATACAGTGGTTCTCAACTTTCCTAATGCCACGATCCTTTAATACAGTTCCTCATGTTGTGGTGACTCCCAACCATAAAATTATTTTTGTTGCTACTTCACAACTGTAATTTTGCTACCGTTATGAATCATAATGTAAATATCTGATATGTATTTTCATTGTTACAAACTGAACATAACCCACAGGTTGAGAACCACTGATCTAAGACAATTCCAAAGGACTCATGACAAAAATATGTTAGTCACCTCCAGAGAGAAAACTGATAAACCACAAGGGCAAATTGAAGCATAATTTTCACTTTATTTTTCTTGCTTTTAAAAATATGGTTTATATGGAAATATGTTTTGCATGATTTCACAGGTATAACTGGTATAATATCGCTTGCAATCTCTGTGGGTTGAGGAGTGTTTGGAAAGGAAGGAGAGAAATTGGAATCCAAAATGTATAAAGAAAAATGCTAAACATTTATAAAGTATAAATTATGTATTTTAAATGGAATAGACCGTATTTTCCTGCGTAACACATTATTGGATTTTACTCTTCAGGAGATCATTGAATTAAATAATTGGTCACATATATTTCATAGGATCTGTATGTAATTTATAGACATTAGAAAATATTAATCTGATTAGAACTTTTGAATCTTGATTTTGCTGTATTGAATCAAATTATTAAAGTCAACAAAAAGAAAACATGTCAAACATGTGTGTATACATATATACATAAATATATGTATATACATATATAAATATATATATATAATTTTCATAGGCAGGTATATAATCATAAAACTGTGGTTCATTGGAAGAAATGGGCTATGGAATCCTGCTTCTTTTCTTTCTCTATTTTCTTTTGTAGTGTTTTTAGTCTCATGAAAGTTATATTGATATGAGGAAACATATGTATGTATATATAAATACATATACATATATGTATATAAAAGTCAAAACTCACAGATGTCTTCTCTATTGCCTTCTTTTTAGGAAAAAGGAACTCCTTTCCCCTGATTCTTTTAGAATATTACCTTTTTTGAGTAAGATATTTCAGAATTAATTCCTTTTAAATTGTGACACTTTCAATTGATTTTTCTTCTTTATGTATCACAAAGGATGAAGCAAGGACAGAGTCCAAATTATATTGATACAGAGACCCCTTTATAATATTGTTAACAAGAGGGCATCCAGCCTCTACTTTAGTGGTTTTCAACCTTCCTAATGCCAGGACCCTTTAATAGTCATATGTGGGCGTATCTGCATGTGGGCAGACTCGCCTGGGGACAGATAGAGGAGCAGTGTCTCGGTTCCTAAGACCATTGGAAATATGTGTTTTCCGATGGTCTTAGGTGACCCCCGTAAAAGGTTGTTCGACCCCCAAAGGGGTCACAACTCACATGTTGAGAACCACTGCTCTACTTTAAGATCTTGAATAATAGGTACTGTATTCAATTCCAGGGCAATCTGATATACTTTCAGTATATTGTATATTCAGTATATTCAATTGTGAGGAAATACTTCCTTCCATTAATCCTAAGCTTATGCCTTACCAACTTCCACTTATTGCTTCTACCCATAGTTATTCTCTCTCTACCCACTCAGAACAGAATCTCTTCCACAAAACAAGGCTTCAAATATTTAAAAATAGGTATACAATTACTTCCAAGTTTTCTCTTTTCTAGGGTAAACACACCCAGATTCTTTAAGCAGCTGCCCTTGCAGACTTCTTCTTCACTGCCATTATCGTTTCCTTATAGAATACACTGAGGACACTCTCTTTCATCGGTTACAGGACCTATATTTTTTTTATTCAGGTTTTGTTCATATCAATTCTGGGCTTTAAATTTCATCTGTAGTGTTACTCTTGCTTTTGTTGATGTTCCCTTCTGTTTATTTCTTGAAATACAGTCTCCATCACAAGTCTTTCTTCTCTTGACCTCAAACTATTTGCTTCTGAGGCAATTCTGATTCTGACCTCTCATCAATGTAATCTCTCTTCTACCTGCTATCTCTCTTCAGTACTTCTTATTCATCCCCATTATAACAATTTTCCTTCACTATTTTTCTCTATCACTACCTGACATTTACTTTATTTTTCAAAATTTCTTCCAGAAATCCTGCTTCCTCATCTTTCTCCATTTTTTTTAATGCCCTAGGTGGCTCCAGTGAATTCTTTTTGACTGATGTCACAAACTCAGCTGCTATGTTGATTTTCTTTCTAAGTCTGGGCCCTTGAAATTGGCTCAGCTGCTCCTACGTCCCAAAATATTGGGCTATTTTCCTGGGCAGTTTGTATAGACATTAACTTTCTTAAGTCTCTCTATGCAAATGTTATGAATTATTCTATTTTTATAGTAAGAACTGCTATTTCATTATTCTTTCTACCAGAAACAGTTTCTGTTACTACATATTATATTCAAACAACTTCAAACATGTCTATAATATATCTTTGTCTGTGTCCTATACTATCTATGTCCTATATCTGTCCCTGAATGAAAAGTACCTAGCAATTCATTCACCAGATTCTTCCTTTGCCCTAGTTCTATTTCTCCAGACTAAACCTCAAACTTGTCTGCTACTAGCAGTATTAAGAACTCAGAACTTCTCTTTGAAAACAGCAAACTGTCTCTCATAAACCCTATTTCACAACTAAAGTGAAAGAAAAAAAAAACTTTGACTTTTAACTTTTGAGTTAAATTTATACAATGTTTTTCAAACAGTCCTGTACTCTTTCCCCCTTCTCCATTCTTTAATATTTTTAAAAGTTCTTAATTTCATTGACATGGATATTTTCTTCCACTCACAAAAGAGATTATTATTTAGTGATCAAACGTCTAAAAAGGCTTTTTGCACTTAGCCCTTGAACAAATTGCCAGTAATCATGTTTGTACTAAAAGCTTTTATAGCTTGGCAGGAATTGTCTAGAGAGCACCTAGAGAGAAGAACATATGAAGAGAGTGATTGACAGTGTCCAAGACTACAGAGAGGTCAAGAAAGCAGAGGATTAAGAAAAATTCATTAGATTTGACCACTGTGAGATTGTTAGTACCTTTGGAGAGTGTGGTATTGGTCAAATGATGAGGTTGGAAACTAGACTATAGAGTTAAGAAGAGAGTGAGAAGAAAAGAAGTAGAAGTGCCTACTGTAGACAGTGTTGGTGAGGAGTACAGTCACAGAAGGGAGGAGAGACATATGATATCCAGCAGAAACTGATAGGTTAAATGATGGTTTTGTCTTTGTTTTTAAGAGTAGGAGAGATGTGGGCCTCTCTGTAGTCAATACAGAAGCAACCAGTAGAAAAAGAGAGAGTTGAGTGAGAGTGAGAAAGACAGACAAAACAATCTGCTGGTAAAGATGGGATTGAATGGGATCAGATGTATATGTGGAGGGATTTATTTCAAAAAGAGAAGGGCCACCTGATTATGTGTGAAAGAGACAAAGGTATTTTGTGCCAGAAGGCATCTGGGAAATGTTAAGTTGAGGAAGAGCTTAGAAAAGGAAATTCTTATGGCCCCAGCTTTGTCAGTAAAATATGAGTCAAGGTTCTCAGCCAAGAGTGGGGGAAAGGGGTGAGAACTATAAGAGGTTTGAGGAAGTAGGGAAATGTTTGATAAAGTCACTGTGGTGAGTGGGACATTTATACCCTTAGGGGACTACAAAAGGATTACCTTAATGCAGGGAGCCCAATTGAGATTATGTAACATAAACATGCAGTAGACGGCATGGTTTTATGATTTTCTTTAGCTTCATTCAACCATATGTGAGTAGGAGCAAGGTTGGCAGCGTAATCCAGGGCTGAGTCTTGACAGGGCAAGAAAGAGATCAGAATAAAGGTGACAAGAAGAGAAGAGAGGTGAACTGGATAACTAAAGAGTAAAGATAGGGAAGGGAAAAGAGAGTAATCAGAGCAGTGATGATGACCTGGGAAAGGGAAAGGGCTGAGAAGTGAAGGTATTGGAGGTCTTGGTGAAGACAAAGAACAGGGTCTGGGCTTGCAAGGAAGAGGGAAAGGTGGAGTGATAACAAATTATGATTAAATAATATAATTTCATAGTTCATAAATATAGAAATGGATCAGTTGTGGGTGATGTCAAGATCAAGACTATAATCCTATTTATGAGTAACTGAGGTAAGGTGGAATAGTAGGTAATTGGAAATGAGGAAGTTGAGGTAATGGAAGTTAAGTGTCTTTGAGGAAATATCAGTATGCATTTTATCTTCCCAGTATGAGGACAAGAGTTAGGGAGCAGAGAAAGATTATAACCTAGGCACTGAAATCATTAAGGGTAATGTCCTAGTGGTAGAGAGACAACAGGAACCAGAATTTTCATTGGATGTAAGGTCTGAATTGTATGGACCTCTAGAAGGAGAAGTTACTGAGTTGATGTAGGGAGAGGAAGAGCCTGGAAGTGGCAATGCAGAGCAAGGAGTATTCCAACTCCACCACCTGGACGTGCATATTATATGGACCTATGATTTGGAAGGAATGAGTGAATATCCAGCCATATTTCCTTTCTTTGGGGGATATATGATAAAAATCAACTCCAAAAACCTTACGTACTGCATTTTGGAAAAGATATTGATAAGCTACAGAAATTCTGTGGAGGATAAACAAGATAGTCAAAGGTTATGATCATGCCAAATGAATATCTGTTCAAGGAACTGGATGTAATTAGATTGGAAAAGAGAAAACTCTAGAGATATATAATAATTATCCTTCATTATTTTAAGATATATCACATTGAAGGATTGTTATTTGGCCCCTGAAGGCATAATTAGGAGCAATGGATGCAAGATGCAGAACTAAATTTAGGTTTGATATGAGGAAAAGAAATCGAAATAGTAATAGTTGCCCCCAAATGACAGATTGCTCTGGCATATAATGGATCGCCCTTCATTGGTGATTTAAAAAAAAAAAGGTTTAAAGGTTTTCTTTTTAAATGAACCCATTTTCATTTTGAAGAAAATGCATAATGATGTAATGTATTCATAGTTTAGTAGCTTTATCTCTTCCATGACCATGACTAAGATCAGTTACAATCCTTCTATAGAACCAGACTAATGTCCAATGTGAAAATATTTTCAGATCCTATACTTGATTACATGCTGCCATGGGGGGGGGGGCAGAGAGGGAGGGGAGAAAATTTGAAACTCAAGGGATTGTGGAACTGAATCTTGTAAACTAAAGGTAAATAAACAAATAAATTTTAAAAAAGATATTATAAAAACAAGAATACCAGTAAAAAAGAAATCAAGCTTTAACTACCACAACTCTTCTACTCCTTTAAGTTCTAAATAAATTTATTTTTATTTTACAGTTTCTTGATAAGACAAACATGGGTTTTCTCTGATGACAAATGAAATGATGCTATGGTTGGTCTTTCATCATAATCATATCATTATAAAACTGTTGCTACAATTAGGGTTTTCAGTAGGAGTAAATGTACCATGAATATTCATGGAATTTTGATAGATTGCAGAAAAATTTTCTCTGAGTTGTGAACTTAATTCACAGGAAAATTCATTGAAAACATGCAATATAAACTTTCAGTTCTACAGCTTTCATTGCCATTAAGATAGCTTATTTAAAATAATTCCACATTAAGAGTTTCCAACATAAACAAGTATTTTCCATGTTTGTTTGTACTCCTCAGACCTTCATATCTTTTAAATAAATTAACATTTTAGAGCTATTCCATTGTGAATGCATTAACACTATGGAAAAACAACAACAGTAATGACAAAATTAAGAATAGTAATAATAATAATAATAATATTATATATCTAGCATTTATATAGCACTTTAAATTTTACAAATATAATCCTATTTTATCCTCACAAGACTTGGAATTTTGTACTCATTTTCCAGATGAGGAAACTGAGGCAAAAAGAAGTTAATGACTTGCCTAAGGTCATATACAGATCTTAAGTTTCTGAGGCTGGGTTTGAAATCACGAGTTCCTGATTTCAGGACCGGCATTCTATTTATTGATCCATTAAGCTACATCTCAATAGAATTTATACATATTTGGAAAAAAAACAAAGTAGAATTGATTTTTTTCAACATTTGCTTTTGAAAGTGTGTTAGTACTTCACATTCCTTCAAAACTTCCCAAAGAGAGAAACAATTAGAAATTATTAGAGATGCCACTGAGGAATTGAGGGAAATATCCTCAAAACTTCTATAGCTCAATGAGATTTACTTCCCAGTCTTATGCATTTTCAATTAGGTGTTTGGCACCTGAAGAACACAAATTATGTTGTCTGTGTGATATGTTATTGATTCACAACCAATAACCTTTGACACTTTGAGTACGTGTGTTTGTGTTTGTGTGGTTATTTAACACATCTAAGAGTGAGAATATAGATGAAAAGATGATGAGACATTTTGACTGGAGGTGGGCAGAGTTTAATTAAAATCATTATAGTTTTCCTTTGATTGATTCTGGAAGGTCCTAACAAGCATAGGGCCATGTCACCAAATAGAACAGTTTGAAAACCACTGGTGCATAGAATGTCTAACAGAGTACTATTAATTTTATTAATGTTCTGTTAATAGTAACTCAGTTGAAGTTAATAGATCAGTAGTCATTGAAACTGTGAAATCTAAAAGTTACTTTGAGAATACGAAAAAGAACTAAACTAGTAAGCCAATTAGTCACTTTCCTCAGAATGGTAATCCTGGCATCTTCAACCATTACTCAGGATGCCTTTTGAATTAGAATTTTATTCCTGTTCTGCTGATAGATAATTGATGGGCAAAAACTCCTATTTTTGTGAACAAGGCTATGTAGCACTTTTGCCTTGTGCTCAATGAGAAAAAAGAACTGATAAACAGAAGTTAGAAGTATATATAGAATAATTATGCATGTGTATATATATATATATATATATGTATGAGTTTATACGTATGTGTATATACACACACATGTCTATTTAGGTCAAATGCTGACCATCTCGAGGGTGGGAGGAGGGAAGAAAAAAAAAAGTTACATGATAACTTTGTTGTATATTTAAAAAAGAATAGAAAGTTGTACAAAGTTAAATTGCAGTTTCATGCACAATTATCTTTTTATTATACTATTTTATGAAAATGCTTGTTTTATTCCATAAATAAAAATAAAATAACATTTAAAATTTATTTTAAGATGAAGATTATGGTTCTCGCATAAAAAATCCTAAAACTTTGGAAATATTGAAAAAATACATTAATATTATTTATTAAACATTTTCATTCATAATATATATATATATTTCAAAGGAGGGAGAAATTGAACAAAGAGTCATACATAGATATGGGTGTGTGTGTGTGTGTGTGTGTGTGTTGTGTGTGTGTATGTCTGTGTCTGTGTTTTCTTTGAGTCTGTCTCTGACAAATACTATCTGTGTAGCCCTGAGTAAGGCACTGAACTTCTCAGCACCTCCAGAAAACTATAATCCTAAAAAGTAAGCAACATTTGTAAATCTATATTAATGTTAGGAGGGACTATTTCCAATGAGTTCCTTACTGGAATTAGGTCTGGGAGAGAGGGTGAGAGAGCAGAATGCCTTCAGAGAAGACAGAGAGACAGAGAAACACACAGAGAAACAGAGAGGGACAGAGGAAGACAGAGACTAATAAAGAGACAGAGAAAAAGATGGAGAACAGAGACAGCGAGAGAGAAACAGAAAGACAGAGAGCTTGAATTACTTGGTATTGCATAACCATAGAATTATATATTTAGAGTCATAAGCAGCCCTAGAATAATTTAATTCAGCTACTTTGACACAGGAAGAAATTGAAAACCATAGTGGTTAAATAACATGTACAAGGTCATGCAGGTCTTTAATGTTAGAGCCAAGATGCTATTTTCAGTATTAGAGCTCAAAATTCAAAACTCTTTCAAATTACATTCTTCCTGGTTCATACAATTATGCGGAAACAGTATTTGGCATTCCCTGGTCTTATCATTTCTTATTGAGTGGCACAGAAGACAGTCCAAAGTCATTTAAATAATACTATCCAATTGATACCCCTGAAGGGCCTATTAGGACCATAGAGAAAAATTAGGTAGGGGGAACAGTAGATTCTATGGAGCATTTTGAACTATATTTTATACCAGAAGGGTACTGAGAGAGAAATGATATCAGAATGTTATATTCATCTATAGCCAAGCTGCTATTGGGAATGGAAAATTATTTTAAACATATGAGAAAGCATTTGGGAGAGGTGAAAGGTCAATTGAGCTATAATTCAAGGGAAAGCTTCAGAGGGAGACATCTGGTCTAGAAGTGATATTTTAAGTACAATATATTCAAGCAAAACAGAAATCCTGAAGCACATCAGGGTCAGTGATAGACAGTTAGCTCCCCAGGAAAGGGGAGAACCAGAGTCATTTGATGAGACCTGATGAGAACGGGAAGTAAAATGAAATGAAGGAAGCAACATGTCAGCAAAAAAACTATAATTGTCATAGATTAAAAAATTCTAAAATGAGCACCCATGTGCAGAAAATAGGAGAAACTATGATAGTGAGAAAAATTAATATTATGCTATCATATTATAACTATTTATTAATTTGTGATCCACCATTTTCCTTCAATTTCTGTTAAAACCCAGCTCCTCAAAAGGTGAGTTGGCCTCTGAAGGTCATGGATGAGTGATGAGATTACTCCCAGCCCTCAAAGCCTCTGTTCCTTAAATTTGGGTGGGGTACCACCCAAATGAAACACCTAATTTCTGTTTAGAGTACAAACAGAATCCAGCCTTGGTAAATGTTTACCCAGAGAAGGAACCACCTATCCTTAGTTCCCTGCACTGGAGTTTTAGGGCAATCCAGTTCATGAAGGAGAAAACTAGCCAGAGAGGCCCAGATAGAAATGGCCTCCCCTGTCCAGATACTTCTAAGCTTCCGAGTCTCTTGATAGAGCCCCTTTCTTAGCAGGAGTTGAAGACTTTTAGTCCACCTCCTCATTATGTGTCCAACAATGCAATCTGATTTGCCCTTGTAGGAGTAGTTCCCTTTCAGAAAGGATTTAAGGCATTTAGTGTCTCCCTTCGTGTCTTTGGTTACCAGAAGAAACCACTGATCATCAATTTATTGATTGCTGGCTAATTAATAAATTGATTGTTAATTACCCAGAAATTCTTTCTCTTGAGGTTTTCATTTGTCTCAATAGTAAGTGATGTTGGGGATCACTGAACCTACCATATCCCTTGCTAAAAGCTGAAAACTATAAACAGATTGAAGAGTGATACTACATGCAGTAGCCATAGCCAAGCATGGAGTAGAATAGAAGAAATGACTACAAGAATCTCCTTAGGATACACATACCAAAGAGCCATGCTAGAGGTAATATTTACTGGGAGCCTGCTCAGGCACAATTATACATAAGTGACAAAAGTTATATAGTCCTCCTAGGAGACCTGAAAAGGGAGAGTGAAGAATAAAAAAATGTGTTAAGGGAGCAAAATAGAGAAGAGAGTGAAGGCTATACAGGAATGGAGATGTGACTGACCGGCAAGTCCTCTTTAAATGAAGGTTCTAGGAAGAACCATTCAATCAAAGGACAAAGCTGCATAGGTTCAAGGTACTTTGATATGTGAAATCCAGGAGTGGAGTGAACTTCTAGGATGAAAAAGTTTCTAGAACATCCTGAGAGAATATTGGGAGTATAGCATGAAAAGGAATGATTTTTCTTTAATTTCTTCAACTGAAATTCATACATTCATACATATCCTTTGACCCTTTATCAGTTGGGGAACGACTTGTATTCTTATAAATTTGAATCAGTTCTCTATATATTTGAGAAATGAAGCCATTATCAAAAATACTGACTGTGAGGTTTTTATGCCCTAATACACAATTTTTGTGTAGGTATTATTTATCACTGAGAAAAAGGTACATTCCTTGCTATCTCCATAGAATTTTCTCCAGAAGTCTACCATTTCTAACTTTTCTAAAAGTCTATTCTCCTTTCTTGTTTATTTTGTGGTTAGATTTATCCAGTTCTGAGAGGGGGAGGTTTGAGGTCTGACACTTGGTGCATATATATTTAGCACTGATATGACTTCATTGTCTATGGTACCTCTTAGCAAGATGAAATTTCTTTCATTTTCTCTTTTAATTATATATAATTTTGCTTTTGCTTTGTTCTTAATCCCTGCCTTTTTTTTTTTTACTTCAGCTGAAGCATAATATATTCTACTTCAGCCTTTTACCTTTACTCTGGGTACATCTCTCTGTTTCAAATGTGTTTCTTGTAAACAACATATTGTAGGATTCTGGTTTTTAAATCCACTATGCTGTTTCCTTTTTATGAGAGAGTTCATCAAATTCATATTCACAGTTATGATTACCAACTGTGTCTTTTCCTTCATCCTATTTTTCTCTGTTTATACTTTTCTTTCTATTTTTACCCTGTCCCTCCTAAACAGGGTTTTCTGATCACCTTCTCCCTCCATCTGCCTTTCCTTCTATCACTCCCTCCTTCCTTTTTCTTTCCCCTTCCTAGTTCACAATAGGAAAAAGATAAATTCCTATAATCAACTAAGTGTGTATGTTATTCCCTCACTCAGTCAAATCTGATAACAGTAAAATTCAAATAATGCTCACATTCTTCCTTTTTTCTTACTACTGTAATAGCTCTTCTGTGCTGCTTCACATGATGTAATTTATCCCATTTTGTCTCTTTCTTCTCCCAGTACAATTCTTTTTTTTATCCCCTATTATTTTTCATATCACCACATCAAAATCCACTTATACCCACACCCTGTCTATTTATACTCCTTCTAGCTACCATAGAAGACAAAAGTTCACAAAAGTTACAAGTATCATCTTCTTGTGTAGGGATATAAACAGTTTAATGATATTGAATAACATGTTTCTTTGTTTTTCCTGTTTACTATTTTATGTTTCTCTTGACTCTGATATTTGAAAGTTGAATTTTTTGTTCAGCTCTGATATCCTCATCAGGAAAGTTTGAAAGTGTCCTATTTCATTGAATAGCCATTTTTTTCCTTGAAAAATAATGCTTAATATAACTTGGTAGTTGATTCTTGGTTGTATTTGGTGAGCTTTTGGAGCTCCTTTTCCATTTGTCCAATTCTGTTTTTTAAGATATCTTTCTCCTCTGACTTTTTGGACCTCTTTTGCAATTTGGGTGTTATTTTCTTCACCATTTTTTTTTGTGGGTGTGTCTCCTTTAGCAAGCTGTTGACTCATTTTTCATGATTTTCTTCCATCACTCTCATTTCTCTTCCAAATTTTTTCCCTATTTCTATTACTTGATTTTCAAAATCCTTTTTGAGCTGTTCCATGGCCTACAACCAATTTATATTTTTCTTGGAGGTTTGGATGGAAGAGCTTGGACTTTGTTATCTCCTTCTGAATGTGTGTTTTGATCTTCCTTGTAACTATAGTAACTTTCAAGTCAGAATTTTTTTTTCCATTGTTTGAACATTTTTCCAGTTTATTCGTTGACTTTTAAGTCTTTGTTAAAAGTAAAGCTCTGCTTCCAGGGTTCAAAGCACACTGTCCCAAGCTTCAGGGGTTTTGCATAACTGTTTTCAGAGATGCTTCTAGGGACCTGTAAGCTTTCAGTTCTTCCAAGGTGGTATGATCTAAGGAAAGGCATTTACTCTTCTCCTGGCCATTCTCTTGTCAGTTAGTGATCACAAGCAATCTTTTCTGGCCTGAAACTATGAGGAGGGTTCCCCTTCCACTGCTATTTCAAGCTCTGCTATGCTAGCATTACTCTTCATCCTGGTATTGCCACCAGGGACTCAGATAAAAGTATGGGCAAAGCAACAGAGTCTTGTTTCAGTGCTAGTAAAAAGACTCCTATAATCTCCTTCTAATCAATTGTTCAACCTCCTCACCCTCTGTGGACTGAGAACTCTAGAAGCAGCTGCCGTGGCTACTGCTGAAGATTCAGTCACTCTCAAGGCCTATTCCTGCTTTCCTGTGACCTAGATTCCTATTAGGCCTTTAAGTAGCCTATAGCATTACCAGTCCAAATCCCTACTGATTATTCAGTAGCTGTACTGGGAAACTAGCCAGAAAAGATTCCTGATATGAGCCTATAATATTTTTGTGGAACATATGATCTATACTTACTACAATCTACATATGAAACATCATTCTTGGATTTAAGCAAACTTTTTAAATTATCAAACTTTTTCTGCATATAGTTGAGAGAAGGAAGAGAGGGAGGGATGGAGGAATAGAGAGGGAGAGATGGAGGGAGGAAGGGGGAAAGACAGAGAAAGAGAGAGAGAGAGAATTAAACATTTACTATATGGTAGGTACTAATGCTAAGTATATTATTATATATATAATATATAACTACAAATATAGTTATAACTATATATATAATATATAACTACAAAAAAGGAGACAATCAATACTGAAAAAGATTTTAAAGTATAATAAGGGAGGACTAAATATAAAGGGGAGATAGTGGAAAGGAGGGGCAGAGGGATGGATAACTTTGTGAGTGAAGTGAAGAGTATGACTAGGCTCCCTCAACAAATCATAGTCCGGATCAGTGACTTACCAATGCAAAGTTTAAGCCCCAGGACAACTTTACATATTTAAAATTACTTCCTGTTCCTCAGAGGGTGGCTTAATAATAATTTTCCAGATAGTATTCTCTGTTTTCACTGCATTAGAAAATTTTCAGTAATGTATGAGGTCTGATAATTCACAAAATGTTGATTGAGTAGTTTCTCCGTGTCTTATCCTATTATCATTTTTTTTCATATCTCCAACACTTGTTCAGCATTTTTTGAGAATCATTTAATATCCTTGTTCTGATACTTAGGATTTTTTCCCAAAGAAATCTTTATCTATGTCAACACCTCTCATTTTGAAGTAGATATTAAACATGCTAGCTTCAATGTTTTCAAAGACTACATACTAAACATTATATCTAATAAACCAATAGATTAAAATGCATAACATGTAATAATATTCAACAAAAATTATTACATGTAATTACTATGAAAAAAAAATCACAAACAGGCAAATTAATGCCCTTATTAATCATCAAAACTTTTGGTTCTTTGGCTTTTATCATTCTTTTTGATTGGAAAGAGAAATAGCTAAGGAGAAAAATTCCAGATGAACTCCAATATGAAATGGGTTTTAGGGACAATACCTCCTACATGTTGCCCAGGAGAAATGGTTACTACTGTAATGAATTGATAACTGGTTCATTTTCTTATTTGTTTTTATATTTCACTTCCTGAGGTAGCGAAGACATATATTTTCATATTTTATTTTAAAATTATAAAAATTCCAAAACTCATTGATAATTAATGATCTGTAAGTCCATCTGTCTCTCTCTTCTTAAACATTAGTGTCCCTGTCTATGTAACTTATTAATAGTGTAATAAATAATTTAAAAAGCATATCACAATAATTCAACAGTGTGTAGCAGTGAGAAATATCACAGCCAGAATAATCTATAATCAATACATGAAACTGGTGGAAAAAGTGTGAAAAACTTACTCTCATCCTTCAGCTTTTTTTTTTTCAGGCACAGTATCTCAAGAATTCTCTTTAGAACATCTTCTCCACAGTACAAGCATTAAATTTAGTTCTTTCAGGAAATGTCTCTTCATTCTGTCTCAAAGATGACAGTAAACTCCCTCAGTCTCTCAGGAAACATGTTTTGTTAGGCCATTCTCTCTATACTTCTCACAGTCTCCTGTTGGTCATGACAGTCAGCACTCTAGATGACAGCTAAAATGTAACTGTCCCCAAGATTCTATTCCTTCTAAAAATTTTAGTAAGTTATGTTTGTAATCTCTGTGGGAGGAGCTATGAAAGTTGTTGTTACAGATTTAATTTTAAAATAAAATAAATATGGACAACCGATATGGAATCACCTAGGCTGCTCCTATTTTTGTCAATGGAGTAACAGAATTCAAATTCTGTGGAATTAACGTTTTTTGATTTTTGTGCTCTCATCACAAAATAACAAAATATTTGTTTAATTGAAGTCTCCTTTTCAGCCAAGATACAACTTTTTCATGAGTGTAAATCGACTATGGGTTTTGTATTTTCATTCATTCTTTTCCTGATTGATTTATTTATTTTAGAATTTAAGTTCTGGAATAATCTTTCCATCCTATGCATCTCTTACATTCTTTCAATCTGTTTTTCATTTTCTAGTCTTTTTCACTAGTTACTTCACTTCCCTTAGATGCAATCCCTTTTCAGTTCTCTCTCTTTAAATCCCATTTTCTTCAGTACTTAGCTCAAGTCCTGCCTTCTCCATGAAGGCATTCCTAAGCTCTGGAAATGTAGTGCCTCTCCCCCCTTGATGATCTTGCATACAGAACATCCTGTTACAATAATTAGCCAATTTTCAGTCTGGGGCAATTTTATAGCCCTTCAGTTCCACCTGGTTTTTTTCTCTGCTACTTTTGGGAGTTTTAATTAAATACATTTTTGGAGTATAATCACCATCACATACAACCCTGAGTCAGGAATATTCCTAGCTTTAGGCAGAGGTTTGTCTCTCTGTCTTGCTTTACATTTGGATTATATTTCTAGCTAACTCTTGGCCTCTTTGTGGTTAAGGCAAAATTCAGCTTACAGGAAATGTTTGAGTAAAGAAGCAACAGAGTATATTACAGTGACTGTTAATAGACAGACACTAGGAGGGGAAGTTGAGGAGATAGTAATTTTTTTCTTGAAACTTCTGTAAGTTCTTGAGGAAGTGGGTACAACTGATGGCATCAGTCTTCTACTCCAAGATGCCTATTGGACTGAGAGCCTTTTCCCATCTCTCTCCTCTCTGCCATATTTCAGTTTTAGTTTCTCTTTACATTGGTTGTCCCTGTGTTCCTCTCTGATGCCAGACCCTAGGTATCACCCTCTCTCCTGAACTATTTCCTGATTTATTCAAGCTCATCAGAGTGTGACCAAATCCCTCATTCTTAGAAACTGACTTCTTGTTTCATTTAATTGAAATGTTTCTTATAAGATATCCAAGCCTTCTTTGCAAGTATTTCTATTCACTTAAGATGTATTCTTATCTAACAAATGCAAATTCCTTTAAACTGGTTTGGGTAATCAACCAAATTCCATATCTACACATCTATTTTTAAAATTTCTACATATATATATATTGATGGTTTCTCCTGAATCTTGAATAACTTCCTCTTTTTTTTCCCCTCTGTATCCCCATTTGCTCAATTCCTACCATATTGTAGATGTTTTCCAAATCCATGCTGATTAACTGACTGAAAAACTTCATAGCAAAGCAGTCACTATACTCAGCTAGGCTGGTCTGTACAAAGCAGATTCATATATTGCTAGAAGCACAGGCAGATCTTTTCCAGCATGGTAGAACCTGCAAGACTTTGCACTAGGTTGTCACAATGGAAGGTATGATGGAGGCAATTATCTTGTTCCCCTGACAGTCTCTGAAACATTTAGTCCTTCATTAGCTTTTGTTTTTGTATATCCAGCCCCTGGAAAAGATATAGAAAGCATGTAATAAATGTTTGTTAGTTGAGGGAAGATGAAGGGAGTACCCAATGGGAGAGATTGATATTAGCAAAAAAAAGACTATTATTTCTTGTTACATGACTCCATTTAGCATACAGCCCATTTGATCTCAAGTGGTAAAGGAAATATTCCAGTTTGGGAGATTAAAATTAGAGTTGAGGGGGTTGAATTTAAGGGGTTATTTCAAAGTATGCATCAAATCGTTCGGGAGATATTACAAACAAGGAATATTTCTTCTTGAAATCCATAACTTTTGGATCAAGTTTGGAAGAATACAGCTCTAATTCAGATAAAGAAAGTTTTGTGACAAAGAGTAAAATCAGTCAAAGAACAGATTACTTTTTTTTTTTTAGCTGATAAATTGTGTGATTTCAAAATACCAATTCTTTGGGCAGTAGGGGAGAGAAGCCTAGCACCAAGGGCTGGGAAACTTTTGTTTCAACTCCTGCCTGGTTTCATATCTGGGTGAATGGCACTTCAAGAGCCTTTTAATTTCAGTGCTTTAAAGCAATTTTCTAAGACAATACATTTCCAAGAAGATTCTGATCTTTATTATCAGAGATAGTTTCCTCACTCAGGCATACCCTATATTATTTAAGTTAGAAGAGTAGTCTTCATCTCTTATTCTTTTTTAATTTAATATTTTATTTTTCCCCAATTACATGCAAAATAATTTTAACATTGATTTTTTTTTTTAATTTTGAGTTGGAAATTCTCTCTACCCTTCCCTACCCTCCACACAATTGAGAAGGCAAACAATTTAATATAGCTTATATACATGCAGCTATGGAAAACATATTTTTATAATAGTCATGTAGTGAAAGAAAACACTTTATCAGCTCTTTCTCTGGAGGGAGATAGCTTTTTTTCATCCTAAATCCTTTGGAATTGTCTTGGATCTTTGTATTGTTGAGAATAGCTAAATCGTTCACAGTTAGTCATCATGCGGTTTTGCTGTTTCTGTGTACAATGTTCTCCTGGTTGTGCTCATTTCTTCTTGTATCATGCAGTTCACTGAAGTTTTTCCAGGTTTTTATGAATACTTCCTGCTCGTAATTTCTTACAGTACAACAGTATTCCAGCACAATCATATACAACACCTTCTTCAGCTTTTCCCCAATTGATGAGTATCCTCTCAATTTCTAATTCTTTGCCACAATAAAAGAGCTGATATAAAAAATTATACATATTGGTCTTTTTAATTTTTTAAAAAATCTC
>CM053586.1:294787424-294798793 GCA_028646515.1 Pseudochirops corinnae | reverse complement strand
TAAGTGTATATGTTATTCTCTCTTTGAACCAGTTCTTAGGAGAATACGGTTTAAGCATCCCTCTCATCTACCCCATTTTCCCCTTTATTCTAAAAACTCTTTCACATCTCTTTTACGTGAGATAATTGACCTCATTCTACCTCTGCCTTCCCTCTTCTCCCCTTCATCACACCTTAATTTTAGTTTCCATTCCATTTCACAGGAAGATGAAGTTCTAGGAGATAATAAAGGAATCATATCCTTATATTTTCCTCAGCCCATGGAACATTGCCTGGCACACAATGAACATTACAAATTTTTGATAAGTTGATGAATGAGTAAAAACAGCCTTTATACAAATGGACCTGAGATCATCTACAAGCATAACATACAATTTTAAAACCTGGCTGGATCAAGACCAAGTTCAGATGACCATGTTGGCCATGGTAGGATTAAGAAACCCCAGAAAGAAGTCAAATGGGGAGGGCAGGAAGATAATGAAAGCCTGAATGACTTAAAGAGACTGGCAGGAAATCAGAATCATTGTTCTCACAGTGCCTTCTGCTATCAAGCTGAGCATCCACATGCTGAGGGCTGAAGTGCCCCTGCAGTGTGTTAAATGTCTGTTGAATTTGAAGCTTCAATTTACCTACCACTGATAAATAAATATAATTGAAAGTCAGGGGTCATCAGTCACATTTCCTGCTTCTCTCAAATAATAGGAAATGATTAATAAAACCTAGTCTGGGAATGTTATGGCAGGAGCATGTTTACAATGTTTTACAAATTGGAGCATTTTTTTTTTCTTTTGCTTTGTCATAGAGAGAAGATTGCCTTGTTCATATAGTGCTGTTTCCATGGGGAGCCATCCATGAAACAATACCCAGTGAATGCGTATACCTGAGTACCATAAATCATTGAAAGCTATATTATTCTGACTTGGCAGTCCATGTTTTGTGTTCTGTCCTCTTTATATGTGTGTGCTGTTTAAATAATAGAAATTATGCTACCTCACTTCTTTCTTAAAACAAATTCCACTTATTTTGTAGATATTCTGATGTGTTGCCCTCAGGCTCTGAAAAGAAATGCCTATACTTAGATGACCACCCTTTTGTAATGTCTCTTTGGTCTTCCTCCTGAAGTCAGGTGTAACAGAGTATGCTGAGAACCCTGGGATTCCAATATCTTGGCAATTCATCAACCTGCAACTTAGCACACTTTTGTTTCATGCCCCGTTGTAATCATGCTGGTGAACTTGGATAACAATTTGCTTTCTTTGGATGACCTCATTATGAATTGGGAATTGTATTTTACTTTGTTGTCTATCTGTGTACAAGTGTTCACTTGGCTCTTGACAATTGCTCAACAAAAATGATAATGAAGATAATAGTGTCCTTACAAAGAGATTGTGAGAACTCATGAACGATGGATTTTCCCCCAAAGTAATAACTCTTTAATTATGTAGTAAACTTTGTTTTCCCAGGAGGCCAGCAGCAGCAGCCCTAGCTACAGCCTATAAGAGAAGTAAAAATATACTAGATAACTGATGTATCATAAATGAATAAATTTCTGTAATCAGGCACAGCTTGATCCTCATGGATTTGTGTGTAAATTCCCAATGTAAATAAATTAGCTCCACTCTAAGTAGCTCTTCACTGTTATGAGGCTGCATGCTCAATAATGCCAACAGGAAATGCAGAGAAGCAATCTCTTAGCTCTGCCAAAATCCTTGTATGTAAAATTAGAAAAGCAGCCAAAATCAGTTTTTAGGATAAGATTCTGGAAATGGACAGATTTTCATTCAAAAGCAAGAATTTAATACGAATATTCAATGATCATCTCAGCTTTTCCCAAGCAGCAGTGTGTGAATGGGTATGTATGTCCTTATAAAGCCCCATGAAAAAAGAGCTTATCAACTCCCTGGGTCACACTTTCTTCATCAGAAGAATGAGGGGATTGTACTAAATGATCCCTAAAATCCCTTTCTTTATGTGATATATTGTAAATCCTTAGCACTCTTCCCTTTCAAGGTTCCTCTGAGTACAGGCTTAGATAGATATTCTGAGCTCTGATTTAAAGTCCCTTTAACATGAGGTCCTGATAGAAATGATTATTAATTATCAATGATTTGGGGAGATTTGAATTTTCCCCTTTATTTTTAATCTTCATTTCAAGACCTCAGTCTCTGAAGGTTGAGCTAACCTTGTCCTCTATCCAGATCCCACCCAAGTGGGGCAACTATTGTGTTCTGCTCAGGTTTGGTGGGGGTATTTTTTTTTTTTTGATAAATTGCCCAAGCCTCTGGCTAACTTAAGAATAAATGTCATAAGCAAAGTTCAGGTCCAGGCTGCCATTCTAATATTCACTCTCTCATTAATTTTAAATCAATGAGAATTGAGGGGCAGGAGGAGGAAGGGGAGGAGGAGAAGGAGAAGAAACTAGGAATTGGAAGAAGATAATGAGTAGAGGAAGAGGAGAATCAAGAAGACAACATTCAATAGAGGACAATGGGAAGAATCTGTTTCCTTTTTTCAGTTATCTAAGGGAAAATAAATTCTCCCTGATGGCTAGAGAAGTTGAAGGTGAATTCACAAGGAACTTTCTAATTCATCTACTGAGGGTCTTTAACATGAACATGATTTAAAGTGTGACCAAGGCAAGTAAAATCTGCTGAAATAAAGCAAGAATTTTTTCAAATTCTTGACAAGTGATTCCTTGTTAGTCCATTTTTCAACACAATTACTCCTTCATTTAATCCTCAAATTGTTGACATGAAATCAATATTAAGCCTCATAACTGATGCTATAGTGTATGAAAAGGAAGAATGTTTTAGCCATGGATTATTTCTCAAGTGGGTCTATACTGACTGGAGATAAATGGGAACATACCTAGAATTTGGCACTAAAAATACTGCCTAGTTCTAAAATAATACATGGCTTGCCATTCAAAAACTAAGTAAATTGCTTGAATTCATCAAGTATTATTAGAGATGTGTTCAGAATTTATTAATATATGAAACATACCCTGATTTTATATCATTATATAATCTTCTCTGAAGACTTAGGGTCATGTGTTAATCTGTGATTTCTAAACAAAATACTGCACACTTTCATTTTATTTTCTATAGAAACATTCTACTTCCTCTCCTCTCCTCTTATCCAGGCTTCTCAGAGCCCATCTAATAATAGGAGTCCTGGTGAAACAAATCCTACTTGGTACCTTTCTCCAGAAACAATCCTTACAGTGTCTCTTTCCATTTTGAGTCCTCCTGGGTGAACACATCATTCCCATTTCTTCAGAAAGCAAATTGAACTAGAGTTACTAACCAGGAATCCTCCTGATGAGATGGAATACTTCCAGGCCTTGCAACTGACTCTTCCAGTTGTACCCCAGCATTTTTGGAGTCTTACAATGTGTTGTCTCTCTCTGCCCTACAGTCCCCTAGGAACTGCTATATTATTAGGATCCCTGAATCTTACTATTCACCTTACTGAAACACCTTTAAGATTTCCTCATCTCCATTTGCCCTATAGTTGAACTCTCTTAGATATATTTTCTCTCCCCAATTAGAATGTAAACTCCTTAAGAACAGGGAATGTCTTGCTTTTTTTGTTTGTGTCCCTAATACTTACCACAACTCTTACCACACAATAAGCACTTTATAATTTTTTTTATTTATGCATTAATGCATTCATTCATGGATTCATTTTGTCACGCATGTATTCA
This sequence comes from Pseudochirops corinnae, assembly GCA_028646515.1. Lineage (NCBI taxonomy): Eukaryota > Metazoa > Chordata > Mammalia > Diprotodontia > Pseudocheiridae > Pseudochirops > Pseudochirops corinnae. The sequence continues at coordinate 294,795,088 of CM053586.1, read as the reverse complement.
TTCAATCAGGATCTATCATTTGTTTAGATAAATAACTCAATTTCTTGTAGTTCTCATACTTAACCCAATTTCAACTGCCCTCCCCTCTCCTTCCTTCGTTCAAGTGCTAGGCCATTATGTAAAAGACATTTTTTTTAAACGAGAAAAGACTTCTGAGATATATAAAACAGTGATTATTTAGCCACAAAGTTCTCCATAATTTCCAATATGTAGCATAATACAGTTGGGAAGGATGTTGAGGTAATACTTATTCCATTCTTCTTATTCTATTGTGGAAGAGGATTTCAGTTGAAAATTCTAATTTTGAAATTTACCAAGTCCATAATTTACCCCAGTAGCACACCTTACTATTTATAAGCATTCTTGTTATCCCATTCTCTCTTAAAATAAGACATTTCTTATAGCTAACCCAAATCCCTTCTGTTTCAGTCAAACCTTTTTACAGAACTGAACTCTGAACCAAAAGACATATATACTGAACTTATATAACTCCTATAAATAACTTAAAACTTTTGCAGTGTAGGCTTTAAAATATTCTTGGGTACATGACCTGCTAATAAGTTGTTGGTTTGGGTTTGGTTTGGGAGAATGAAATCCTCTCTTACTCCCCACTCCCCAACCTCCAGATAAGCCTAATGATAATTTCTGTAAGGCTCAGAGAAATCTTTAATTATCCATAAGATATTTAGCTTTTAAAAATAAAACTGGAATATTAGTCTCCTAATACACATATTTTTAATGGCAATGAGACTTTGTAAGCACTGAAGAATATGCTGCCAAACAAGCTGCAAGCTAAGATCCACATTACATCCCTCTGTTTCTAGTTGACTGTGGACATAACAGTCACATAAACTAAAATTTATACACTATCTAATCTGTAAATGCTCTGTGTCCTGATCAGTTGGAGCTATTGTAATACTCCAGTATTTGCCTCTTTTTTGATCTTGCCTCTCCTCATCCTTTAATGAAACTTTAATTAGCATGGCATTACAAATTGTCCCTGTCACTTCTGTAATTGGTGGCTTAGAATAACTTCAAACCAGAATAAATGACTATATTTGCAAGATGAAAACATATCACATCCATTTCATCAGCTTAGTTTACAGAATTCTTCCAATGCCTCAACTCCAGGATATAAATCTGAAAATCATTTTAAAATGTATTATCTCAGTGAACTTTTTAAAAACTACTTTCAAATAAGTGCGTTCTAGACCTTAATTTAGCACAAAGATGGCATTCCCTGAAGCCTTTTTGAATGAAATGAGCAAGATAAAGTGCAGGGGGGTTTTAAGTTGACTCAAATTTATAACTTACACTTTCCTTCATGCTTTCAATCGACTTTCAATCACTCATAATGATAGGGAAAGCGATAACATGAATAATTGAAATTCACTGATCATCCAAAGTTTCATTGGAGCCATTGGTTTAGTTGTCTTTTCTCCTATAAACAGTCTGTAAGTCAAAAAGACCTTGACAAGAACCTCAAAGAAGTAAGAATGTTTGAATTGTTGAACACTGCTTCTTGTCTGTTACTCTGCTCACCCTCCAAAAGAGGTATACAATTGACTGAATGCAAAGTGAAGAATAAGGGTAGGAGGTGGAAAAAACAATCAAAAGGATCTTGAAATGCACAAAGAAGATATAATCAGTGTGAGTAATGGGGACTTTGATTTATTGGTAGCTTTGGAATAAAAATAAGAGAGTGAGGACAGAAAAACAAAATCACCCCTTTTTATTCACTTGCAAGTTCTTTGGATGATGTCCACACATCCTGAAGTATTTCCAGCAGGACAGACAGTACAATGTAAGCTTCTGGTTTCAGTTTAAAAAATCATTATAAAATAATATAATAATATTAAATTTAAGGTAACTTGGATTATTTACAGTACAAATATTAGATGTTGAGTGATGAAATCAAAGAATTAAAAGTGAAGTTTATAGTTCCAGTAAAAGTTTGTTGTTGTTGTTGTTTTTAAATCAAGAATTAATTTGGAAGGGCTGGAAGTTAAGGTATGCAGCAATATTATGGTTGTTCTTCAGTAAAAATGATCAAAATAGAGGTTTAATAATCTGTATCTGTTTATTATGAGTGATATAAAAGTTTCATGCTAGAGAAAAGAGAAAATAGAAAACATAGAGGTATTTCTCTACAAGACTTTTCAATATGTGAACAGAGTGTTTTGCTAGATCTAACATAGCTATAATTTTAACTTTAAGTCAAAGAAGACATGTTCCAGAATTCTCAGAATGGGAGTATCTCTAAAAAGATTTTTCTTGAATTTCAACTCTGAGGCAAGATATAATTTGAGTGGGAAGTTTTGAGTCTAAGATTTGATTGGAAGTTAGAACATCTGTGTCCTACAGAATCATAGGCTCAGGTAAGATGATTTTTTCTTAAAAAATTGTGTATTTTTATTTCCATTTAATTAAAGAGAGTGAACAGTATTGGCTTTCTGCCTTACAGTTACAGACTTACTTACGGAGTCATATATAGAAACATTTTCTTCAAAGGAAACATGACATATAGATAAAATGAGTTATATTTTATTAATTATAAATCTAATTGTTTCATATATATTATAATAAAAACCCACCTGTTATCCAACTTTATAGGTAAATTGGAGATGATATAGTGTCGTGGGGGGAAATGTGATATTAAGAGTGAGGAATTGAGTTCAAATATGATTTATCTACTTACTATCTGTGTAACATTTGCGGAATAACTTAATCTCTTTGGGTCTCAGTTTCCTTGCTTGTCAAATGAGGGGATTGAAGGGGTTTTAAAGTTCTAAGTCTATAATTCTCTTATAAAGGTGGGGTTACTAATTTAGTCAATTTACTCAATCCTATCAGACAAGTGAAGTAGAATATGAGATGTTTAATCAACTTCAATAATGGGCTTTATACTAAGTACAAATAATTTTGGAAGCCATTTGATGAAATTAAATGCTATCCGTATAGAAGCTCATGCTTCATTTGCCTGGAAGATTTCATTATGCCCTTTGAGTGTTTTATAGAAACAGTGAGTTGACTGAAATTTGTTCAGTCATTTTTCAGTTGTGTCTGAAGCTTTGTCACCTCATTTAGGGTGTTTGTTTTTGGCAAAGATACTGGAATGCTTTGCCATTTCGTTCTCCCCCTCCTTTTATAGGTGAGGAAACTGAGGCAAACAGGGTTGAGTGACTTGCCCAGGGTCACAAAGCTAATAAAAGTCTGAGGCCAGATTTGAACTCAGGAAAATTATCTTCCTGACTTGAGGCTTTGTATTCTATTTGAACTGTGCCACCTAGCTACCCTAGTCCAGAATGGGATTCTGGAAATTTGATAAGCTTAACCCCCAAGAAGGAGCCAAATGTGAAAGTGATATGGGAACAGCTTTATCCTTGGCCACATCTTAATCACATTTCTACTTTGCTTGGAAGATGAAATTTTAGTTTAAAAGTTTTAAGAGAATGTTGAATTTGCCATCAGTGTCCTAAACTTCAGCCCTGGATCAGTTAATTGGTGGTGGTGTCTATATCAGAAGGCAAGAACAAATGTGTATGAAGATTCATGATGCTAATATCAAATTTTATGATCAGCCCACGATATAAATAAAAGGACTTCTAACAACCAGGAATTGTGAGTTACCTTTTCTGTAACATGAGTTCTCCATACCTGAACCCACTTTCTCTTAGACTCTGTATGTGTCCATTCATTCTTCTTCAGGCTACACTAAACTTTCTCTATGAGGTCATAGAAAACTCTTCAGCCTTGAAGCTGATTCTACCCCTGGACTCTCACTGAAAATATTTTCTGTCCTTTCAGGCTTTTCATCTGTTTGATTGCTTTCTCTCAAAACCTCCATTTTAAAGAGAATATCATATCTTCATTATATTCCAGGATATCCTCCTGATTCTCCTGACTTTCTTTATCAAGTCCCTTTCCAGATATATTCCACTTTACTCTTCTTTTCTTCTCCCTCCCCGTTTTCGGATTTATTTTAGATGGAAACTTCTTGAGGATAAATTATTTTTATTTGTATTAACATTTCTAGCACTTAGTATAGGGCCTAGCACATAGTAAGTTTGTTGACTTGACTTGATTGCATGTACTTGTGATTCTCTGTTGAGAAATATTTTATACTGACAGTCCTTACAAAATACCTCGGTAAATTCCAATTTCCAAAAGGCTGGTTGATTAAATTTTCAACTAATTAATATTGATGAGAAGTGTACTGTTGGGCACTTGAACCAAATCACACTGGAAAATCACCCTTCAGTTATTTTTTAGGTATAACCATGAAGGCATATTGTAGTCAAGCTTTGAGAACCAGACTCATCAATGGAATGAGAGTTAAGATAACCAACCAAGAACTTATGTGAACAATGCTATGTACCTATGAATTAAGGAAGAAATGAAAGGAAAAAAATACCACATCTAAAAAACCATAATAAAAGCTTATATTCCAATAAAAGGAGTATACATATTTAGGAGACTAGTGGCCAGGAAAGGATATCTATTTTTAATTTAGAAAGTCACAAGAATGTTGAGGGGAAAAAAAACATTATGGCAGTCAATTGACAATTATCTTTCTACAAGTAGTGGTCATATTGATTTCATTAGGGTTCCAAAAGCTGGAAAAGAGAATGGAGACAACCCTGAAAGTGCCTGGGATGAAAGGTTATGATTTGGATTAGAGCAGTAGAGATATAATGGACTTTCACCAAACAGGACAACCTGGACTTGGGATGGTGTTCTAGAGGTCCTTCAGGTTTTGCAGGGAGTGGCCTAAGAAGGTCAGTAAGTAGGAAAATGATGGGAAAGAAAGAACATGGTCAGAACTATTTCCATAATTAGAGAATTGTCACATTCTTCATAAGGCCAGTATAATCAAGGCACTGATGTACTTTCATAGTGTTCTATTCCAATATTCATGTGAGGAAAAATAGTGACCAAGTAAAAATTATTCAAATGGGTGAAACTTTGAAGCAAATTTTCATAGTTCAGAATTGAAGTTTGAAAGCCTAGAGGTAACACTGTAACAATTTAAGTTTTTAAAAAATCTGTGAAATTATTTTTTAAAAAGATTATAAGACTAAAAAATGTAAATATAATTGAGCATGGTGCTTTGAATTCAGATGAAATAAAAAAAAGAGCCATGGCAAAAAAATCTTTGGGAATAAACCCAGGTACCTGTGCCAAAGTAGAACCAACTATCTTATTCTACTCTGGAAAATCCAGGGATGCCATCAGGCCAAAGAGTAGAAGTAAGAACCAAGAATGAGAAGATGGAAATGCAGGATGATATACTTTTATGTTTTTAGAATTGGCAAAAATAGGGAACCTGATTCAGATTATAGCTCTTCTACCTCACCCATGATTTTTAATCTACAGTATAAGTCAGCACTAGTCCTAGAAAAATGATGTATTGACACAGTAGAAACCAGAATGAATCAGAAAGAGTAGAGTCAATGATTGGGACAGAGAGAGGAAATTTCCCTGTGTGTAAAAAAATGGGATGCTAAGACTAGACAATACTTTAAATCCACTCAAGGCTATTGATTAATATAGGATAGGATATTTGTAATTTGCTCAAGTAGTATATGATTTGTGGCCTCAGATTACCTTAAACAGTAATAAAATGTTCTGTATAGTTTCTAAGCAGCTATATTATAAATGGCACAGTGATTTAAAAACATAAAAGTGAAACCTGTTTCAGGAATCCCAAGTGATTAGTTTCTGAAGGGAAAACTACCCATCACTCCACCTCCATTAAGTACATGCTGTAATTATGTAATTACTTTAACCCAGTGGAGAAATGGGAAGAAATCAGCTATAGAGTGTTTTTAATAGGGTATTGGGGCAACCTGGTCCATGCTTCATCACATATGTATAATGTCTAGATAATATTATTAGAGATATTAATTTGTCAGTAGTATCAGTTTTTAAGCTTCTATTTGATAATTCCCCCCCAAATAGTCATACTAGATTAGTATTGCTAATTACTGAAAAAGAATATCTTTAAATAAATAAATCTGTGGTTATCCTTATTTTTTTAAAGGATATGGGACATCTTTCACCAATTTTTTAACACCTCAGTGATCATATTATTCCTTCGAATAAGGCATTTGCTGCTAGACCTACCAAAATGTACCACATCTACACTAATTAGGTCAGTCAGGTATTTTAGTTATTCTCCTGGTTGCATCCATGATTTATTATCCTATATTGCAGTCACAGATACTTTTTTTTATTCTCTAGAAAGATGAGATTTGGAGGCTAAGAGAGCTCCTTACATAGAATAGAAGGGCAATCAGTATTTGCTGACAATCACAACTACCATTTGGTGAACTAAATTTAAAATGGAAAAAAATGAACTGCTTCAGATTTGAAACACATCTTTTCCTTTCTTTAAAGATAACCATCTTTTATAGAAATGTTTATGAAATTCCTTGTTTCTGCCCTTAGTACAATAAAGGGTTCAACATTTCCACAATTTACATTTTATTATAAATGTATTTAATTCACAAAGTGTTCTCTTAGTAACTTCTATATAATAAAATATTTTTAAGGATCCAAGGAGAACAAAAGAGATGTTGCAAAAGAAATGTAGTGTGTGTGTGTGTGTGTGTGTGTGAGTGTGTGCGTGCATGTGTGTGTGTGTGTAGGATGGGGGCGAGGATGGTGTATAGAGGCTAACAGTTTAAATGTGCTAACCCACTTTGAAGAAGTCTCCTGGGTGGTCTTTTCACCTATCTACTCATTGGATCAGTCAATGACCATAACAGAGAACTAACTGGTTCAGTCAGAGTGACTGATCCTATTTGACTATATTGACAAAATCAACTTTAAGCATATATTGTTGTCAAACATATTGTTTTGCTAAAGTGCCTATGTAAACATTTGTCCCATTTTCAAAAGGAATCTTGGCAACAAGATCCTAAATCAGAAAAAAAAAAATCCAACATTTACTTGATTTATTAGCTTTTAAAATGTCTTGAAATTAAGAGTGAAACCATTTTTCACAGCTAGTAACCCTTCGAGTAATTCTATTTTCTCCAAAGAATTTAAGTGTTTTAGGTGAAGGATGTCTATCAAACTCTTGCTTTCTATAAGGGGAAAAGGTTGAAGGACCAAGAAATTAATTGACTTTATTCATGAAGAAGTGTACAACAGTGGGGCAGAGTCAAGATGGCAGCATAGAAGCAGGAGAACTCTGGGAGCTCCCCCTCATAACCACCTGAAATACCTATAAAATATGACTCTAAACAAATTTTAGAGCTACAGAACCCACAAAATGACAGAGAAACAAGGGTCCTGCTAAAGGCAGCCCAGCAGGCAGACAGGAAGGATTCATCGCAACATGCTGAGAGCCTAAACCAGTCAAGCCCCAAAACAAGACTGTTGCCCCAGGGCAGCCAGGACAAAGGCTAGAGCACTCAGGAGAATGGATCACCTGCAGCTGTGGCAGTTTCCAGAAATATTAACCCATAAGAACCAAAGACAAAGTGAAAGGTCAGGGGAACTTGGCAAAATTTTGGGGAAAGTAATGGGTCTGGGCTGTCTGCCCCCCAAGGCAAGAAAACAACAGAAAGTCAAGTCAACAACCTGACTGAAGAAAATAACACCTTAAAAAATAGATTAACTCAAATGGTAAAAGAGGCCCAAAAAGCCAATGAGGA
>CM053586.1:294747726-294786924 GCA_028646515.1 Pseudochirops corinnae | reverse complement strand
GCCAACATGGAAAAACAATAATTTTAACTTATGAAACTTTTCTCAGTATGAGGATCGGTGAAGGGAATATAAAAGTATATGTATGTATACATATGCATATATCTATACAGGAGGGTATATATGTGTATGAATACATATGTGTGTGTGTGTATATGTGTAGAGGACACAGGATAAATTGAATAGGATGGGATAATATTTTAAAAGGTGAAATTGAGTGGTGGGAGAGGAATAGAATGAGAGGAGATAGGGAGAGACAGAATGAGGTTAATCCTCTCATATAGAAGAGGCAAGGGATAACTGTTATAATGGAGGGGAAGAACAGGAAGGTAAAAGGTAATGGGTCAACCTTACTATCATTGAATTTGGCTTAGGGAAGGAATGACATACTTTCTAAATTGGGTATCTTGGGCTACAGGAGAGTAGGGGGGAAGGGGATGAGAGGGGGGATGATGGAGGGGAAGACAGGGTGTGGATGGGAGGGTTGTTAGAAGCACACACTTCTGTAAAGGGACAGGGACAAAGTAGAGAATAGAACAAGTGGGGTCAGAATAGGAAGGAGGGAAATATAATTAGTCTTTCACAATATGTCCGTTGTGGAGATGTTCTGCATAACTACACATGTACAGCCTGAATTGAATTGCTTGTCTTTCCAGTGGGGATGGGTGACAAAGGAGGAAGGGAAAGAATCTAAAATTTAAAGCTCTAAAATCATATGTTAAAAATATATGTGTGTTTGTGTGTATGTGTGTATAATTATCATTATTATTATTTACATGCAACTGGGAAATAAGATATACAGGCACTGGGATAGTGAGATCTCTCTTGCCCTACTGGAAAGTCAGAGGGGTTATGGGGGAGGATGTAGGAGAGAACAGATTGGGGGAGGGGATATACAGTGGGATCACTGTTTTGGGGTGGTAGGTAGGGGAAAGATGGGGAGAAAATTTGTAACTCAAAATTTCGTGGAAATGAATGATATAAACTAAAAATAAACAAAAGTTAATTGGGAAAAAAAGAAGTGTACAATAAGATATACAGGGTAATACATGCAACAATTATGTAGTAATAAAGTCATACCACAATTCCAGAGTCTTAAGTCATTTCAGTAGAATATGATCCATCCCACACCCAAAAAACATTGTTTATTGCAATATAATCAATAAGTGGTCATCAAACCAATGCATAAAGATATAAAATGAGGGAAAGCCCATTATCTCCACAAGCTGTCGTCTCATTTTTGAATAGCTTTAATTGTTAAGAATTTTTTTTTTCTCTCTGACATCAATCCTAATTTTCTCTTTGAAACTTCTATCCGTTATTACTGGTGTTGCCAAACACAAAGAATCTAAGCCTGGCAGAGCATGTTATGTCTCAACTCACTTTTCTGAACCTTAGTTTCCTCATCTATAAAATGGGGATAAATATCTCCCAGAGTTGTGAGGATCAAGTGAGACAATACACGTAAAGCACTATGCAAACCTTAACATATTATTAAAATGCTAGTCATTATTATTGGCATTCTATTTGCACTAGCTATACCTTATTAAGTATCTTACTAAAACCTGAATGAAGAATGAGTTTACTGGGTAGAAATGAAATGAAGACAAGTGCAATCGAAGTATATAAATCATTAAATACCTATGTTGGTTGGTCATGTGAAATACTTTGAGGTAATTTATTATATGCCAAAATCACAAAATGAATAACTACATGGTTATGCAGCTTATCTGCACTATGCTATAAATTTGACCCTATTTAGCCACGCTAGTAATATCTGAAGTCTCCATCATTAAACTGTAACCTAATGGGACTAACTTCCAAAATCATTAAGAAATTCAAATAAGTGGAATTTAAGGCAGTTGCCTCAGTTGACAGATAAGCACTACCTATAAACATATCACATATTGACACTAAAAATGGATTACCTGTCTGCTCATTTCTGAATGCATGTTGAGGTGCTTATTTTAATCTAGACAATATAAACTGAAGTTCTAATTACCCTCAAGATTGCTTCATCATTCAATTCTCAGGCTAGTTCTTTAATTCAACAATGTTGTTTGTTTGTTTGTTTTCTTTTTGGTCTGGGACTATGATTTGTGATGAAAAGAATTCTCAGTGGAAAAATTCAAATTTCCACAAGAGAAGGCAAGTTGCTAATCTACAATTTATAAATTTTAAAACTTACCTGGGTCACTGAGAGATTAGGTGACTTTCCTAAGATCACAAATCTAGTATATATCAGAGGTTGCATTTAAATCCAGATCTTCCTGAGAAAGAAGCAAGTTATGAATTAAGCCATATTGCTTCTTGTCAATATACCATCATATTCAAAATATGAACTGATAGAAACTGCTTCTTGTCCTCAGGTTCCCCTCCCATTCTCCAAATTGCTATTCAAATTTGACCTGTATAAAATGAATGCACCTTATAATTAGTCTCATTATATATTGAGGAGTTATGATTAAGGAAGAAGTCATGGAAATCATATGGAATTAGAGAGGAGTGTGTGTGTGTGTGTGTGTGTGTGTGCATGCGTATACATGTGCATGTGTGCATGTGTGTGTGTGTGTGTGTGTGTGTTTGTATGTGTGTATAAGATAGATCCTTTCTGGCATCCGGGGAAAGCCCCTTTTCAAAGTGATGATTTTAAATGCATAAAATAAAAATCAAAATAAATCAATTAGTCTGAATACAGATTGAAACATACTTTTATTTTTTGCTTTCTTAATTTTTCTTTAGGTTTTTTGTCTATGTTTTCTTTCACAACATGAATTTTATGAAAATTTTTTGCATGACTACACATATATGACCTTTATTGAATTGTTTCTCTTCTCAATGAATGGGGAGGGCAGGAAGGGAGAGAATTTGGAACTCAAAAGTTTAAAAACAAATGTTAAAAGTTAGTTTTACGTGTAACTGGGGAAAAATAAAATACCAGTCGTATTGAAATAAAGATGTAATTTTTCTTATCCAAGTTCTGAGACCTCCTGAAATCTAGCCATCAATCCCAGATCATCTGACCTGCTGATAATAGATGGGACAGGTGACCCAGAGAGTTATTCAGTGTGAGAAGGGCCTAGGCATTACACACATTTTTAGATTGTGAAAATATGGACAACTAAAAAAAAAAATCTTTGGAAAAGAAGAGGATTGAGGCATAAATTGATGAGGATGTTAGAAAAGCAAGTAGTATCCCCTGAAACAGGGGTGGTGAACCTGAGGCCTCAAGGCCACAGGGTGCCCTCTATGTCCTCAAGTACAGCCCTTTGACTGTATCCAAACTTCACGGCTTAGAGGGCTGCATGTGGCCTTGTGGCCACAGGTTCCCCACCCCTGTTTCAGGCTGGACCTGAAACAATAATAAAGAAATAGAAATGAAATGTAGAGTTGAGGTACCTTTACTGACATTGATCAATCTGTAAGTGTTTATTACAGTCTTACTATGTGCCAAACACTGTGTTACATGCTAGAGATGCAAAGACAAAACATGAAACCATCCCTGCCCTCAAGAAGCTCATTGCTGTTCAGTCATTTCAGTAACGTCTGATCCTTTATGACTCCATTTGAAGTTTTCTTGGAAAAAATACTGGAGTGGTTTGACCTTTCCTTCTCCAGTGGATCCATTAATCAGAGGTTTAAGTGACTTACTGAGGATCACACAGCTAGGAAGTGTCTGAGGCTGGATGTGAACTCAGGTCTTCTTGACTCCAGATCCACTATTCTACCTACTGAGCTACCACCTGCTTCCAAAGAAGCTTATATAGCATGTTTGTATATCTACAAAAACATTACATACCACTTTTGTCATTAAAAGTTCAAACTGTGATTTTGCAAAATATTTTTTTAGGCAACTTCATTTAAAGGTTAAATGGCCCATTGGACTCCCCCCTCCCCCCAAAAAAGAAAGAAATTAAGCGCAACTAAATTGTGGAAGTGAATCAATTTTTTGGATTAAATAGACTGTACACATGTATTTTGTATTGCTAATGAAAACTTATTGCTTCTTAAATTAATTATCTAAGATATAATTCTATGATCCTATATTTTAATAGATACTAAAGGTACAAATATAATATATACATACTACAGATATATTTATTTTCTTACTATAGTTTACACTACCATTCAAATAGATATATTCTTCAATACTAGATGCCACGAGGGAAATTATCATACATACAAATACAAACCCATCTCACTAAGATGATCTCAGGTGGTGGTAATGAGCTACAAAAACATTGAACTTTTAATTCACAAATTTTAATCTTACGCAAGTGTGCATGCAGTTGAGAATTCCTTAAATAAAATAGAAATCTTGTCCTGTATTGTGCACATAATTTATAACAACAGTTGTTATTCTAAATTATTGTTTTCCCCAGATTTCCAAGAATTGATTTAGAGACAGAGAACATGGGCTCTAATCCTGATTTTCACAACTATTCTGTGACCTTGCCTCAGTTTCCCTATATATAAAATGAGAAAGTTGAATTGGATGACTGTTAATGTGCCTGGCAATTCTAAATTTATGTTATAAAATCATCTATTTATAAGCCAGAACAGTAAATATTGCTCCTAGTTACCAGAGGGCAAATTCCCCTGAGTAACAGGTAGGAGCTTTAGAAGAAATTTAGAATAAAAGAGGAAAAAAGTAGTATTTGGTAAGGTGAATGGAAGAGTTTTAGGTTAGGAATCCTGGGTGTAGGTTTTAACCATTGAATACCATCTCAACTCTCTTCACATATCATCTATTAATATACTGAAGAAGTTAGAAAATTTGATTTCTAAAGGATCCATGGATACTGCATTTTTGAGATATAATGTTTGTTTCCTCTGTTGCAAGGCCAGCATTTTGCAAGATTACTTTTTTTTCTTTAGACAAAGAACAGGAAAGGCTAAATGTCATGATGATGATGCTTCTATAAACACCTTGTAACCTCACAGATTTTTGGTTTCAGGTAGGGGTAGGAAAAAAATCTTCAAGCTTCATTAGCACATAGTTAATGGCTTTCTATTGGCAACTGCTACTCAAATCTAACCTCTCCCTAAAAAAGGAGAAATAATTTTCAATGACTTTCAGTTCTGATCAAGAATGAAATACAAAAGATGCAATTTTTATCCCCCAATCTGCAGGAAAAGAGGTGGGGTGCTGATTGTCAAAACTTTGGCAAGACTAAAGTTTGCCCTGACTAATCCAAAGAAAAAAAAAATCCTGTAAGGCACACAGATAGGTCCTTATTCTGAATCCCTTTCTTTGATTTAGTTGTTCATTCTTGCACTCCTTTTTCTTATGCTCATATCAGAGGCTACAAAACCCATTACTTCCTGGTTCCATTGTAGGGGCCACATAATCCCCCATTATCTTTAAGTTGGTGGGCTAGTGATAGATACATAACACTTTACCATGTACCCTCTTCTCTCTTATCTACATTGTTTGGATCTGGTAGCCCACATGACTTCATGTAAAATAAAAATACTGGGGTTCTAAGAAATGCACAAATTTGTAAAATACTTTCCTATTATAGGGATGAATGGTTGTACGTCTTTATCTTTAGAATTATTACAATATAGAAGTCAAATTTTGATCAATATTCATCAAACTGATATAAACTAGGAAATTTCAAAAAGGATCATCTTCTTCCCATGTCTTTTTAAATATTTAGCCTTCCCATAGACATTCATGACAATTCATGTTTCTTTTATTGTTTAAGTTTCAGCCAACTGACTACCGATCTTCTGTTAAAAGACCTTTAGAGTTGCTGCTTGGGAAGAGAAGTCAATTGAGCCTGCAAATTCCTATCCAAATCAGTTTTATAGTACCAGGTTATATTTCTAAGGGTACCAGCACTGATGAGAAATATGACCTTGATCAGTACTTTCCTTCTCAGGGTCTTCATCTGGAGATATAAGATATCATATAAGAGACATGATATAGATAAGATATAACATAAGATATTTCAGCATCCCAAGACTTCAATTTTGGCACTTTGTAAAGGTAGTATATATGTATGTTTAAGAACAGGGGGAAAAAGTATTAAAAATACAAAACTTGTCTCTTACCAGCTAATTCAGGAATCTGCTATAAATTCATACTTGAAAAAATTTACAATACTGTATATTAAAAAAAAAAGTTCCTGTCGGAAATGACTGAGTCAGTTTGAACTCAAAGGCTCATTTCGATTGTGAAAACACCAAGCAGAAGTTGCACTGTGGTAACTGAACTCTTTATCTTAGTGGCCAACAACCATTTTGTAAATGGGTAATATCATTTCCTTAAACAACTCAGAGTAAAATTAGATTTCAATTTCTCAATGATACATGTTTGTAGAAGGAGAAGTGCTAAGCGCGGCTTCTAACTTTTTCTTCCTTTTGGAACATTGTGGGATAAACAGTTTTGTGACCTCCATGTGTAACAATGAAGGATTTCAATTCTACAAGCAAACTTTTTCAGCGTCCAACTGAGAAGTCTCTTAACTTTGTGGAAAGAAGATGGAGAAATCATTTGTCTTCTTTTCTCAACTAAATATGTCAGACCCAAAGGAAAAAACTTTCTGCAAAGCAATTCATGCAATAGGAAAAGAAGCATTAAACAAAGAGATAAAAAACAGGTAATATATATATATTTTTAGAAAACTGCTAAATAGTAATTTAGAACATATTCATAGTGAAATATTCTTATTTGAAATTTAGAGCTGTGACTATATTACACAATGATGAGGTAGAAAATACTATAAAATATCCTTATGGGAACGGAATACTAATATTTAATTAAAATGTTGAAAAAAACAAGTGGTACATATAGGGCTCCAAAAGAAAACTTTTAGTGAAACATGATCCCATGAAATTTACATAATGAGTATTAATGGGGAATGGGGTCACATTCTCCTCCCTCATATTTATCAAGTGAAACGATAATATCCTCCTTGGTATATTGGATTTTACTACTTTTATTGTTATTACTGTGATCTTTGTTCTTTTGTTGTTTATTTCCCCTAAATTTGTCAAGAATGAAAAAGAGTATGGTTGTTAGCATTTAAAAATGTATCAGCTGAGAAAAACTTATTTCTATTAGTGGGTTAAAAAAACCCATCATAAATGGAGGAGGGAACAATCCTGAAGTGTGTTATTAAATAAAAACTGAGCTTTGACAATTGTTATTCATTTTTTTAAAGCAGCTTATATTCTATTACAGAGTTAAAGAAAAGAGAAATAGACTTAGCCTTCTCCTGCAGAAACCTGAATTCCATGAAGATGTCAACCCCGGTAGATCTGATAACTTGACCAAAAGCACAAGGTGAATATTTTTGTTTTTAAGGCCACTCTAAAAGTTATTTTTACCTTATATTGGTAGTATATATCTATTACATTTTTAAACTTGAAATGAAGGATTTCTGATTTTCTTTTTTTTTAGTAATTGCGCTATTTTTGTGGGGAAAAGAGTAAGAAGATACATAGGTATTTTTTTTCAATAAGCTATAAACATTTTTAAATGCAACCAAAAAGTAAAATATCAGAACACAAAGTTTTTTGGAATGAAGTTAACATCATTGCATATGTTTTTTATTATTTGAAATTTAAACCTTATAGAGCTCTCCATATTTTGAACTCTGCTTTATGATTTTTAACACTTTTGAAAGAAATAATGAGTCTTATAATTCTGTATAATAACTAAAAAGGAAGTCATCTGTTTTCAGATGTTTGAGCATTTTGTTCTTCCTTTTAGCATCAGGTAGTTAAATACACGTGTGTCTTGTTAACTTTAAGTTTTACTAAAACTTTTATGGAAATGACTCTCCAAATGGACCTTACTATTATTCTTTAGTTTTTAAAAATAATGTCAGTAAAAGGCATGCTATTTCATAGAATTATATCCACTATACTATTATCATGTTAATTAGACACAAATGATGTAACTAACTCTAATTTGTCATTATCTTTTGAAATATTTTAATAAGAAGAAATTTAATATATTTAAGTTAGATTAAACTAAAAATAAGAAATTAAAGATATTTGTAATAATTTGTTAGGCTTCCAAAAGTCTACTTAGCAAGCTTCTTCTCCCCTTAACAAAAAAAATAAAAATCAAACTCACAAAGAGGCTGTATATTGTGGTAACATTTCCAAGAGAACGCTACCCAACTTGCCACAGCAAAAATGTTGCTTATTTAGGAGTCAGCATTTCAATGACCCAATTTATTTGCTGTTCAACCTTGCTCCTGGTTAACTGCTCCTCAAAGACCCAAATACTGTAAAAAAAACCTTCAAAAAAAACTATATAGAATTTTTTAATTTGAAAGATTGTGTTATTTTACAAAGTGTCAAAAGAAATTAGACCAAATGTTTTTGAGGACTCCAGTGAAAAGAGGGCTTCTATTATAAAGTAATCTATTCAGACACCTTCTAAAACAAGACAAAAAGAGTTTTCTAGCAGATAGCATATGTTAAGTGAATCACCACAAGGCTACTAAGTGTGCTTTTCATCAAAAAGTATTTCATTTTTTGAACAGTGTCTCCCCTGAAGAAGCAGTGAAATGGGGTGAATCCTTTGATAAACTGCTTTCCCATAAAGGTTAGTAGCAATTTTTTCTAACTAAAGACTATAATTCCATAATGGAAAATGATGCAAAATATGTGTGTAATTAAACAGATATGGCAGTTATCTAAATGAAGTATGATGGGTCATTTAGAGCACTGTGAGTTTCTGATCTACTGTGGAGACTAAAAAGAATATTGTTGAGTGCTGAAATGAAGTATTGATTTATTGCTTTTAAATGTTCCCTTCCATTTAAAGTGTATCATGATGGTAGCAATATTGATGCCACCTTTTTTCCATAAATATGAAAAAGGTAACAAGAAATAATTAAAAACTGTTCTGCCTTGAATAATGAGATGATTCCTTTTGTGAAATAGGTTTCCCAAAGTCATAATGCGAGAAATGTCTAAAGCTGCCCCAGGATTTTTAGTGAGTAGTCTTAATCATACAAAAGTATACAATGAAACTAGTTGGAGTTTATAAACCCATGTTAATAAAAATAAAGCAATGGCTTTCAAAATGTTTGCTGTGTTAACTTCTCTCTTGCACATCAATCTTTCATTAACAAACAGTAACATTATTTAAAGGATAATTTAGAATAAATAAAGAATATTATCTAAGAACTGGAAATAGATGGGATTACTAGAATGATTAGCAAGGAAATAGTGACTGAAAGTAAGTAGGGTGGGGATGATATACGATATAGGAAAACTATGCAATAACAAGAAAAGAAGGAAGTACTGAAAGTACTAGAAACATTTGGAAAGGGAACAAGTTAAGAAAAATTCATCTTTGTTTTCCAAGTTACTCTAACTCAGCAATTTGATAATAAAGTGTCGGGATTTGCATTTGCTTTTTACATAGATTATTACATCTGATAATTTCTTTGAGGAAAAAGAGATAAAAAGGATGAAAAAATGAATAGCATCAGCAGCTTACATGTATATAAGATTTGAAGGTTTGCTCTATCTACATATGGGAATAGTATCTACCTTACAACAATCCTATGAAATGGACACGATGCGTATCATCCTATGTTCTCTCTATTTGCCCCTATTTTACAGGTGAGCAAACTGAGTTCTAGAAATTGAAGGTACTCAAGTGGCCATTGTTAGTAAATCAATCAAGATTCAGACTCAGGTTAATTTAATCTATCCTTATCTAATAACACCACCAGTGAGATGAGGAATTGCATAAAACTTTGGAACTAGAGCTGGAAGGGGTATCAGGTAACATCTAGTTCAAGTCTTTCATTTTATAGATGAGAAAACTAAAACTCAGAGAGGTTGTGACTTGCTCAAATTCACAAGGCCAATAAATGCCTTGGGTAGGCTTGGAATCCAGGTATCCCTGATGGTATCCAAAGCTTTTTCTAATGGTCCTACTGTGTTTATGTGTCATGGAACATAAATATATATACACACACACATTTATATACGTATATATGTATATATACATACATACACATACATATATACGTACATATATGAACACACATATTATATATGCATACATATATAAACATACATATATTTTATGTGTGTATATATATATATATTTATATATAATATATGTGTCTGTGTGTTTATAAACATTACAAATGAATATCACCCAGAAAGCAGCAGAGAGGTGCCTGAGTTAATGTGAACAGGCTGAACAAATAAAGGAGAATTGGAACAAAAGTTGTCATGGGGAGAGTCCATGAATAAAAGCAATAAATCAATAAACTGATCACACTGGGATAACAAGGATGGTGAGCAGTCCAAGGGTTCTACTGGAAACATTGAAATATCTAGAGAAATTGAAGAGGCCTCCAGCACAATGGGGGGATAAATAGAAAGAAAGGATAAGAATTGTGCTGGATAGGCAACCATAGAAGTCAAGTCAAGTCAACAGACATTAAGTGTCTACTATGTGCCAGTCACTGTGCTAAACACTGTTGATAAGAAAAAGGGAATAATAGTCTTTGTTTTCAAGGAGCTCTGTTTCTAGTGGAGAAACAGCATATAAATAACTATATACATATAAAATGCATACAGGATAAAGTAGAGGTAATCTCAAAGGGAGGTTACCAGTATTGAGTAGGCAAGAGGTGAGATCTATGTTGTTTGAATATGCAAACTGCTGAGGTTATAAATTCATCTGAGTTTTTTTTTTGACTGACGGGAAAGTTATATTCAATATACAGAAAAAGTAATTGTTCTTACCATTAGTTTTAATTCCTTCTCCCACCAAATTTACATCTAAAAAGAAGTCAAATTGGGTAAATTGAAAGTAACCTCCTTTCTCTTCTTCTACCCAGCAAAGAAGCAAATGAATAAAGAATATTATAGGATCATGAAAAGTTGGAATTTTAATGTACTTTCAAGATAATGTAACTTGAAAGCTTCATTTTATTTATAATGTTAATACGTAAGAAATTTTGCAACAAACTTTTCCCATTCCCATTTCTGTCTGAGGGAAAGCTAATATCTTCCCTCTGAGATTACCTATATCCACATACATACCACACACATGCACACACACGCATACACACACATATATATTTATCATATGTATATTCTCATTTGCATATCATCCATCCCATTAGAATGTGAGCTCCTTTAGAGTATAAAGTGTGTTTGTCTTTTTTCCACAGTCTTTTACATAGTTCCTGGCACATAGTAGGTGTTTAATAAATTCTTATTAAATATAGTGCTAATGGAAAACATGGGTTCAAATTCTACTTTTGACATCATTGACTCCGTGGAAAAAAATTAACTTTTGTATACTTAGGCAACTCCCTAGAATATATGATTTAGGTCACAGACGGGTTTGGATCCAGACTGAGTTTGAAATCTTTATTGATAAAGGAAATTTCTATACCAGGAACCCTTTTATCCCCCAAGCTAAAAAAATAACAGGTCTTCTATTTGCTAGATACATACCTACTAATTTTTCTGGGAGTTTTGGCTCTGGAATTAGGTAACCTGGGTTAAAATTCTCTTTCTGTTACTTATTGTGTATATAATCTCAGGTAAATTAGACAGTCAATAGGCAATTATTAAGCATAGATTTACTAGTTGCTGTTCAGTCATTTTTCAGTCATGTCTGACACTTTACGATCCCAAATTGGGTATTCTTGACAAAGATACTGAAATGATTTGTCATTTCCTTCTCCAAATCATTTTATAGATGAGGAAACTGAGGCAAATGGGGTTATGTGATCTACCCAGGGTCACACAGTATCTGAGGCCAGATTTGAACTTAAGAAGATGAGTCTTCTTGACTCTGTGCTCAGTACTCTATGCACTGTGCCATCTAGCTGCCATGCATTTACCAGGAACTGTATTAAGCACTGGGGTTACAAAAGCAAAAACAGCTGCTGCATTTTGGAAACTTATGATCTAGTGGTTGATGTGTGTGTGCAACATGTAAATAGCTAGGAATCTTTAAGCTACATAGAGAACAGTTGAAAGCCAATCTAGAAAGGGAAGGCATTAGGAGCTGGGTGCAAGAGGGATAAGATGGGAAAGATTTACTGCAGGAGATAAGATTTAAGCTCCATCTTAAAGGACACCAGGAAAACTAAGAGGCAGAGGTTCTGAGGGAAAGCATTCCCAACATGGGAGACAGTCTATACAAAGTTACTTATATGGAAGCTTGAGCATCATGTTCAAAGAATGCAAGTAGGTCAGTGTATCTGGATCATAGAATACATGACTGTGTAGGAGGGCAGGAAAGGCAGGAAGGACCCAGATTATGAAAGGTCATAAATGCCCAATAGAGAAATTTATATTTCAGCATCACAGTAATATGGATCCACTAGTACTCACTGAGCAGAGAGGTGACAGAATCAAACCAATTGTTTTGGAAAAGGCCTCTTGGAAGCTCAGCAAAGGATGGATTGAAGTGGGGAGAGACTTGAGGCAGAGAGAGTTGTTAGAAAACAATTGTAGTAATCAAGGCAAGAGGCAAAAGGCCCTGAACTGGGGCTGTAGCTATATGAATGGAAAGAAAGGGGCTTATATGAAAAATGCTACAAAAGTAGAGAGGATCATATTCGGCAGCATATGGAATAGACGGGGTAAGAGTGAGTGGACTTGAATGACTCCTAGGACATTGGCCTGTTGGCTGAGTTATTAGAAAGAAGGTGGAACCATTGCCAGTGAAAGCAAGCACTTACTGATGTTTATTGATTGATAAGTTCTGAAGGGCAAAGAATAGATGGGAACCTGGAGAGGGGAAAGGATAATGAGTTATATTTTATAAATGTTGATTTTGAGATGCTTGGGTAGCATCTAGTTTGAGATACCCAAGAGGCAGTTGGAGATATCTTTAACCTTTTACCAGGTCTCAGTTTCCTTATCTGGAAAATGAGGCATATGGACAAGATGTTTAATGAGGTCCCCTTCTAGGTCTGTGATCCCATTATCCTTTGAACCTGTCTTTCTTCCAAACAAACCCGTGAGGTAGGCCATTCAAGTATCATTAGCTTCATTGTAGAAATGGATGAAAACGAATTTAGGCTTCTGTCCCTCTCTGAACTGAGTTACCCTCATTTCCATTATTATAGAACTTGACAGAGATTGTGAGGATATTTATATTTATGAGGATATGATTTAAGAACGTAGTCAGAGTCATCAGAAGAGGACTTTAGTTGCATTACATATAGTTTGCATTATGTGAAGGTGAGTGAAGGCAAAAGTAATCCAAACAAGGTTTTCTAGTATAAAAGACACGGCTCCCAGCATTCCAGAGTACAGTCAGAACCAGATTAAAATATAATTGGAAAATATTTAACAAAATAAATAAAAATACAATAGAACGTACATAATGTTAAGGTGTGGTTTTCTAAGTTAATATGCAACTGCAGACATCTTTATGAATGCTTTGTGAACTCAATTTCTATTTGATTTTGAGCCTACTGACCTAATGCATTTTATTGATTTGCTGAAATTAGATTTACCCTCATAATAAAGCCCTCAGTTAAGTTGTACAATTAATTGGATCCCTTTTTTGCACAAGAAGAAGCAGCTTTGGAAAAACTTAAGCAATTTGCCCAAGGTTACATAACCTATTAAGTAAGAGAATCAAGATTTAATCTTGGTGCTATTGGTCAGCTCCCTTTCATTCCAGAAGAATCCCTGTTCCTTTTCCTTCTATTTTTCCTCTTGAACTGTAGAGAAGCTATGGCTGATTTTCCTTAGCTTAATCTTGGAAAAACAAAAACAAAAAAACATGTTAGAGAGAACATGAGCAGAATATGCAAGTTGTTCTTACATAAGAAAAGAGAGTGAAAAAACATATCACTTAATATTCTGTAAATTATTGTCACCTACCTTTCTATAAGACTGGTGTTGCTTAGGAAAGGAAGCTTACGTTTCTCTTTTACAGAAGATGAGTGCTCCTTAGACTTCTAACCTTCTGCCTTTAATATATTGCACTTCCTCATTTCTAGTTTCCTATTTTCTCTAAGATACAGGACTTCAATGTTCCAGGAAAGCTATGATCTTGAACTGGCCTTATTCATGGTAAAACTACACTACAAATCTATCTGTAAGATTAAAAAGTAAAGTTTAGGATAAACTATAAATGGTGTACATAAAGGGATCATTAGGTCAGAAGCACCTGTTCTACTCCCCGGCAGGGTCAAAGCTCTTGATTCAAATCTTAGAGTAACAACACAGTAATCTAGTGAATAGTGGACTGAGTGGCACTGCAAAGTCTCCTGAATCTTTCCTTGACATCAGAAATTGAAAGAACAGATGCCCAAATTTCAATTTAGGAACATACAATTACATGTATTTCAAATTTGTATGACACATTAAGTTTCTCCCAAAGGTGAAAACTAGTTCTGGGCTATGGCAGACTCTTCTGGCAGCTGCATTAATTTCTGCAGACCTCTGAAGTACCATTTTGTAAGTTACTGTCTCAGGGCAATGATGATGCCATCACAGTGCAAAACTCAATGCAGCAGCCAACAATGGCTAACACAACTTAGGGCAGTAGGGAATAGTGAGGTAGAGGGGAAATAAAAAATACAGAGGACCTTCCTCTGCTGAGCATATTTTTAAAATTTCAGTATTATTACATACCAGAAACAGCAGAGTTTCCCTTTAAGCACCCAAACTTTGCTGTTGAAGGATTGTTCAAGTGACAACTTATTTTTGGAATTTATCCAACTTGTTGGAATTATATAATGTCTCAAAAAGGATTCCATTCAATTAAGACAGACTGAGCAATTATATAATATACATAGCAACGTTCTAGATGTTAGAGACTGTTACAGTCTGACATATAGGATAGAGAACCTGGAGTCAAAAGAGATCTGGGGTATATCCAATGCTGCTTCAAACACATCCTGGTTGTGTAAACCTAGGCCAAACTACTTGATTCTTAGGATGCCAAAACAACTCTATAAGAGTAGGCACTACACAATAGCTATGAATCTGAATTTGGGAGCTCTTGACTCTAATGAAATTATAGGTCCAGATTCCCTCCTCCACCCACTGTTGTGTTAATAATACTTGGGTTCTCTCATCTACCATGGTTATACGTCTTCTTCATGATAATTTACCTAAGGCACTTTTGTTCTTTTATTTGCTTCCTAAAAATAAATTTTGATGATCTTTCTATAATTCTAAGTAGTCCTTCCTAAAAGTTATTTCTTTCTAGAGAAGAATAACTTTTTTTTTTCTGAAGCCCATGATAGCTTAGAGATCATTTAGATGACGAGTGTGTTCCACATATTACAATTGGGTGCTGTCCACATAACAAAGGGAATCAGTTTCATCTAGTAGTGATAAACTAATTCCTTTTCTTAATATCTCAGAATGTATTTGTTAGTTTACTTGGGGAATAATTTACCTTTCTTGAGAGTTGGTTAATAAGTGTGGTATTTGAACAAGCTAACCTAAAGTCAATGTAGCTTCCTTCTTCCTCAAAATACATTGCAGCCTTCCCCAATGCATTATACAACAGGAGATAATCTCATAGTTTCCTACTTTCATATTAGACCTAAGCTGGGCATAAGGTATACTCAAGTCCACTGCAGAGATCAGCATGGATTTGAATGTGTGAATTTCTCTTCTGGATGGATTTTAACAGCCACAGAGAAAGAGAAAGAGAATCCTTTAGGTCTCCAAGAAAAGTTCCCTAAGAATGTTTCCCCTCCTCCTGGCTAAGAACATTTGGCCACATGACTTGCAATTTAAAATATCCAAAACTAGAGAGCAGGTTCATTTGCAAACAATTTTGTGACTTGCTTTTAATTCTTCTTATCTGCCTAATGAAAAATCATTATTCTTTAATCTCAGCTCAATACTCACTAGGATATGTATGTACATACATGCATATGTATATATACATGTGTTCACATACATACACATACATATATGTAGAAATATATTTCTAAATAAGATACTAAATAAATATGACTTTGGGAAATAATCACCAAAATGCAAAAGGAGAAAAAGTGTAATGATGCAAACGGATCCAACAAGGGAATGTTCTTCATTAAAACTCAAAGTGTAAATGGCCACTCATTTGTAGTGCTTAGTAATATTTCAGAGGAGGTTATATTTCAGTGAGCAGCTGGGTTTCATTTAATGGCCTCACCGTATTCTGGAGTATCCCAGATATAAAGTAGTTTCATTTCCTTCATTAAACAGCAGTATCCCATATTGTCTCTATTCAATACCTCTAATAACAGGCTGATGGCCATACAAGTGTTTTATCTAAAATTGAATTTTGCCTAATGCACAGTGTTCTCTGTGCACAACAGGCACTTAATCAATGTTTGTTGAATGGGCTTATTAAAATACTTCAAGAACTGTTACCATTTTGATCATGCTTTTCGGAATATCCTATAACTTAAAAGTCCTCAAAAATATGCTTCTGAAGAACAGAGTACTAAAGATGCCCTCTGATTGGCTCTGAATATAGTGAAAATATCATCTCCTTTATTCTGAATATTTTGGGCACTCCAGTAGAACATCCATTTCATTCAAATGTGTATTCACTCTATGCTCATGAATGGTAATATCTCAACACCTCATCATGTGAATTTCTTGCTAATTTTCTCCCAAATATTTTGTAGGATACTTATCTGATAGGATAAAGGAGAGTCTTCTAGATGTTATAATTTTTACTCATTAGCATTCTCTCCAGTTATGTAACAACATTGTCTCATATCAATGTTACACACACATACATATATACACATATATATGAATATATAATATTATATATCATATGTCATATCATAGATTATATCTATGAATATACACATATATCAATGTTACACACACATATATGTATACACATATACATGAATTATCTTTGGTCATGATACATTATATTTTATATTATAGCCCTCAAATTTTATGTCTTATAGTCTTATATAATATATATGATAAATTAGTATATATCACATAAATTAATATATGCATTTATGTGTAAGTGGATTTATTTCAGTATATGTATATACTATACATATATGTATACATACATATAAACATAAATATATACATACATACATATATTCACCTTTACACACATATATACATCACCTATCCAGGTGTATAGAGTGGTATGCCTTAAGTCCAGAAGGCTAAAATTCAAATCTGGCCTTAAATATTAGTTGTGTTACCCTGGGCTTCTTCTCCAACTGCCTCAGTTTCCTTAGTTTTACAATGGAGATCATAATAACACCTACTTCATAGAGTTGATGTGAGGATTAAATATTTGCAAAATGCTTAGCATTTGGTGCTAGTAGGTATTATATAAGTATGATTATATTATATTATTATAACTATGTATTATATAGAGTATGATGTTGATGTATAAATGTATATGTATATGAACTGATAAGCCAGATTCCTCTGAAGACTAGGTATCTATTGATGCAGAAAGAAAAAAATCATAACAAATGAAGTTCTGGGAAAAAGGATATTTACTAGATGGCTAGCCAAGTTCTAGTCTCAAAAATGACTTCTATGTGATTTCTTGGTTCTGTAGAGAGTTCACATTCTCTCAGTTTTGCTTGTGGTTGTCACTTTCAATTTGGTGGTTTAACAAAATCATATGGCTTAATGTTCTTATTTACTCCCATGCTCAGGAAAACAAACAAACAAACCCAGGAAAGTACTATGCCATTATTTAAAAACTGTTTTTGCAGCCACAGATATGGGAGAGAAAGGTCTTTTAAAGGTGTCATCAAATCAGTTTTTAAAGATGTGTGCTTGATCTGTTAACTAACGTCAGCTGCCTAAGGCCCCAGATTCCTGAAGTCTGGAGAGAATTGCTGAAACCAGTTTGCAACAATAATTTAAAATTTAAGTAGACTTGGGATTTAAAGATAATGGAAACTGCTTATGACAAGTTGATCCAGCAAATGGCAGCTGGTGAAAGGAATTCTGGGGTAGGAAAATTAAATGAATTATACTTTCAAATTGTATTTCCTCCTTAGGCTACTGTGTTAATAAGATAAAAATAGGAATGGAAACTATTATTTCACCGGTAGAAAGAACTCACAAGTGGTGAAATTCCATGTATGTTCTCTTTAACTTAAAGATTTTTGAACAGTGGTAGGTTAAGTGACTTGTACAAGGTGATACAGCCATTATAAAGCAAGTGAAAATCAACAGGTCACTTCTGGAGTTCTTATACCATCATATTAGTTTAAAACTTCAAGAAGAGAGAATAACTATGACAATTATCTTTAACTCTTCAGAATTATGGTTTTATGGTGAGTTGGGAAAACTTCAATTCATAAAGTACCTAAAACCACAATTGACAGGTCCCATTCTCTTTTTTAAAGAAAAACAACACTTAACATGAGAATCTAATAATGAACTCTAAACATAAAATAATAGATTTATTGCTTTAAGGACCCGTAGAAGCCATAGAGTTCAGTCCCATGACTTTCCTAAAATTGTGCAACTATTTAAGTGTCAAGGGTGGGATTTATAAGAAGGTTTCCCTTACTCCAAGTCTAACACTCTATCCTGTGTTCCACAATACTCCAAACAGTCAAGGGAAAAGAAGTATTGAATCAAACGGCAATCACTTGCTTCTTCTTTATACTTCATACTTGGTGACGGTTTTGTTTTTGCTGTTGTTTTAAAATCCTTGCTGAGTTGTACAGAAAAGTAAACAATTTGGATAATTTTGTCTCTAGCCCAAAGAGCTAAGTAATCTGTAGCCATGGTCCCACAGAATGAATCTAAACTTTTTCATACTGGGGAAGGAGTTTCATCTAGGACTTTCAGTGCAGTCAAGGATGAGGGCAGAAACAGCACAAATGTATACAGCTCAGTTAAGGGAATACAGGTTTTTCAAGCAGACATAACCAATAGATAACATTGAGAGATATCCTCCTGATAATTGAATGTGAGTGGAGTTAGAGCTTATGAACTTAGGATGCCATCTTCTAAATCATTGGTAAAATGTTGAACATAACTGGGCCAAATATACAGTCCTATAACAAAACAAAAATAACTCTATACATACAACCAACCATACTCACATCTAGTCTTTATAAGTTACTTTCCATGAGTTATAATGACCAAAAAGCATTTATTAATCACCTACTATATGCCCCCATGGAACAGTACAAGATGCTTGGAATAACAAGAGAAATGCAAATCCTTGACTTCAAAGAGTTTGCTTTCTTTTGGGAAAGACATATATAAGAAAGATGCAAAATTCTTTTAAATTTTTGGTAAAATTGAAATTTATTATTAACAAATTGAACATTTACATATACAAAAAGGTGAGAAAATAAGGTTGTAAATGACATTTGGATATATTTTATATAGCTTATTTTAAATATATATGTGTGCATATATAGAATTTAATGGGATAATACAACCATTTGTTTCCCTTTCTAAACTTTCTTCTACTTTTCATTATATTTTTAAATATTTCATGATGCTTTTTTCTCCTCCTCCTCCCTCCTATTTACTTCTCCTCCTCCGCCTCCTGCTTCTCCTCCTCCCTCTCTTTTCTCCTCCGCTTCCTCCTTCTCTTCTTTTTCATTCTTGTCACTATCTGTATGAGAAATCTCTATTCTTCCTTCCCTCAAAGCTCTCTCATACAGTCAAGAAAAATAAAATTTTACTGTATTGGTACTATCTGAAATAATTCATTCTGTATCTACATTCCATTACCTCTTCACCCATTCTTCCAAAGTCATGATTATACATTTCTTCTTTCACAGTTCTTAAGACTTTCAAAGTTCTTGTCCTTTATATTTAGACAAAATGAACTGAAAATAATTAGGTATTTTTAGGGAAGAAGAGTACTAGTAGCTAGAAGAATAAAAAAATCATGTACTATAGAAAATTATTTTTGAGTTTTGTTCTGAAAAAAATGAAGTGTTTCTAAGGAACCAGAAGTAGACAAGTGAGTTTATTTTAAGCATAGGGGCAACCCCTGTCAAGTTACAGAGATTTGAAATGGAGTTTTGTGTATGAAGAACAACAAGAAGGCTAGTTTTCCTAGACCATGGAATAAATGAAGAAAGATATTGTGTAATAAGATTGGAAAGGTAGATTGGAGTAAGGCTGTGGAGACTTTTTAATGTTTTGAAGGTAATATAACAACTACAGTTATAACAATAACAATTTGCACTTTAAGGTTTGCAAAGCATTTTAAATATATTTTCTCATTTTATTTTCACAACTCTGGAAGAGAGGTGTCATTCTTATCTCCAGTGTATAGATCAGGAAACTGTGAAGCAACTTACCCAGGGCCACACAGCTAGTAATGCCTAAGACCAGCTTTGAACTCAGATCTCCTGATTTCAGATACAGAATTCAAAAATGTATCCTCAAAAGAGTCATTTAAAGGATAGCAAGTATCATCATCCCCATTTTACAATGAGTCAAATGAGGCTCTGGGAATTTCTTAACTTGAAACTATTGAAGCATTAAATCAGAACATGAGGAGGCATTTTTTTTTAAATGGCATTTCTTTCTGCGTTACTTAGAACAATCAACTTTTCATTGTTTTCTGGAGAAAAAAAATTGTTTCATAATGTACTTTAAAGAAGTGCTACTAAGAAGAGTCAGAGACTAAACTTAAATTCAGTAGACTCACTTTTTTTCAATTTATCAAAAAATTGTCAGATTTATGCTAATGTCAAGTATCACAGTTCTTCTGAATGCACCATTCCTGATCACACTGGACTGGAGAATATCTATCTCATCACTATTTGTGCTATTCTCTAATGTCAAACGTTAAAAATCTTAGATGAATCTTAGATGGTTGTAATCTTTCAAAGATATATCCTTTGTCTCTTTCATTTCTTTTTCTTTATTGGTAGATGGATTTGATGCTTTTACCAGGTTTCTTAAAACCGAATTCAGTGAAGAAAATATTGAATTTTGGGCAGCCTGTGAGGATTTCAAGAAAAGTCAAGAACCCCATCAACTCTTCCATAAAGCACAAGCAATATATGAGAAATTCATACAGAATGATGCTCCACAGGAGGTATAGTAAAAAAGAAGGAGAGAAATAGAAAAGAATTGAAAGAGGGGAAAGGTCAAATAAATCTAAAAGAACTTAATAAAAGTTGTATCAGAGAAATCCCACTTGGTAAAAATGAATACATAGGGCCATTATACACTCTGCTTCAAAGTTCAGAATTATGTTAGATGAATAGTGGTAACAATATTAATATTTTCAGGAAGTATATAAGTAAATAGATACTACCAAATATATCATGTGCCCTTATCCAAACATATGTGTAGATAAATAGATACATGTAGATATATACATACAAACATATAAACACATACTGTGTATGAATATATATGAATCAGTATAACAGTGCCCAGCCTTAAGGGTAGGAAGATCTAGGCTCAACTCTTACTTCTTATGCACACAACCCAAGTAACCACAAATATTTAAATGTTCTATGCCACAAGCAACCCTCTTAGACTCGAAGTTACAGATTAGTTTTTGACCTACATAAGCATAAGGAGTTTGCTCAGCCCTGCATTTCTTATACTTATGAAGATAAAAAAATAAATATAATACTATGCCACAGATATACATATTTGTGTAAGGTCACTACACACACACACACATTGTATATATCCATCTTCCTATATACCTAGAGTTTAAATTAACTTGTCTTATCAGTATATACATATACATGTATATATGTGTGTCTATTTATCTATCTATATGTCTATCTGTCTTTAGAGAGAGAAATAGATGAATGGACAGATAGGTAGACATCTATATCAATCTGAAGACTTAGATATATGGATGTAGTTATATAGAGAGATACAAGATAGACAGATAGACTGTTTGGGCAAGGTACCTAGAACTTGAGAATTCATTCTACATTTCCCCATTCTTAGTTTTCTATTTTCCAACCAAAGCTCTCAGAATCAAGTTTCTCCCAATAAATACATAAACAAAAACATACTGATTCACTTTCAATGTATCAAGCTTGCTTCATTTTATATTGAAAATTTAATGGAATCACAGAAATTAAGAATTTGGGTTCCCACCTGATTATAGAAATATCTTCCATGAGAGCTGGCATAGGGGTGACAAGGTCCTTATATATTTGTATGTGTCACACCACCCACACACACACACACACACACACACACATGAATGTATGTGTTTGTATAATGACTATAAATATGACAATTTCAAAGCAGTGCCTGCCAGATATTAGAAGTTAGGTTGGGATATAGTGGTGAGGAAAGGGAATCTAAGCTTTGTAATGTGTGTGGGTCTTTTCTTCCCCACCAGGCATACTTACAGGCAGCTAGGTAACTCAGCAGGTTGAGCACTAAACCTAGAATCAGGAAGATCTAAGTTCAAATCTACCTTCAGATACTAACTATGTAAACTTGGTCAAACCACGTAATGTCCGTCTGCCTTTTTTATATCTAAAAAGGATAGAGAGAGTAATAGTAGCACCTATCTTCCAAAGTTGTTGTGAGGATCAAATGAGAAAATATTTGTAAGGTGCTTTGCAATCCTGAAAGTATATATCATGCTACCAATTATTACCACCCTTACTCTAATGATCACATTCATAGAGAAAAGCATTGAAGAGGACAGCAGGGCTCACCTTCACCCATTCTCCTCATCACACTATCAAAGCTATCTATCTGCCTCATGTTTTAGCATAGAAGAAAATACATGGATGACCAAGATCCAAATACTCAGTATTATCTGTTATGGGAAGTTTATAACAATCTTTACTTCGGGTAAGGGAGTTGGGTATGAGGAGAAGAAATCTTTTTATTCTGACATTCATAAAGAAATGGTCTATATTTTTATGATTAGTACATTCTCCTACTATCCCCTGTTTGAAAATAAAAACACAGGCAAGTCACAATGTATTTATCATTAGTCATGATTTCATATGAATGTGTAAGAGAACTTTTCAAGTAGTATTAAAAATATATGTACAATAAAGTCAAAATGAATATAAGGGAGGTCTATAACATATAGTATATAATAAAAAGTGGTTATAAATAGCTGGGATAATTAGCAAAGTCCTCCTTCAAGAGGTGGCATATGAGTAGAAACTTGAAAGAAACTAGAGATTTCAAGAAATGAAGAAGTGAGATAAGTACTCATTCCAAATTTTGGAGATTGTACAAAAGCAGAAATTTAAGAGACATAATGTTATCTTTGATAAATAGCAAGAAAACTACATGGGCTGGACTTGTAGAATACAGTATAATCAAACTGGAATACATATATATACATACACATATACACATATATACATACATACACACACATATATATTTATATATATATATATATATATATATATATAACATGTGTGTGTTTGTGCACCTATGTGTATGTATATTATATGACTGTGGTTGTGAAAATTTTAAGTCATCCAAAAGAGAAGGGTGTATTTGATACAAGAGGTAGTAGTGAAATCCTGGAATTTATTAAGCAGGGAAATTAAATGGCATTGGTCCCATACTTTAGGAATATCACCATGTCAATTACATAGACAATAAATTGGAAAATGAGGCAAGGAGATCAGTTACTTGAAAACAGAGCTTAGAAATGATGGGAAATTAAACTGGTAGTGGTTGAGTGAGCAGAAAGGAAGTATCTCTGAGAGATATGGGGCAAGAGAGAACTGATAAGACTTAGAGACTGACTGTAAGAAACACTTAAGAGTTAAGGATGCCTTTGAGGTTAGGAAGTTAGGTGGTCACAACGAAAAAGTGATATCTAAAGAAATAAGCAAGTTTGGAAGAAGGGTGGATTTGAGGACAAAATGAGCTCCATTTTGTACATGTTGAGCTTGAGATAGATTGGGGGGGGGCATCTAGCATCAGTTAAAATGCATTCTGATTGCATTTGAATCTGATGATTTGACAATTACCTATTGTACCCTGTTTAACATAACATGATTTTCCTTTCTATGCTAAGATCTTAATTTAAAGATACTTAGGATGAGTGTGAAAGTAGTACAGAAAGACTCATCAAAGATCAGAAATCTATAACAGGTTAATGGCATTTATATTTTCTTTTGCCTACCTGGGACCATTTGGCCCCTATGCCTCACAGAAAGCACAAGCATGTCATATCCTCTGTGTCACTGGCTGCCTTTTCTTAGAAATTGATGGTTATCTTTCCTTATTTCCAGTTCATTATCAGTGTTTCCTCTTAAAGGCCTGCTGTATAACCAAGCATACTGTTAACTCTATACATGAGATACTTTGCAGGCAAACAAAAGGTTGGATGCTGCAAATCTCTTACTTACTTGCATAAACTTTGAACCATTCATTATTTTCCCCTCTAGATTTAAGCATTGATGATTCTTACTAAAATAGAATTCAGTAAAAAATTTCCTCATTTGGACAATTTAATATATAGGTAAATTAACAAAAATGCACACACATGAATTAGGTTATCGTCCATGAAAGCTAGGTTCCTGTTGGGAAGAGGTATCTTCTGATGTTACAAGTGATAACTTTTAGAAGAGAAACAGCTAGAGAAAGAGACATAACAGAGGAAGAAAGGAGAGAGAAACTGACCTTATCTTTTTTTTTTCAAAAATTAATCCCATTGATAGCTCTTATCTTCTTATAATAATGTCTTCCCCATTATGCAGGTTAATCTTGATTTTCACACCAAAGAAATAATTTTTAAGAGCATCTCCCAACCAACCATTCACAGTTTTGATGCTGCCCAAAGCAGAGTTTATCGACTTATGGAGCAAGACAGCTATACACGCTTTCTGAGATCCGACATCTATTTGGACTTAATAAATGGAAGACCCCTCCGAACAACAAACCTTCGAAGGCGGTCACGTTCCTTTACTTTCAATGAATTTCCAGGTGAAAAACCAGATCTTGCTATTTGGCTATAAAAAAACATTCTTAATTTTACTCATGTATCATGGTAAGCTATTCCAACTTGACTCACATAATATTGACTATTAATATTTATAAATTTAATCCACTTCAACTTGTCATTTGGGTGAATTTAAAAATACAACTTGGAAAACTTCTTTGGAACTTGGAAAACAGCAAAGTGATGCAGTGTAATAAGTATTGTGTTCATAAATACCTACATTTAAAAAGCATTCCTTTTAATCTATAATTTTCAAAAATAGAAATTATCCTCAATGTATATGTGAAGTGATAATTATACATTCAGTAGGATCAAGAGGACAAGATTTGCAGAAAACTTAACAATAGTTTATAAACTGTATTTTTATCCATATATGCATATATTCTACATTTTTATATTAAAAAAGATAATGCGCAAAGAAGCAAGATGAAAAAGGAGATAGAGGGGATAGCTTTTGAGTAAATAAGATCTGAGTTTAATTCCTGCCTCAGGATAAGAGTAGGGATAGAGGATAGAAACTAGACCTGTGATTTCGCTGATGATGAAAACTTAGGAATGTGTAAATTCCCTCTACAATGCATGTTTAAACATTCTGTGCAACTTATCTTAGAATTGGCCTATAAGTAGATTTTTTTCAAAACTATATGATTATAATATACATTGTTTTAGATAAAACATATAGATATATGCTTTATTTTAGAAATATTTAATTTTCAATGGGTGTTTCCTCATATTAATGTCTCAATGATTTGAATGATGCTGTACAATTAACTTTCCCATCTTTGTGTACTAGAAATGAAGAGAAAAATTAAAGAATTTACACTAAAATTTTCTTTATCTTTAGTGCTCATTCTACTTTGACTTATTACATTCTAGAACTAGTTACTAATCATTCACTATTAATTAAATTTAATATGTATACATATAAAATTATTGTTGTTATAAAGTATAAAACATACTGAGTTTTTCCATCACTGATTTGAATATTTAGTCAACTTTCTCTGGCTATTTTGAAAAGTGGTACCATTTATCTTTTTGTCTTTCCAAGATCCCTTCTAAAAGACAAGTTCTGTATTTGTGTTTTTCTCCTATTTATTCATTTTTAAGCCACAATTATTGCTGTTTATGCATCTGGTAGAAAGTTGACGATGGCCAGCTATACCCTCATTTACAAGGTATGGATCAAGACCAACTTGCTTCTCAAATCCTGATCAGTCCTGTTATGGGGTAATAGCCTTCAGAATCTATCAACCTATTCACTGTTCATCAACAAACACTACCCGAGTCACCAGTGTCTTTGGCAATATACTAGGTATAGCAGAGTCTTTGTAAATACTACTTTTGTTTCAATGAACTTGTTGTCTTGGGTGGGGAGGGTAGATACCAAAATGGACAAATGGACAGACTGAATAAGAATCTAGAAGACTAATTCAAAATGTATGACTGTGCTGGACACATAACATTCTTTGAAGATGACTTCCTTTTTGTCTTTGTAGATGCTTAATCATGTTGAATAACACAAGTCATGATCTCAAAATGACACCTTTGTGAAAATAAAAATCTACATCTATGTATGCATGCATATATTTTTGTGTATATGTACACACTGAAATTTAACATGAGTTATTCGTCATATTCAGATTTTCTATGAATTCAGTACATTTCTTGACATTTCCCATAATGTCTGAGCCCAGAGAGTGATTAGCAACAGCCACATTTGAATCCAAAACATATGCTTGTCAAAAAGACTATTTTATGGAGAAATCACCCAGGGCAAGTGTTCACATGGTGGTAAGAAGAAATGACACAAGAACACTCTCAAGGTCTCTGTTAAGAACTTTGGAATTGATTGTGTGACATGGGAGACACTGGCACAGGATCGTTCAGCATGACGTGTCTGCCTCAGTGAAGGTGCTGTGCAAAGCAGAATTGAAACAGCTCAAACAAAACACAGAATGCACAAATTTAGAAAATCCACCCCAAATGTTCACATGTGGTAGAGAATTCTGGGCTCATACTAGTCTGATTAGTCACAACTGAACACATTGAAACTTGACTCTAGCATGGTGATGTCATTTTGGTCCTCTTCAAGAATGAAGGATCTGGAGTCAAGAAAAACTGAGATCGGATCTGTCATCAGACACTAGTTGTGTGATTCTGAGAGTCACTTAACGATGTTTGCCTCATTTCCCTCAA
Source organism: Pseudochirops corinnae (assembly GCA_028646515.1). Taxonomy (NCBI): domain Eukaryota; kingdom Metazoa; phylum Chordata; class Mammalia; order Diprotodontia; family Pseudocheiridae; genus Pseudochirops; species Pseudochirops corinnae. The sequence goes on along the minus strand of CM053586.1, from coordinate 294,759,851 downwards.
CTAAACAAAGGCTATCATAACAGCATCTACTTCCTAGAGTTGTGAGGATCAAATGAGATATTTGTAAAGCCCTTAGCACAATGCCTGGTACATAATAGATATTCAACACATATTTGTTCTTTTCACCCTTCCCTAATCCCTAAAAACTGTGTGACTTCAATTGAGAGGACAGTTGTAGAAAGCAGGAGCATGTGGAGAAGGTTATGTATGGGAGAAGTGTCATGGGTATTACTCACTATGGGGATGAGAGAGGTAGACACACATGAAGCGGGCTTGATTGTTTCTAAGAAGAAAAAAAACAGTGGAAACCTAGAAGTGGAAATGACCTCCTATTTTAAGAGGGAAAGCTGATTGTCACCAGGCTATCAATAAGATAAAAGATGCTAAGACTTTTTTACCCAATAAAGAGGTACAGTGAAACACCAGGCACTTTCTCACCTAAAAGCAAAAATCTTCCCAGGAACTGTGCCTGTAGAATTTCCACTCCCTATTTATTTAAGGGAGAATATAATCATGAATCCATGGGGGGTGGGAGAGAAGAGAATACATATTAAGTGTCTACTATTTACCAGGCATTGTATTAAGTGCTTTATAAATATTATCTCATTTGATCCTCACAATAAATCTGTGATATATTCCATTGTACAATTCAGGAAATGGAGGCAGACAGAAAACAGATGACTTTTCCAGGTTTACACAGCTAGTAAATATCTGAACCATATTTGACTTCAGGTCTTCCTTCCTTCCAATCAAATAAATGTTTATTAAGTACCTGCTATGTGCAAGGCAGTGTGCTATGTGCTGGGGATACAATTAATAAAAATAAATAGTCCCTGCCCTCAAAGCTCTTACAATTTAAGGAGGAGACAATAAACAAAAGGAGGCAGGAAATCAGAGGCAGAGCAAGGAGAGATGGGACACCAGGGGATACCTGGGACTGGGATGTCTTGTTCCATGGAGTTGAAACCAGACAGGGCAGTAGATGCAAAGTAGAGTGAGCTGAGTCCACATTATGCCCTTCATGAAGGAAGGCATTGGGAGGAGTTTGGTTCTCCACCCTCCAGACTTCCAGAAGGGAGAGAAGACTGAGGAAGTTGGTACCAATCAAGGCTTGAATTAACAGCATAGTTAGAAATGATAGGCTTATACTACTGGGAGGGGCATCTTGTTTCATGGAACTGAAACCAGGCAAGGCAGCAGATGCAAAGTGAAGGGGTCTTCCTAACTCCAGGTCCTATGTTTTATCCATTGTGCCACATTGCTGCCTATAGTAGAGCTGGAAGCAATCTCAGAAGTCTAAGCCTCTTCTTTTACAGATGAGGAAACTGAGTTCAGAAAGATTAAGTGTGTTATTTCAGTCCACATAGGTAATAAGTATGAGAACCAAGGTTTAAACCCAGGTCCTTTGCTCCCAAGGACAATGCTCTCACCATACGATCACATTAGCTCTGCAGAAGACTAAATTTCTCTTTGAAGATGACCTGATTGCATTTACTCGAATTCTTTCCTAATTGTTTTAATCTCAATTAAATATTTCATAACTAAAATATATATGTTTTGTTTTATCTGTGTTGTGTATAGATTTCGAAATTATTTAAAGGTACCCAATCGATCTGGACTGGGGGATTATGCCAACTGAGGTACATATTTCAAAACACATAACATTATACTCAGTAATTCCAAAAGGGAAAAAAAAAAGTCTGTAATGGAGTAAAAAGTGTACTAGCTGTATAAATATTATTTGGGGCATGAGTGGGAAAGGAGGACAGAACGATATAGCCTCCACTTAAAGCAATGTGAAATACTGAAAGTACAGGTAATTTGGGTACAGATAACTATTAGTGTTTTTAGCTAGATGTGCTCAATCAGGGAACATTTATAAGAAGAAGTAGGTTTTGAACTGGATTCTAACAGGAAAAAAAAAGTGGTTAGGTGGAATAAAGTGCTAGTTTTAGAATCAGTTCAAATTCCATCTCTGCTGTGAATGTGAAAGGTGAGCTTTTCTCTTCTCAGAGTCCAAGACCTCTTTCTTGCCCTTCTCCACATCGTGTTCTCTGCTCTTTTGCCATCATCATTATTTCCTTTCCTCCTAGACCTTGGGCTACTTCCTTCGCTTCAACTGCTTTATATATTTCCTCCATTAAAATGTAAACTCCTTGAAGGAAGCAACTGTCTTGCTTGTTTATATTCGCATCTTCTAAGATTAGCATTGTCTTTGTAATATGTTAAGCATTTAATAAATGCTCCGTCTGTCTATCCATCCATCAGCTATGTGTCATCTATTTGTGTAGCTTTGGTCAGCTTACTTAACCTCCCTGAATCTCAGTTTACTCATCTATAAAATGAGAGTTGGGCTAGATAGCCTTTGAAATCCCTTCTAACATTTGATTTATGATGCTCTGAAAAGGACCAAGGAAAATAGGATCTAGGTAGGACTGGTTATTCCAAGCATGGAAAAATGTAGATATGTATAGCTTATTCACAAAGGTCATCCTGACTAGAGTGAAGGATATAGGAAAAAATATCTATTTGTGATGGCTGCTATCCTGTTCTTTGAGACAATGTGGACATTGGGCCACAGAAAGAAGTAAATACCTAATCTAATCAGTGATTACAGATACTTGATGTTTCACAGAAGGATGAGGTACTTAATTGAAATGTAAGATGCAATGCTTAAACAGATTAAAGATTGTGAATTGACTTTACTTTTTTTCCCCAAACTAATTTAAGATATCTGCAGGTAGACTTCTATTGTATTTATACCAATAAATACTTCATCTTTATGACTCATTCTTTGACTTTTATTTTGTTAAGTAACTACTATTGCTGCTTACAAAGAATTATTTCTCAATCAAATTTAATGTACCTTTACCTGGGGTAGGAAGTGATGATCATTAATTGTCACAGTGAGAACTATGTGATTTGAATATTCTCATCACTAGTAAAGAGTAAATAGTAAGTAAACTTGAATGCTTTTCCACTTTTTCCTTAGGCTAGTTTGGGCTAGTCCTTTGAGAAAAGGATGTCCATATCAAGACATGAAAAGGACAATTGGGTTAAGGTAATTTTTTATCATCATATCCCCAAATAAAATCTAAACTTTTTAGTGTCCTTGAGCCCAAGACATAAATGAAGTGTAAATTAGGGAGGATTGGGTGGGGGAAGGAGGTGTTCTTTAAGAGACACAATGACACTGCTCATGGATGAGTTTCTGTGTGGACAGAGGCTAATGAGTTGTGAATATTGGGAACCAGAGGAGGAAATCCGACTATTCATAGCTATAGCTGCCACCTAAGGTCTAGGATACCTTAAAAAAAAAAAAGTGTGGCTGCCCTTGACAGAATGAAGATACTAGAAGAGAGTATTTATGACCATGCCAGCACAGAACAGAGGATAACATTTATTAGGGGACATCAATAAACAAAGTCAGCATGGAGGCTATAGACCACACTAACCAGAAGCAGTAAAACAGACCTTGTAGAATTCAAAGAGGACCTTGGTAAAAAAAAAAAAAAAAAATTCCATACTAGAACACTGAAGAACATGTAATTGTAGGTTTGAAAACAAAAGAGGATTTCAACTTGTCCAAACCATTTGTTGTACAAATGAGAAAAGTGAGATGCAGAAAAGGTAAGTGAGTTTCCCAAGGTTGTACTAAAAAATAATTTGCGGAGACAGAATTTGAATCTAGGACCTTTGGCTTCAAATCCAATACTCTATGTAATATCAATGTGTACTTTATAGAATACTGAAAATCTGTGTAACACTGCTGAACAATAGTATCCTGAGACTTCCCAGTTGCAGAATGTTTATTTATCATTGCTCTCTTTTCTAGTAAACCTTCATTTTAATATGTGGTAATCAGCAAACTTGTAAATTGTGGAGATTGTGTCAGTGGTTTAGACTAACAAGTAGAAAGATATTACAAGTATTTTGACTAGGAGCTCTAATCTGAAGAAGTGTGATATCCTCTAAAGTAACCCAGGATCTTGATGCCAGCTATGAAAAATGGATTACATATGTACAACATATTGAAGAGGGAACATCCAGTGAAAGATTTTTTAACAATTTCCTTTAACTCATCCCAGAAACGCCTAGTACTACTGACTTAAATTGATGATGAGGGTTATTTGAATTTAGAAATGTGTTTTAAAATTTTTTTATAGATTTGCCATTTTTACCAAAAGTAAAGATAGTGCTTATTTAAAACCAGAAAACACTTTATGATATTTTACTTGAGTATGAAAATATTATGACATTATGATGAGGGCAAAAATTGATCTTAAGACACAGACAAATTTAGTTTGTCATCTCTGCATAATACAGCCCAATTACTATCACTTGGGGGAGTTGGGAGATACAGAGAAAAACCAGGAAGTATATTTGGCAACTTGAATAGCTTCCTAATTGCCATCCCTGCATCCAGTTTCCTCCCTTGCCAATCCAACCTGCACACAGCTCTCATTTTACTCCTTTACTCAGAAAGCTTCAGTGGTTCTAGAATAAACTACAAACTCCTCGGTTTGACATTTCAAGCTAGTTACAATCTGGCTTCAATTCATACTTCCAGACTGAATCCACATTACTTCCCCTCACTAATTTTACATTCTAGCCAAATTGACTTACTTCATGTCCCCCATACAGTACACTCCATCTTCTATCTCAATGCTCTCCTTCAGGATCTCCATGCACCATGTCCAGAATACTTTCTCTCCTTACCTCTCCCTTTTGAAATATCCACTTCCTTTCATGGCTCAGCTCAAGGGTCAGCTCCAACATGAGGCCTTGACTAATTCCCTCAATTATTAATGCCCATTTCCAAAACTTTCTATTTATTTTGTATATAGCAGGTTTTTTTTCCAATATGTGCAAATAATGAATGAATTGGTCTTTATTTACTATGAACTTGTGTGCTGAATTTAGATACCTGAATTACTTTCAAATCATATACATTTGAAAGACAAATTCCAGTGATGATGATGATGATGATGATGATGATACTAATACTGCTTTTGAAGTGTTTTAGGAATATATTCAAAATTCACTAGTCATCCAGTGCCCTTTCTCTTGGGTTATCTCTTTGCTATTTACAATACAATGAGAGAGATAATGCTTTAAGGAATAAAATCTTGGACTCTCCCCATTTGAGGCCTACATATAACCTGTGAATACGGGCCTCTATTTTTTTTTCTTTTTTCTCTGTATTTTATCTTGCTTTTAGGTGAAGGAAATTAGAGATAACAACAAATGTGTAAGCTTAGAAAGGTCAGAAGAGTGAGCTACATGAAGTCTAGGAACCGAGTCTATTCCAGAATCAGCCTGAAACAGTTGAGCAGTAATAGAGACATGTAGACTCATCTACCTTTGGTCATATTTCATTTTGAAGTAAACTATGAAGAAAATACTATTATTAGATTACTATAATTGCAATATTATACTATTGCAATACTATAACTGCATTGTAGGTGCTCGTTTTCCCCTGAGACAAAGTTTGTATAGATAATGTGTCCCTAGGTATTAGGGAAAATATTTATACTTTTTTGTTGCTTTACCTTGCAAGTAACTTTTTTTTTTGTAAAAGTTAATGATGATAAGTTAGCTACCAATGACACCTCTCATTGGTAGCTGACATTGGGGAGAATATGCTTGCCTGGGGAGTCATTCTGATAGCATTAGAGAAAGCCACACCACTTTCTCTCAGGATGTCCCAGATGTTTAATGACGAGATGTAGCTGGCCATATTTAGAGGAATGGAATCAGAAATATCACTACACAAATACATCTATCTATCTGTTTATCTATCTATCTAGCTATCTCTTTACACATATACGTAAAAATATGTGTATGGTTTACATACACTCTTTGTAATATGCATATCTATACATATTTGTGTGTGATATTAGAAAAAAATTAAACAGAATATTTTCATTATCCCAGTTTTCTGGGATATATTTTTCGTCATGAAAATAGTTCTTGAATTTATATGATATGGATAGCTCCAGCTTTTAAACTTCATCTATGAAAAATGTAAATTAAAGTTACAAAACAAATAAATTATGTGTGCTTATTCATATGACAAGTTAAAACTGACATTTAGATATGCTTTACATGTAGTCTCTCATTTGGTCCTCAAAACAACATAGTGGGGTAAATAATCCAGTATTTATTTTCATTTTGTAGGAAAGAAAACTGAGTCCTAGAAAGAATGGCTCGCCATTTCTATAAAATATCATGCATTATTACATCATAGTAGGAAAATTACTGAACAGTTGAATAACATATCTGGGGTTATAGTTTATGACATAAGCATACAAAATTAGCTTTGCAGTTTAGTACATGCTATCATAGAAAAGAAAATCAGCCCTAGGAATAAGAGGACTTTAAAATGGTTTAGGCACTATTATCTGTGCTTCATTGTTCTCATCTAGAGAAATGGAGTTTGGCACAGATTTTCTCTCCTCACCTCCATCCTTACCTTCCTTCAGAGCTAAGTTCAAGCATTATCTCCTACCTGAGGCAATTCCCTATGCTAGCAGTTATTACTCCCCAATACATTGCTTCGTCAGTTTTTTGAATTGACTTATCTGCATACATATGGTTGCCTAAACTCAACCATCCCCACCACAAGTTCAACATATTTTGTAATTATTTATCTGCATATACATTGTTGCCCTATGGTCTGCTACAACACTCCTCCATCTTTAAACACCCTGTGCCCTGCCCTTCCCCAGTTCCTGAGGACTAGAAATGTTTTTTGTTCGTCTTTGTGTCTCCAGAGATTATCATGGTACCTTTAACACAGTAGGCACATCATAAATACTTGTTGCTTGAATGAACACAAATAAAACTTGAATTCTGATCTTCTGATTAGACACAATACTTTTTTGCTCCCAAGTATAATACAGGCACATAGACAGGGGTACGTATAAACAGAAGCTATACCCTTGTACACTGAAATGTTTATTTACAGAGAGAATTGCTTAACAGACTTTTGGTTTAGGTTTCCATGGCAACCTAAAATAGTAAGACACTATTATTTGAAAGTTAACCAGAAATAAAGATGATTTATCTCAGAAAAATATCATGTAAATGAATGTGAAATGTTAAAACAATATTCAATTTACAAAAATTAGATTTGCATACAATTTTCCAGGCACGTACCTACTGCACACACACACACACACACACACACACACACACACACACACACACACACTATACACATTCAAGTCATTACAGAAAGGATGAAATTATGGTGAAATAAATGATGAAATGATGGTGAAATCCTCCTTGTTATTTTCTTATCTTTTAGCAGCATATATACATTATAGGCTATATTTTTATTTATTCTATTATGTGTGTTCAAAAGTTTCTATTGCCAATTTTTTTGAGAAAGAGATAGTCTAAGAATGTCAATAGAATACTTAGCTCATTAACTTTACTGAAAAATTATGGAACGAATAGTAATTTTCCAATGTGTTTCTTCTGGAATGAGAGTCTACGACCACTAGAGGGTACCACTGCAAATCTTAGGAAAGGAAACCTTTTATGAACCTGTGAAGTAGTAACATAGTGAACATTTCATTACCCTCAATTTTTTTCTATGAAAATTTTGCCGTGTAATTTGCTATAGATCATAGTCCTAGAGTTGAAAATAATTCAATTCCACAAATATTTGTTACATTACTACCAAGTGTAAGGGGGAAAAGACAAACAGCTATCCCTGAATACACATAATGATTTGTTATAAGATTTTGAATCACATGAACAAAACATAGGACAAGAATTTTCTCCACCCATCACCAGTTTTCATAAATTCCCCCAAATAAGGCATCATTGGGCCAGAGGAAAAGAATTATAGTTGTTTTCTCAAACCAAGACACCAAGAAGCAGAACAAGGCAAAAAACAAACAAAACAGTAACAACAAATTTATGACCTAATAACAGAGAATGCTAATTCCTAAGTTTCTCACTCAGAACCACCACCTCCACCAATGCCAGTGCTCTGGAGTATACAATTCCACATATCTTCTTGTGTTCTGGGATCCACTCAGCAATTTCCCTTATGATACTGCAGATTCTGCCAGCATATGCTGCCCCTACCCTCATCCCAGCATTAAGGGAGAGCAAGCAGCAGACCTTGTCTACTCTACCAATACAATTTTGAAGGGGGAAAATAGAATCTTATGTAAAAAGGAGTGGGGAAGAAAAGTGAACTGAGAAATGAAAGGTCATTTTCACTGGAATAGAAACTACATATGGGAGTATTAAAATGACAATGGTAGGTGGGAGGCTGATTATGGAAGATATGTGTATGTGTGTGTGTGTGTGTGTGTGTGTGTGTGTGTGTGTTTACAAATGGTGATTTTGCAGTTGGGTGGAGGAGGGATTGGAAAGGGTAGAGCCTAGAAATAGGGACATTGACTCAAATACAGACTACAGAACATAGATGCCACACCCTGAATTTAACAAACCTAGAATCTAAAAAGTCACGTTAGTTTCAAGGTAACTTAAATACAGTATATAATATAATCAATATTTAGCAAAATGTGTAAAAGAAGGTTTGTAAAATTTCTAGTTAAAGTACATTTTAAAGTAAAACTAAAATTGTTATTTTAATATCAGAGGAAGAAATATAATTGTTTGCATGTTATCTTCCTTCTTAAACTTAAAGCCCTTGAGAGCACCATTTTTTTTCCATTTCTTTGTATCATCAGAATTTATAACACTGTCTAGTACGTAGTAGGCACTTTATAAATGTTTATTGACTAAGACATAGAATCAAGATATACAAAAAAGTTATTTATAGAAAACTTCACTGAGTAACAAGTATAAGCCAAAAAAAAAAAAGGATTTGAAAGCAAATTAATAGGATTTTTTCATGATTTTATATGACTGGTGTCATTTTTTTTTGTCAAAGGGAATTAGATTTTATCCTTATTCTCCAAATTCCTTATTATACTTTATTCTTTTTTTTAAATCAAATATGTTGAGGACAAGGATTTTTGTTCTTATCTTTGTATCATCAGTACCAATCTGAAACTCTTTGAAATAATACTGAAATCTCTTTAAATGCTGACTTGAATAAAAAACAAAAAACCTTTAACCAAATTTCAAACTACCAGTCCCTACTATTTGTACTTGAATTCACAGATTTATTTTCACTCTTTATTTTGAACCATAGAATCATGATGTTTTTCAGCTATAAGGAATCTTAGAAATAATTTAGTCCAATTGTCTTATTTTACAGTTGAAAAAGTATTTGTCCCTATCAGTCATGTCTATGGTAACTGATAACATAGGGCAGAAAATAATTTGTTTGGAAATATGAATTAAGCAACCAGGCAACTAATGAAAATTATATCCATCAAGAATAAGAAAGACTCACAATACCCTGAATACCATAGGCAATGATTTTTTTTTAAACAAAAACTTTAGTATAAATAAGACAAAAAAAAAAAAAAGCTGAGAAAATATCTTTGTTATTGTTTGGTCATTTTCAGCTGTGTCCAACTCTTTGTGACCCCATTTGGAATTTACATGTCCAAGATGCTAGAGTGGTTTGCCATTTCCTTCTCCAGCTAATTTTATAGATGAGGAAACAGAGCCAAACAAGATTAAGTGACTTGCCCAGGGTCACACAGCTATTAAGTGTCTGGGGCCAGGTTTCAACTTAGGAAGATGATCTTTTTGACTCCAGGCCCAGCACTCTCTCCACTGTGCCACCTAGATGTCCAGACATAGTAGGACATTAGTGTAATGAAACATGACCACAAATATGATGAATACAGAGAAGTGTGAAAACATTTAAATGAACTAATAAAGAGGAAAGTGAAAACAAGATACACAATGCCTACCACAATGGAAATGAAAAGAATAATTACAGCAAAACAATGAGAATGGAATATTAAAGAATTATAGTGACCAAGACTGGCCTCCCAAGAAGAGATATGAGAAGAAATCTCTACCACCTTAACAGATGTGGGCAACCACGAGAGTGAAACACTGAATAGAATATTGGATTTTTAATGTGTTCATTTTTTCTTCCTTTTTTCCTTCCTATTTTTAATATATTGTAAGGGATGCAACTCTGGAATGGTGTCTGGGAGGGATACAGTGGGATGTATAGATGATGGAAAAATAAAAAATATCAGAATATTTTTAAATACTTATTTAACCGGTCTGCTGGGGGAATCAAATAAAGTAATATAAGAATACATACAGGTGATATGTAATGAAGGCAAAACAGTTGGGAAGGAGTATAAGCATTGATTTACAGGGCATTTGAAGGAGAAAAAAATAACAAAGACAGGAGAAAAAGATATTGATATTTATTAGAATTTTTTTAAAAAAGAGACCCAGAAGAAACCAACAACTACTGACCTGTATGCTTATTTCCTCATCTATATAAAATTTATATCAAAGTAATGTTTTTGTTTTTCCTTCATTTTCTTTTTTCTTCTTTTTGTTTTCTTTTTGGAGGGGGAATGCAGGACGATTGGGTTTGAGTGATTTGTCCAAGGTCACATGGCTAGTGAGTGTTAAGTGTCTGAGGCCACATTTGAACTCAGGTCTTCCTGACTCCAAGGTCAGTGTTCTGTTCACTGTGCTACCTAGCTACCCCATTTTCCTTCATTTTCAAAGAGGACCAAAAACATCACAGGTTGATGTCTTGACTTATAAGTTAATTGGATTTAAGTGAGCGAAAGTTGCCCCATTAACAGCCTCATTCTCTCTTCCAGAGTCATCAAGGTCCAGGTGCAAGACAAAAGTCAGTTGACTAGTGATGGCCCCAGATATAATGCATGACCTTGGCATTTTCCACGTCTGACTAAGCTTGAAACAGTGTCTGCTTCTGCTGCCCTTATGGCTGTTGGAATAAACTGCTCTCATCTACCATGAAGAGTCTTGACATGCTTGGGGTAGATATTCCCCTCATTCACCAACAGGTTTGAGTCCTACCTGTTACCTTCAATGTGGTTTGGCCCATCTGACAAGATGGTTTACCAGGGTGGGAATACTGTTCATATTACAGTTTCTTAGAACCACAGGTGAGAGTTGGGAGAAATGTGAACACCAAAGGTAGATTAGATGAGACACTGTCAGTCAACGAACATTTATTAAGAGCCTACTACATGCTGGGTATGGCATTAAGCCCTGGGGATACAAAGAAAGGCAAAAGATAGTCCTTGCTCTCAAGACACTAACAATTTAATGGAGGATATAACATGCAGATAACAATGTACAACAAAACTATACACAGGATAAATTAGAAATAATCAACAGAGAGCAGGCACTAGAATTAAAAGGGACCAGTAGGAGAAAAGGATTTTTTGGAGTTTGGATGGGAAGAAAGAATAGAGGTTGAATGAATAAGGACTTTGAAAACAAAAAAAATTAGGGGCAGACTATCGGCTGATGCAAAGAAAAGAAGAGATGTAAGTAGAAAAAACAAAACAAAACACAGTTATCATGATCCCAGATCCTTATCCTCCCCAGTTTAAATATGTGAAAGGAGTTCAGGAAGGCGTAGCACCTCTGGTCTGAGGCCTTGCCAAGCACCGTCAGGAAAATAATCTACACATAAAATGAAGTTATCCCCAACAAGGTATTTGTAGAAGCAGGCCAATTTTCACAAGGGATATTCAGCAAACATCACAGCTTTTGCATCATATAATATAACTAGCTGAAAGATGTAGAGAACACAAAATCCCACCGCATTCGTGGTTTGCTGATTAGAAAAGAACAACATTTGAATCATAGTAGCATGCTGTCTTAAAGGCTTTCTTCCAACAAGGTGTTTTCCATGAATATATACATATTATGCAAGATGGAGTTGTAGAAATGACCTTGGGTGACGATTCTCTGATCATTAATATCAGACAAGGCATAAAACAGAGCTATGAATACTCTCCACAGATCTGCCCCTTGGTTCAGAATAAGATTCAGCTCAGAACAGAGACTAAAGAGGGATTTTCCTCTTGTTTACAAATGATTTGTCCTAGGGAGCCCAGTGAATACAGCACAGGGCCTGGATTCAGGAAGATGAGCTCAAATCTGACCTCAGATACTTACTATATATGTAAACCTGGGCAAGTCACTAAGCCTATACCTTAGTTTTCTCA